>OY856186.1:307076716-307156842 GCA_963693315.1 Diogma glabrata
AGTTCAAATCCATTTAAAAAGAGATGAAAAAATAAATAAAAAATCTTGACAACAAAACAAACAATTCGTAACCCAAATAACAAATTCAATCATTTGCTTCTTCAATATACAAAAACAAAAAATTATCATCACAACACAATCCTTAAATTATATATTTAAACACTCATACATACGAGTACTTTTTCTATTTTATAATTATCGTATTTTTTCGTATTTAAGTAAAAGTAAAATAGAAAATATACAAAAACAAAAAATTATCAATGAATGAAATTATATTTGTTAAATATAAAAAATTATCATCCCAAAACAATCCTTAAATTATAGCCGTGTTCGATTTGACTGAAACAACTGAAGCAACTGAAAAATTAAATGCAATTGTTGTTGTTTTTTCAGTTGTTTCAGTCAAATCGAACGCACCTTATATATTTAAACACTCATACATACGAGTACTTTTTTTTTATTTTCTATTTTATAATTATCGTATTTTTTCGTATTTAAGTAAAAGTAAAATAGAAAATAAAGCAAAAGAAATATTTCTCTTTCAAATATAAATTCTCATTTTTTTATTTTGATTTGCTTTGTTTATTGTTTCATATAAGACAGAAAGAATGCAATGTATAATTTGTAAAATTTGTATATTGCTTAACCTTTCATCTCTGGTTGTACTTTTATTTGTATTATCAGTATTCTATATACAATTTGTGTGAATAGAGGTTACGTCTCTCTATATATGTTTCTCTATGGTTTAATCAAAAATTTATTTATCATGAAAGAGATTACTGTATTTATTTTCGTTATTTTTTTAAAATTAAGGTTCCTTCGTTAGGTTTAAATTTTTAAATTTTTTATTGATTGAGAGAAATTGAATTGTTTACGATGTTTGAAATATTTTGGAATAAACTGACAAAGAGGTCGAAATTGGTTTCATTATTGAATGTGAAAATTTCACGGACGTTACAACTTTCTGCCGTTGAGGTTGGTTGAATAGTATACTAGAGTTTACGCTGGGCAGTAACGTAAGTTCTTAGTGACACAAACAACAAGTTGAGATCTCCATCAAGCTTGCTAAATGCTGATCTTGTCGACTCAAACGGAACTGACGTTGTGAAGTGGTGATATATGAGTAACGCAATTGGATTTCGAATTGGACCTAACTGATAATAGGTTTTGGTTCCTAAGTGGAATTATAGATGACGCAAATTGAGACGATGAATATTCAGATCACAAAAGTCGATGACTCGTATATTAAATACTTTCGAAGACGAGTCAATCGACGAAATTGATGACAATGAGTTTAAAATTTGAATTAATCCAGAATCATGACGAATAATTTAAAGTAAAATCATTTAATGTGCGTAGCAACCGACATTTTAGCGCATTAACCATTAAATGTACTGAGCATTGACGATGACTAAATGTTTAATAATAGAGTTACGCACACTCCGCAACCGAAGAATAAATAATTAAACATGAATTATGCAAAGTATTGATGAAGACTGAATGTTTAACCATAGTGTGTGCGTAGCAACCGAAGAAATAGATAATTAAACATTGATTATGCAGAGTATTGACGAGGACTAAATGGTTAATCATGGAGTGTGCGTAGCAACCGACGAAATAAGTGATTAGACATGGACTATGCAGAACAATAATGAAGACTGAATGTTTTGATCACATTGCATAATGTGTTGACGAGAATGGCATCATGGTCCAAAATGTAACTATGATGCGCTAGTTTATCAACTAGAATGTTATAGTTGTAAAATGACGATAAGTATCAACCGATCGAGGTTGTAAGTTCTTGATCGATTTTCACTGTGAAAAGTCTTTTGACTTTTGATTTTCATATACCAGTCTTAGTGTTTCAATTTCACAACTCTTGTACATTGTGAAGACTCGAATCAACATTTTTGTCGGTTAAATTCTCTTTACGGAAATGAAGGAATTGGTGACGTGAGAATGCTCTTCACAGAAACGAAAAAACATCAAAAGGTGATGTGAAAATGAAATGGAACTCTCTGTTTGTATTAGGTAGCAGAAAATAATAAATGATTGTATTTAGTTGTGTTAGAGGGCTGGACTTTATACGAATATCTACACGAATTCACTATTTCACATAACAAAACTATCGGATAGCATTTACTCAGCCTATCTCCAGACTTTGGCTATCTCCTATACTATGGAATTTATTCCATCATTATAAAATAAGAAAAATAAAGGATCAAGAATCTCAGCTTAAATACTAAAATATTTAACTTAATGATAATAAAAAGAAACTCACAGCTACTTGTTCTACTGCCACTATATTGTGGCTTGGACTTTTATACAACAACTTAAACCTAATATTATAATGAGGTTTGTAATATTATTTTATCGGCATTTAAAATTCTACAGAAGATCTTGAGTCGGGAAATCTCTTATTATTAAGTAACTTTTTTACTCAGACATTCTCCAAAATGCCAGAAAAATAATTTAAACCTATAGTGTTAAAATTAACAGAAAAATTTACATTAAAAAAATCAAACTTACAGCTATTATCTTCCGTTGTTAAATAAATCCGCTTCTAGCTCCCTCCAATCTTGGATAAACCTTTTCAATTCTTTCAACTTTCCACGACAAACACAGTTTCCAGCTTCCCAAATAAATTCTTTCAAACTCCCTCAACTTTCCTTCAGCTTCCCAAATTGATGCTTTCAAATTCCTTCAACTTTCCAAATTATCGCCAATCAACAAAATAAAGCTACCACCCTGTGGTATTTGGGTGATTTAAGAAGAAAAACCAAACTGTATATATATAACCTGTATGCTTTTGTTAGAACATTTTTATTTGATTTAATATACATGTTAAACATCTTAATTACTCCTTATATAACAACATTTTAATCGCATATCTGTTTTTCTTCCTTTTCAGGTTAACTTAAAAGCTTTTTTTTTGGAAAAATCTAACACAAAACAATTTATGATTTTTAATTAATCTTTTTGTTCAAAGGAACAAGCTTGGAGAGAATGTTTTACTTTCCTTTTTAAAATTGAAAAACGGAATGAATGTTCAAAAAATGTGATTTTTGACATTTCACATTTTTCTGTTTTTTTCAGCAAAAAAAATGAAACAACATTGCTTACTCAATGAGTACGTTTATTTATTTTCCGTGGTAATCGAATTTTGAGGCTGTTCGGAATTATTTGAAAAAAACTGTTAAACTATTATGATTGTAAAAATGAAATGGAATATGGAAATATTTTTGATGGATGGAAAAGAGAATAAAAATTGGTTTTAATATTATCATTGCGAATATAGTCGACGTTACATACTCTGTTGTAGACCCCGATCTTCCAGTTGATTTTCAATCTCGACTTCTTCCAGTTTATCTCTTGTAATTCCAAATTCTCTCCCCAAATATGTTCCTTTCAATTCTCAACTTTTACTCATCCAGCATACAATGTAACATAGATTATATTAATATTTTGATTTGATTTGATAGATTATATTAATATCAAATTGTACACCCACGATGACGTATTAATAACTGTTGTTCTGTGTATCAAGCATAGATAAACTGTATCCACATAACTGTTTTATTTTATTTGATCAAAGATTTCTTCAACCTTTTTTTTTATATTAGTGTTATTTCTTTTTATTTGATATAACTGAAAAAGTAAGCTTGAACACAAATCAAAAAACACCATCTGTCACTTTATAACTTTTACTTTTATTCCATTTTGTTTTCTCCTTCTTTTTTTTGTAAATTACAATAATTGCTAACATTAAATTCCCTTTTTTATTACTAAGTTTTTCTCTTTCAATTCAAAATTTTAATCCTCAAATCATGTCGCTATTCTGACATTTTTATTGTCATTTTTATTAAAACACAAAGCTTACCAACATTAACCAATTACATTTTCGTTCAATTTCCTTATTGTGGGTGCTTTTAATAATTTTTATTTTTATTTAGGTGTTTAGAGAATTAATCGTTACATTTTGAATTTGAATGTTATTGAGAGGGAAAAAAAAAATTTACTGAAAATGTTTCGAAATGGTTTTAATAAATTATTGAAAAGCTTGAAATGTGTATTATTATTTAATTAGAAGATAATCAGACGTTACAGTTGGATTGAATTTAGATAATTAATATAAATTAATATTAAAATTGTATCATTTAATTTGAATAGAAAGATTTAGTAGATTGAAAATTTAATTGATAAAAATTCATCTGATAACAATGTCCTATATGTATATATGTTTTGTCGTTTGATACGTGATAAGAAATTAGATGATTCGAATAATCTTTTGTCTATGCGGTCAACAACTGTAGCAACAACTTGTTCCTAGCAACAACTGTAGTTGTTTGCCGAATTGACAAGATTTGATTAGCTGCAGGATTTAAACATAGACTAAGGTGACCATTTTACAAATGATTCAATGCGGGACAAAAATAAAAACTCAGCTTTAAAGTATTGACAATTTTTATTAGTTATATTATTTAATAGAAAATAGATATTATTAAATACACATTTAATAATTGCAATTAAAAAATAATTTTGAACACAAATTTTTTTTGACTGTGTTTCATAGAAACATAAAATAAAAATAAATCAAAAATTAAATTATATACCTGATGCGGCCGGTTGAAGAGCGATGATGGATTGGACTGTGATGCGGCGGTTAGTTGGACGGTTAGTGGACTGTATTTGATTTTGTTCGATGAATTATTAATTCGAAGATGTCACATCAGCAAGTGGTTTGGATGATGAATGTTCCAATACATGCGACAGTATATCATTATTTGACGAATAACATGATGACGAACATTTCAATACATGTATCAGCACATTACTATTTGATAACAAATCAACAACGATATATAATGATGAGTATCTCACTAAATGAGTAGTATATCAATATTTTGATGAAACCAGGAAACGATGACAATGGACATTCATAAGTGATACAATGTAACAATCTTCGGTGACAATCAATAAGCGATAACCATGGCTATTCAATAAACGAACAGTATCCAAATATTTGATGAAATCAATAAACAGTGACGATGAATATTCATAAATGATACAATATAATCATCTTCGATGACAATCAGTAAAGCGATAACGATGACTATTCAATGAACGAACAGTATATCAATAATTTGATGAATTCAATGACAATGAGTATTCATAGATGATACAATATAATAATCTTCGATGACAATTAATAAGCGCTAATGATGACTCAGTGGCCGATTTACCATATGCGAGGCCATAGGCAAGTTTTCTATTATATTAGTTGAGTTTTTAATTCTTGTGTTCTATTGTGTTTTGGATATTTGTTAGAACCTAACGAAACAAAAAACGCACATAGGTTTTAAATGTACATAAAGTATTTTTTTTATTTTGGATGATGCACTAATAAGACTACTCAAAATGCGGTACCATTTATTTTTTTCGCAGATTTTAGGAGGATCGATTACATTGAATTAAAACTTAACCTTTCGGACTTTTAAAGACGCAAACTCATCAATTAAATCAGAACAGTCCAAGGACCGACTTATTTTATTTTCAATGGAAATTAAAGCAAATGCAGATAAGCGGTCTTGACCCATAGTGGAACGTAAATAGTTTTTTGTGCGATTTAATTTGGAAAATGACCTCTCTGCGCTTGCCACTGAATTAGGAGAAGTTAGTAAAACTCGTAGGGCAATAAATAAATTTGGAAAAATTTCGATTCAAAAATTTGCCGTAATATACTTCAAAGTTTCCAGTGCATCTTTCGATTCCGCCGAAGCTTCCATTCTTAAAAATGTATTTATTACCGAGTATAACTTTTCATGGTTCACGTCCGGTTCTTCTTCGGATTTCTCAGTGATATTTCTAAATTTTTACAATCATTCAACAATTCATTTGTATCTAAACTTTGCATTTTTTCGGTACGGGTTAAAAAACCAAATATTTTGTTGTATGAATCAAGCATTTTGAATCTTTCTTTGAATCTTAAAAAAATCTACTTTATATTTAGACTTTCCATTTAGAGTTGTATCAGTTCCTTCATATTCAAGAAAACGTCGTTTTCGGCTAAGCCGCACTTGAGGGAATACTGGCTCAGTACCTAATTTTATAGCTATTTCTTCAGATTTTTTAATAATCGCTTCAAATGATTCATCACTTCTGAATGATTCTAAAATTTGTTCGTAGTTTCCACCAATTTTATCATGATAGAAATATCTGCCGAGGGATTCTGCATAACTTTACTTACTTTGTTAATTTCATACAATATATCATGCAAATTGTAAGTGAAAGTATAAACTGATATGAGGATATCTCATTCGCAAGACCGTTAGCTTCAGAAACAGCAACTCCAATTGAACTTGAATCTGCAACTTTGTGTAAAGCTTCTATAATTTGAACCAAATTATCTTTTACAACTTTTATACTATTTATACGGCTTTCCCAACGCGTATCTGATAATGATTTAACAGTCATTTTACAAACACTTTGCAGTATGTCCCATCGAACGGTTGATGCAGCAAAAAATGTAAAAATTCGTTGAATAGTACCAAAAAAGTTAATTGCAATTGATACTGATTTCGCAGCATCACATACCATTAGATTAAATGTGTGGTTAGAGCAGTCAAGCAGTTTAGATAAGTTCATATCGTAACCGCTGTCAATTACTTATCGTAACTGCTGAAGTTTTGGTCTCAAATTTTCTTTTTTAAATCAAAGTAAGCTATGGTTTCAGTTGAAACAGAGGAACAGCGTAATCAAGAAGTACAGAAAGAAAACATTGTTGTCGCCTCAAATGATGTTCAAGTAAGCACTCAAAACATTCAAATTCAAGGAAATTTTGCGTCTGGTCGCAGTAGTTACAAAAGCTCTCCTAAATATACATTTAACAATTGCAATGTAACTATTAATAATAATTATGGAATGTAATTATATGTAGTTTTAACTGTTTTCCATTTGAATAAAACTTGTAAACAATTTGAGAAATTATGAAAAGCACTGTTGGTAACTCGTGGAGAAAGTAAGTTATTTCAGAATTGGTGAATTGTTTGCACTTGCTATCGCTCGTGCACAAACTTTCACCAATGCTGAAATAACTTACTTTCTCCACTTGTTACGAAATGTACTATTATTTCATTTATTGCACTTTTTCTCAATTCCCAATTCCCAGGGAAATGCAGGAATAGACGTACAGGAGTGCAATCCATGATAACAGAAAAATATTTTGATGACTGTACAGAAGATACGATAGTTTTCAGTATTCTTCTCGATATAAGTCCAATTATTTTATTCTGCACATCTTTTCCAAGATAAGTTGTAATGAAATCGATATTTAAAAAAAAAAAAAGAATTAATAATGAGGTGGGACTTTCTTCCAAATTTTGGGTTGCGAGCATCTCGTGGCTCCACTGTACTATCATTAATGGTAGTACGAATGATCCACCCTATGATATTTTTTTTATGACCCAGACTGGATTGGTTTTTTTTCTTTGCCGTTAAAATTCAACTTTAATAGGTAGACTTGAGGTTGAAATTCAGTTTATCTTGAATCGTGAACTAGTGCGTGTTGTTTAGTTTGGTGATCTTTTAAATAAAATTATATTGTTATTTAATCGCTAAATATTTGGTTATTTGATCGCTAAAAAGGTGAGTAGAACCATTAAAAATTTTAAGTTTGTTTTTATCGAAACCTTTGAGAAAATTTCCTCCAATGTGTATTGTTATTTAGATCTGAGTAATTTACCATTCTCGTGAACATATATTAATGTGAATGTACATATTAATATACATATCAAAGTTTTGGCTTATTAACATCTTATTAGTTTATATTTTGTTAAGTTGAAACCATACTTGCATTGTTATTAAAAACCTAGTATCATTCGAAACAGTTACTGTCGGTGATGTTTTAGTGGACAAGTTTGTTGTGTTAAAAGCCAAAGGGCTTCTTATTAATAAAATTAAGTTAAAATGTGATAGTTTTCTATTTTAAAGAAGTTGATGCCTCGCAATAAGAAAAAGCATCAGTATTTCTTGGTTACCATTTTATGTTTAGTTTGTTATGGATATTCTTTGAATGGCGACTATGTTTTTGATGATTCTGTGGCTATTGTACGGAATTATGATGTAACTAATTTGAACTCAATTAACGTATCAAATTTATTTGAATATGATTTTTGGGGTTATAATTTAACAGACACCACAAGCCACAAATCTTATCGACCCTTAACTGTACTTAGGTTTCGAATCGAACATTATTTATTCGGTTTGAATCCGTTTTATATGAAATGTATAAATTTATTTTTGCATGTATTAATAAGTTGTGGATTGATAGAGTTCTACACGGGGATAGTAGAACAGGGTGAAAGTATACCACCAATCGGTGCAATTTTGTTTGCGATACATCCAATTCATACAGAAGCTGTTTCAGGAATTGTTGGAAGAGCAGAATTGATGGTGGCAATATCATTCCTAATGGTATTTTGGATTTATATAAAGATTATCAAAGCTACGAGTAAAACAAACCAAATTTTATTATTCATTCCAATTTTTATAATA
The DNA here is from genome assembly GCA_963693315.1 of Diogma glabrata. Classification (NCBI taxonomy): domain Eukaryota; kingdom Metazoa; phylum Arthropoda; class Insecta; order Diptera; family Cylindrotomidae; genus Diogma; species Diogma glabrata. The sequence continues at coordinate 307,085,270 of OY856186.1, forward strand.
ACAACGTTGTCAATTTTGTTCAAAGAAAATGGCATTACACTGTTACCATTTTTAATAATTTATGATGTTATAAAAAATTTTAATTTTAAAAAAATTCTACAAATTTACATTTTTATATATAAGAATAATTTTTTTTATTTACATTTACATTAATTTTAATTTATTTACGTTTAAAAATAATGAATTATGAAAGTCCAAAATTTAAAAAAATGGACAATCCAGTTGCTGCAAATGACCATCTTCAAACACGAATATTGACACAAAATTATTTGTATTCCTTAAATTTTTGGTTGCTTATGTGTCCAGATGGGCTAAGTTTTGATTGGGCTTTGGGTTCCTTTAAATTGGTGGAAAGTTTTAGGGATGTCAGATTGATTGGAACTATAGTTTTTTTATTTGATGTTGGTTGGAATGGTATGGGTTGGCAACAAGACAAGTATCGGTCTTTCCACTAAATACATTTTTATCGTTTTATTTGAAAAAACCAAAAATAGTTTATCAAGTTCATCGAATTACGTTCGAGTTGGCATCGAGAATGGGAAATTTAAAAAAAAAAATTCAGGAAGTGTTTTAAACGGGTCTCTAATAGAAGAGTTTTCCGTCCTTGTATTCTTGTTTAAAACAAATTTGAAACATCAGTTATAATCTGGTATGCTGTAGTATAAGCTTGCCAGATCGCCCGGCTAAAGCCGGACTCGCCCGGCTTTTGTTGGTAAAACTTGGCTGAAAAATCGCCCGGTTCGGACGCCCGGATTTCTAAACAAAAACCGGAAATCGCCCGGATTTTTCCAACATTTGTTCATTGAAAAAAAAATATATATATAATATTAATTCGTTTTATAGTCAAAATTTCAATAATCTGTATCTTTCTTATTCAAATATGTTTCACATGTTAAATCTTGTTATTTTCAATGTTTCATATGAAAATATATAAACAATTGACATCATTTCAATGTTTTATAATTTATATATTGTGCTCTCGTTCGTTCAATCGTATGCGGCAAATCGTGGAGTTTGGTTTAGTTATCCCAGCGGCCAATACGACAACTGAGCGCGTATTTTCTCACATCAATGACATTTGGACAAAAAAAAAAGGCAAATTGACACTGAAAAACGTTCGGGCACAATTGATGGTAAAACTCAACTGGAAGGAGACATGTCCAGAGTTTTATACAAAAATAAAAGAAGATGCTGGTTTTCTCCAAAAAGTTGCTGGAAGTGAAAAATACAAAATGAGACCTGATAGTTTGTTTGGTACTCAAGAGAGTGGACAGTCATCGACTTCGATGGAGATTGATTGAATACAATGTTGACAATTTAAGCATAGAACTCTTTCTGTAATAAACAGAATTAAAAATATTATTGACAAAATATATTTCAACATTTCAAAGCAATAAAGAGTTTTCAAAGGTTATTTATGAAAAAACATAGTCTTTTTGTTTTCTTCTTTTCTGTGCGATTTTTAAAAATTTTGTATTTCGCCCGGATTTCGCCCGGCTTTTCAAATGGAAATTTTGACACTTGTCGCCCGGATTTTGCCCGGATTTATAAAAAAACCGCCCGGATTTTCCGGCCCGGAATACCTCCAAAAAAAATCTGGCAAGCTTACTGTAGTAAATATAAACAGGTTTTATATTGTTATCATACTGCAAATTTATTTAAAATAATGGCTGAGGGACATTTTTAATCACCTTCAAAAAACTAATATTAAATTCGGGTCGAGTCTAAATATGTCGAGTCTAATTATTAATATACCTATAAAAAATCCTAATTTGAAAATAGAATCCTTCGTAATTTTAATTTTATTTTAAAGTGTTTATTTATTATTAATAATGTGCCTATAGTTGTATATTAACAAAAGTGATTTCAACTAATATATTACTAATAGTACCAGTTTATATAATCTGTTTAAACTTGAAGCTGTAACCAACAATTTGTGAAACTATATTAATACTGTTGTTTCTGTTGTTTGAACTAAGTTCAAAGAAAAACTTCTTAATTTTAATTTTATTATTAATATGCAAATATTTTGCTTTTAAACGTTTCTTTGTCATTGACAATGGATAGTTGTTTGTTTATAAGGCTTATTTCAGGATTTCGAATTAATACTGGAGCAATCGAATATTTCGTTTTAAGCATATTTTTTGTGGGAGCTAACCTTTTTGATCAGGGCGTTACACACCACAGCAACTGATGGCCCATCCTTTTATGGTTCAAATAAAAAAGTGCAGAACTGTCGCCTTTCAACGTGATTTTTTCAACAGGGTCGCTCAACTCTGGAATGCCTTACCTACATGGGTTTTCTTTGATAGCTTTAATTTTCAAAGTTTTAAAGTCAACGTTCATAAACTTCTTAGAGAAACTTTAATTTTTTTTTTACCTTAATCAGTTGGCATGGTATCTTCGGATATTCAGAGACGTTAATTTATAATTTATTATATCACTAAACATGCCTAACTTTGAATATAAATAAAAGATGGAATACTAAATTTTTTATTTATTTTTAGTCAATGCAGTACTGTTTTCTCTAAGTACACTGATATAAGCAATGTATTCTTTTTCTTCCATGGTTAAAATTTAATTTTTCTCAAACAACCAAATTCAACAAAAAAATCACTTTTGTAAATAATTTCCTTCTGTCATAATTTGATGATGCTAAATATCTGACCAAGTTCTGACGTTTCGTTATGGTAAATAAAAAAATTAAAAAGAAAACAATTTTTAAGTTGCATCTGTCATTATTTCGGTGATTTGCACAAAATACATACAAAAATTTAAAACAAAACCCCATACTCTGATTTAAAATTATATCAGCAACTAAATTTAATTTTGCTTTTCTATTCGAAATTAAATCAATTTAATGCATTTTTGTGTCATATGGATAAATTTTTGTATTTTATAAATTAGTATTTATAATTTTTGTATTTTATTTAAATTTGACTGTATTTTAAAAAGCAATACATTAAAATTAATGCGTATGTTCTTCTCTTGAATAATAAAAGCCTACTATGATTTCATTTGAATTAAATTCAGAATGTAAAAATAGTTTTGATTGTTTTTTGTTTTCTCATTATTACAAAATTTTAAGTTTTGCGAGGTCATTTCATTTTCAAAATAACAAATAATCAAATACGTATTGGAGTTGAATTAAATTGACTTTATTGATTGGAACTAGCAGTATTAACCATACAAAGAAATGAAATTTTGTTTATCTATGAATTTTGTTTATCTATAAATTTTAAAATAATTCAATTTAAATTAATGCATGTCACTATGTCGGAAAGGGAAGGCGGTAGTATGCATCGGGTTCGTGTTTAATAAATTTTATTACAACTTACTCATGCCTCGCTTGGATTGTAAACTTTTTTTCTTAAGAAAAAAATATCTCATTAAACACTAACCCAATAAAATACTATTAAGACCTCGATCTCACATCAACACGCGTTCTAAAGCATTTATGGATGCAAATTTGGTTGTTTGTTTTTTTTTAATGTTTGCTTTTAAAAGAATGAGCAAGTAAACAATAAATCAGTTATAAAATATTACATACGCAAATATTACATGATAAGAAGTAAGAAATGAAAATAAAACAAGAGGTGAAATATTCGGTTGATCATGAGTTTTCCTCAAAAATTAAAGTCCACGTGTAAAGTAATATGATGATTTCCTTCTTCGAGCAAATAATAGCGTGCCATTATCAAGGAGTATTCCATAACTAGGATTGTAGGTGCGAACATTGACTGACTAGAATTCATCCGCGAGCATCCCAAATATATCACCTTGACTAGTGAAATCTCGCTGCTATTTTTAGTGGTATGTGATATTTCATGGTAACTCATATTACAATTCCAGGGACTGGAGTGCGCAGGGGTGTCAGGTGTAGTCTGTAGATCAAAAATCAAAAAAATAACATAACATCAAACGCTGATCTTTCTACGCGGTTACACTTCTAAACAAAAGAGCGAATGCTAGTTCTATAAAGAAAATGAAAAAGATATGTATATTGAATTAAAATATTATATAATGAATTAAAATAAACTAAAATTGTTTAGATAAAAGTGATGAAAGCGGAGTCTTATTCCTTTGTGGTTTGAAGCATTGCTTCCAAAAATATTAGCAGAAATAAACATGTCTATTCTATTGACGGCTGGGGGTGGTGTGTTACAGAACAACCGTTTATTTGTAACATCGATTGTTGTGACTTGAAGGTAAGTGGACTGTATGGCTTTGTTTGATTGAGTCACAGCATGATTAGCAACCATGACTTTGCATGGCAACTAGATAGTGAAGTTAGCGATGACGAAGACAAAAATGTTATAGTTGAATTGGAGACGACGATGAGCCACAGATTATTCATATAATTTATAATTTATATCGATGAATGCACATACAAATATCATACATGATCTGGTTGAAATGATGGACGAAGAATAATTAGATCGATGAATCCATATGGAAAATTATCAATGTTACAGATGAAATATACAAATATCATAAATGTTCCAGTTGAAATGATGAAAACGATGAACAATTATATCGATGAATCCATGTGAAAATATTATAAATGTTACAGGAAGACGATGAACAATAGATCATGAATACAACTTATAATTTAAATCGACGAATATAGACATATATGACTATGATCAATGTGACAGCTGAACTCACGAAGACGATGAACTATAGATTATGCATATAATTTATAATTTATATCGACGAATACATATACACATCTCATAAATGTTATCAATGTTACAGCTGAACTGACGAAGACGATGAACAATAGATCATGCATATAATTTATAATTTCAATGAAGACGATGAACAATTAGCTGAACTGACGAACACGATGAACTATAGATTATGCATATAATTTATAATTTATATCGACGAATACATATACACATCTCATAAATGTTATCAATGTTACAGCTGAACTGACGAAGACGATGAACAATAGATCATGCATATAATTTATAATTTCTATCGACGAATACATATACACATATCATTAATGTTCCAGTTGAAGCAATGAAGACGATGAACAATTAGCTGAACTGACGAACACGATGAACTATAGATTATGCATATAATTTATAATTTATATCGACGAATACATATACACATATCATAAATGTTATCAATGTTACAGCTGAACTGACGAAGACGATGAACAATGGATCATGCATATAATTTATAATTTCTATCGACGAATACATATACACATATCATTAATGTTCTCAATTGAAGCAATGAAGACGATGAACAATTCTAATTTGTAATATATATCGATGAATACAAATTATAATGTATTTGTGATTTTATATCATCTTCGAAGCTCTTATTGACATTCTTGATATATATATCGAAGTCGTGTTCAAAATTGTGATTCATTTGAATTTATGCTGGGTGCTGCGATTAATGGCAGGAAAACTTAAGAAATCGTTTTCCTACAGATATATATTTGTAGCTGGGTCGAGTACGTCTTTCTGTCGTAGAACAGTCCCAGAAAATCAATAGAACTTTAACAATTAAGCTATTCGCTGTATCTCTTTTCTGTTAGTTCCTTTGGCTTCAAGAGCAATTCGGAACGTCGAGAATTAATTCGAAAATAAAAACGATCTATTTAAATTCAAAATTAAGTCTGAGTTTTATTCAATCAATTCGTTCTATTTATACCTAAAATATTTTACATAATTCATTTCCCCAATTACAAAATAAAAACAATTTCTTTATTTACTATAAATCTATTCTCCCACCAAATTCAATAAAATTTATCGATTCTTATTTACTAAAATACTTAAAAAATATTTATGTATGAAAATTTGTTTATTCATCAAAAGGAATAATTATTAAAAGAATATAAAACAATTAAAAAGTGTAACATGACATCTTTTAGTATTATATTTTCTTCACACACTTTTTTTATGTTATGAAATTGAATCTGACCCATATTATTATTTCGTTTATATGTTTTACATTTGTTATGGTCAGTTATGAAAATAATAAAAAATTTGATTTATATTTTTTAATTTAGTTTCTACGTCATGTGTAAAATGCATTTGGCTTTTACTATCATGAGTAATAATTTGTTATTATGTTTGTTGTTTTTTAGTTTTATGATTGTTTTTCATCAAAGTTTTATTTGGAAGTTAGTGGGTACATTTGAGATGTAGTACAACATGCACATATCATAAATGGTATCAATGTTACAGCTGAACTGACGAACACGATGAACAATGGATCATGCATATAATTTATAATTTCTGGAAACTCAAAAACACTATAAGGCTTGGTCATTAAAATATCAAAGAAATACTTAGCTTGGAGTATGGAGACAACCTTGACTGGTATTTGACCCCAAACAATTATTTTGTGACTACTCAATGCAATGCCTTTGCAAAAATAATTCATTCGCCAATTTATCTTAATAGTTTTTATAGTACAAATTGTCAAAACAACTATTTGTTTAGATTAATAACTTGACTTTAACAAATATTCACATAAACAGTTAACTTTTATTGGACAATTTTATTGACCATATACTTTTTTTTTGATTAACAACATTCACATTAACAGTTAATTTATATGGTACAATTTTATTGAACATATATTTTTTAATTAACAATATAATTTTAACTAATATTCACATTAACGGTGAATTTTTATTGAACAATTTGATTTAAACAAATAGTTTCATATCACTAATTTTGATTTTCAATTTACATTCACATTAACAGTTAATTTATATTGTACAATTTGTCAAAACAAAACCGTTTAGATTAATAATTTGATTTTTTCTAATATTCACAGTAATAGTGAATTTTTATTGTACAATTTTATTAGAACATATATTTTTTGATTAACAATATAATTTTAACTAATATTCACATCAAGAGTGAATTTTTACTGAACAATTTTGTTAAAACAAAGATTTTTAGATTACTAATTTGATTTTCGATTAATTCACGAGCAATTTTATTTTTACAAATTGCTTTATTTTTAATTAACAATTTAACATTAACTAGGTTCAACTGGAATCACTAGACACAGAACTTTCTTGCACTTAATTCCTTCATTATTAATATAGAACTCCCAAAAATCTCGAAGCTTCTACCGATTTATATTGTTTTTTTTCCTAATAATGAAGAAACTGGTTTTGTTCAGAAAACGAAAGAGATATATAAATGTTATGAGGTTGACATTGTCCAAAATAAATCAATTTACACCGTCGCTCTTTGGATGTTCATGATTCTAAGGATGACTGAGGTTGACGTATTTTTTTATTTTTGACGGAAGGATTTTCCAAACATGCCCGCGACCTTAAAGGGTCTACTTTAAAGATCAAGTCACAAATAAAAGTGATCAATGTTAAAAATAATACTGACAGAGTTTGCTTAATTGTGGACGGATTGCAAAAATAATCCAAGAAATGATTTATAGTCAATCCCGCCTTTTGAGGATGATAAGGAAAGTTTAGAACTAGCATGAACCGAATATGTTTTAATGTGGCTGGAATAGTCGAAAGAAACCGAGTGGTATTCGGTGATTTGGACTGTTAATCATCGTTTGGCAGAGGAAGTAAGCTTATTCTATTGACAGCCCGGGTACATTCACCTTTGGCTGTTTTTAAGGATACTACACGAACCTTACCATCAGGTCCATAGTGTAATTTTATAATTCGGCCTAATATCCATTGGATAGGAGGAACATTGTCCTCATGAATTAAAACTAACGAATCGAGTTTGAAGTGCAGTGGAGAATGATTCCATTTGTTGCGCCTCTGCAATTCCGACAGGTATTCCACATGCCATCTGTCCCAAAACCGCTGCATCATCTGTTGAAGTGCCTGGAATCTAGACAACCGATTTGTTTTTAAATTTAGAAACGACGGTTCCGGGATTGACGAAATGGGAGCGCCGATAAGGAAATGACCAGGGGTCAGAGCATTGAAGTCAACAGGATCACAGGAAAGTGCGGTAAGGGGTCGAGAATTTAAACATGCCTCGATTTGACATGTTAACGTTGATAACTCTTCCAGTGTTAAGGTCGATATACCGACAACTCGTTTAAAGTGGAATTTTGCGCTTTTAATCGCCGCCTCCCATAGGCCACCAAAATGAGGCGATCGAGGAGGGATGGTAAGCCATTCTATATTTTGTGCTGAACAAAATTCACAGACTGACTTTTGAAACATTTGAGACAAAAATTGTCTTTTTAATTCCTTCAATTCGGAGCGCGCTCCCACGAAGTTAGTTGCGTTGCCCGAATAGATTTTAGAACACAACCCGCGTCGAGAAACAAATCGTCGAAGACACGCTATGAACGCCGCCGTAGTTAGGTTCATTACCACTTCCAGATGAGTGGCTTTAGTAGCAAAACACACGAAGAGACAAATGTAAGTTTTGTATTTTATTTTAGCTCTACTGTTCTGGATAATATAGAAGGGTCCACAGAAATCAATTCCGACGATGGAAAAAGGCCTATCGCACTTGTTGACTCTGTCGAAAGGTAAGTCACCCATAACTTGATTTCTGATTTGCGGTTTAGCTCTGAAACATTGCACACACTCATGGACAATTCTTTTACATAAACTACGACCACCAATGATCCAGTACTTCAACCTAATGTTGTAGAGCAATGTTTGAGGGCCAGCATGCAACAACCTGACATGCTCATGACGCGCTATCATGGAGCTAATAATATGCTGGGACGGTAATAATACCGGATGCTTGTGATCCTCACTAGTAGTAGCATGTGCCAAACGGCCACCAACTCTCAACAATCCCTGGTTGTCCAGAAATACTGAAAATGGATGAAGGGAACTGTTTCGAGGCAATTGGTTATTTTTCTGAAGTGAGGTTATCGCATCCTTAAAAAGTTCCAGTTGAACCATTCTTATTAAACTAACAGTAGCCATCTTGATTTCGTAGGGATGAAGTATCAAAGATTTACATGAAGATCGTGTTGTCTTCAATCGGGTGTGTGCAGCGACTCTTAAAACATAAGCAACTACGCGAAAAAGCTTAGAAACTGAGTGATATTGATGAAAGATAGATGATTTGTTCGAACCAATTTGGGACAGAACTGTATTTGGAATTTTGCGTTGTTCAAGTGACGCTGATTCCATTGAAAGACTTTCTTGCGATGTTATCGGCCAACTGTTTGATGATAATTTGAGATAACTAGGTCCTTCCCACCATAACGAAGCGTGTTGGAATTGTGACGGCTTTATTCCCCGAGACACCACGTCAGCAGGGTTTTCATTTGTCCTTACATGGTACCAGTCATCTGGTGAAGTCAATTCCTGAATTTTAGTGATTCGGTTCGCCACAAACGTCGCATACTTGTATGCTTCGGCTTTGATTCTAAAAAGAGTTACCATTGAATCAGTCCATAGAAAGACTTGAGTGAAATTTAAATCCATTATTGAAACCACTTTATTAACAACTTCAGCTAACAGAACTGCAGCACAAAGCTCAAGTCGCGGAATTGTTTCCTTCTTTAAGGGAGCAACTCGCGATTTCGCACAGAGAAGATTGATTTGGTAATCCTGTGGTGAGATCATCGTTCGAGAATATAGAACACACCCGTAAGCTTGCTCTGAAGCGTCACAAAATCCATGAAGTTCGAGAACGTTGCAAGATTGAGACCTTATCACTCGAGAGAGAGAAATCTTTTGAAGAGTGTTAAGTTCTACCTTGAACGTCAGCCAGTTGGAAACGATATTAGCAGGTAACTTGTCATCCCAGCCTATAGTCTTGATTAACCAGATATCTCGCATTAACAATTTTGCAATTAATGTCATTGGAGCGCAAAAACCCAAGGGATCAAATAAGCTACAAATTTCGGATAACATAGTTCGCTTTGTACAAGCTGATGATTTGGGTAAGTGGTTTAGGTGCAGTTCGAGTCGGTCTGATTGAGTGTTCCAGAGAACTCCTAATATTAATGCGACTGACGAACTTTCAAGACTATCTTCGGACAGTTGTGGAATGTTGGAGGTGAATTTTCTGAGCTCAAAACCGCCACGATTTAATAGTTCAATGAGATCACCTTTCAATTTTAACGCATCGTCTATCTCGGAGGCTCCAGTTAAGAGATCATCAACATAGAAATCTTTGTTGAGTACCTGGGCGGCAATGGGAAAATTGGATTGCTCATCTATAGATAGTTGACGCAAGGTCCGAGTAGCCAAAAATGGGGCACACGCTGTCCCGTACGTCACAGTTCGTAAATTGAACGCCTGAAGAGTTGTGGAGTTTGGACTACGCCATAGTATTCGTTGTAGATCCGACTGATCTTCATGAACGCGAATCTGGCGGTACATTTTTGCGATATCAGCACAGAAAGCCACTATGTGTTTTCTGAATCGTAGGATTATAGAGAATAAATCCTGTTGTATGGTTGGACCCACCATCAAGCAATCATTCAACGAAATTCGAGATGATGTTTTACATGACGCATTAAATACGACTCGCAATTTAGTCGTTAAACTTTGTTCTCGGAGGACATAATGATGTGGTAGATAGTAAGTTGGATTGATGGTTTCGTTCAACGCAGGAGTCATATGGCCCAAAGTGCGATACTCCGACATGAAGTTCACATATTGTTGATAAATTTCAGGGTTTTCGAGAAGACGTTTCTCCAATGATAAAAACTGACGTTGAGCCGAGAAGTAAGAGTTACCTAGGTTTTTTAAGTTTTGCTTAACAGGCAGTGCTACAGAGTATCGCCCATCAGATGATCGTTGGACATTTTCTATGTAGTGCTTTTCAGCTTGGGTTTCCTCGGATGAAAATAGGGGTTTGACAGGAAGACTTTCCAGTTCCCAGAACCGTTTTATCTGAGTATCTAAACTCTGAAGACTGCATAACGCATGATGAGACTGATGTGATTCTTTTTCATGAATCTTGAATTTTGACTTACCACAAACAACAAATCCGAATTCAGATTCAAAAAACGGTGGTAATTCTTCAATCGGTTGGATACAGGACCCTTTGAATAATTGATGGTATATTTAAGCTCCAAGCAGAAGATCAATGGTATGGGTCAGCTAGCTGAATATGAACTGGCAAGAGACCAACTGAGAACGATATTGGAGTGGAGGGGAGTTTACTCGTGATTTTTGGCAAAACATAAAACTTTAGGTCCACCGAAAATTCGGAGATGCGGGACGAAATGGTCAGAACTACTTTATGATTAATTGAGGTTTCCGCTGCTCCTATACCACTAATTGTCTTAGCAGTAGATTGTTTTCGAGCGCGCAGAAGATTGCTTGCGTCAGCAGTTATAAAGTTCATGGTGGACCCACTGTCAAGTAGGGCTCTACAGGGAATCTGATTTCCGTATCTTGTTGATGCATTTACGAGTGCTGTCCCCAGTATTACAAAGTTGGTCGACGAGTTTTCAAATTTCGGTTGTGATGAGTTTAACGTAACTGCTGTTGAACAACTTTCCTCAGAGGGAGTGGGAACGATAAGATTCGCTTGTTCGACAGGGTCGGACGTTCTAGATTGGTTAGGAGACATTTTGAATCGATTTTGAAATGACACTTGGTCATCGGTGGGGAAATGCAATAACACATGGTGTTTCAAAGTGCATTTACTACAGGATGGGGCTGTACAGTCTCGAATTAAGTGTCGATCAACCAAACAATTACCGCATATTCTTCTTTCTTTTATGTAACGAAATCTCATTTGGGGATTTAATTGATCACTGGAAAAGATTGGGCAAGTTGAAAGACTATGTGGTCCTGAACAATAGCAACAGTTCATAGGACTAGCAAATGGTGTTGCGTTAGTTATAGCACTTAAAGATACTCGGTTCGGTGGCTTAACAACCCGTGCGGAAGACTGAGGTATATTGGCTTTGAGTGCATCAAGAAGTTTGATTCGACTTCGCAATGTGTTAAGCAATTCGGAAAAACTCAACACCGAATTAAGCTTCGTGTTCTTTATGACATGAATCCGAGAGGCGTTATCTAATTTATGAGTCAAGTGATGGACCAATAACAAGTCCCAGCTCTCAACCTTGACCTTTAATGATTTCAACGCATTATAATGTTTTGACGCATTGTCTACAAAATGTTGCAGCGTTACCGCAGATTGCTCTTGAGGACTTCTCAGATTGTACAACTCCCGGGTATGAAACCGTTGAATGTTTATTTCGTTATTATATCTTTCGCACAACGAATCCCAGGCTATCACATAATTTTCCGCTGTAACAGGAAGATTTTCAATGAGGGCGAACGCTGATCCCTTGCGAATACAGGAATTAAGATATAAAAATTTAACTGTCGGTTCAAGCGCTTTAGTGTGAATCAAGTCGATGAACACGTCGCGAAACGCCAACCAATCCGTCTCACTACCGCTAAACGAAGGTAATATAATTTCCGGCAATCGAATTCCGGTTGCAAGTTGATTATTTATACTTAGGTCATGAAATGATGTATTGTGAAAAGAGGTTGCTAACGTAGCGTCTTCCCTTTTCTTCATATCGTGTAGTTGATTTCGAAGTGTTGACTCTATGCTTCCGTAATCCTCTTCAAATATGGTTCGGTCGCTTGAAGTAGTTTCATCGACAATTTCCAATTTACTTTGGACAGAGTCATATTTATCATAAACCAGTTGAACTCGTCGAAGGAGAGACTCAAATTGACCGACGGTTGACGCTGTACTACTTTGATTTTTAAAACTAGTTAACTGACCCTTAAACGCAGCACGCTGCTTTTTCAACAATTCGATGGACACTAGATCCGTCATCTTAAATGAAGGTAAGGTGCAGCTATAACGTTAGTGTGACGTTCGAACTATAGATAAAGTCACTTTGGCTGAAATGGGCGTTTATCAATTTGGTGACTAATTCACCATCCACGTACGACTTACTTGAAAGGTAAGATCTTGACACCTAGCTTAATATCGATTCAGAAACTGACAATTTATTACCGACCAATGCTCTATGAAAATTATCTACTAGCTCACCCTATCGGAAGACAATCTATAAAAAAGATTTAATTCGGTTAAAAGTTCACTGCGCCAATTATTTCCAGAAACAAAGAACTACTAACAATTTTACCCGAACAAAAAAAAAAAGAGGTAACTCACGAAATTACTCGATACAAAACATTACTTGACTTTTGCCAGTGAATGATTTTACACTACATGTATATATATATATACATATATATATATACATATACATATATATATATATATATATATATATATATATATATATATATATATATATATATATATATATATATATATATATATATATATATATATATATATATATATATATATATATCTATTTCTAAATAATTTAATTACTATGTATATTGATTAAGAAAGATCTATAAAATAAAGTACCTGTTGATATGTTGATTGATGAATCTGAATGTTGACAAATGATTTTGACTACTTGGACCCGTATCGTAAAAATCCGGCTCGAAGGACCAATAATGTTGTGACTTGAAGGTAAGTGGACTGTATGGCTTTGTTTGATTGAGTCACAGCATGATTAGCAACCATGACTTTGCATGGCAACTAGATAGTGAAGTTAGCGATGACGAAGACAAAAATGTTATAGTTGAATTGGAGACGACGATGAGCCACAGATTATTCATATAATTTATAATTTATATCGATGAATGCACATACAAATATCATACATGTTCTGGTTGAAATGATGGACGAAGAATAATTAGATCGATGAATCCATATGGAAAATTATCAATGTTACAGATGAAATATACAAATATCATAAATGTTCCAGTTGAAATGATGAAAACGATGAACAATTATATCGATGAATCCATGTGAAAATATTATAAATGTTACAGGAAGACGATGAACAATAGATCATGAATACAACTTATAATTTAAATCGACGAATATAGACATATATGACTACGATCAATGTGACAGCTGAACTCACGAAGACGATGAACTATAGATTATGCATATAATTTATAATTTATATCGACGAATACATATACACATCTCATAAATGTTATCAATGTTACAGCTGAACTGACGAAGACGATGAACAATAGATCATGCATATAATTTATAATTTCTATCGACGAATACATATACACATATCATTAATGTTCCAGTTGAAGCAATGAAGACGATGAACAATTAGCTGAACTGACGAACACGATGAACTATAGATTATGCATATAATTTATAATTTATATCGACGAATACATATACACATCTCATAAATGTTATCAATGTTACAGCTGAACTGACGAAGACGATGAACAATACATCATGCATATAATTTATAATTTCTATCGACGAATACATATACACATATCATTAATGTTCCAGTTGAAGCAATGAAGACGATGAACAATTAGCTGAACTGACGAACACGATGAACTATAGATTATGCATATAATTTATAATTTATATCGACGAATACATATACACATATCATAAATGTTATCAATGTTACAGCTGAACTGACGAAGACGATGAACAATGGATCATGCATATAATTTATAATTTCTATCGACGAATACATATACACATATCATTAATGTTCTCAATTGAAGCAATGAAGACGATGAACAATTCTAATTTGTAATATATATCGATGAATACACATGCACATATCATAAATGGTATCAATGTTACAGCTGAACTGACGAACACGATGAACAATGGATCATGCATATAATTTATAATTTCTGAAAACTCAAAAACACTATAAGGCTTGGTCATTAAAATATCAAAGAAATACTTTGCTTGGAGTATGGAGACAACCTTGACTGGTATTTGACCCCAAACAATTATTTTGTGACTACTCAATGCAATGCCTTTGCAAAAATAATTCATTCGCCAATTTATCTTAATAGTTTTTATAGTACAAATTGTCAAAACAACTATTTGTTTAGATTAATAACTTGACTTTAACAAATATTCACATAAACAGTTAACTTTTATTGGACAATATTATTGACCATATACTTTTTTTTTGATTAACAACATTCACATTAACAGTTAATTTATATGGTACAATTTTATTGAACATATATTTTTTAATTAACAATATAATTTTAACTAATATTCACATTAACGGTGAATTTTTATTGAACAATTTGATTTAAACAAATAGTTTCATATCACTAATTTTGATTTTCAATTTACATTCACATTAACAGTTAATTTATATTGTACAATTTGTCAAAACAAAACCGTTTAGATTAATAATTTGATTTTTTCTAATATTCACAGTAATAGTGAATTTTTATTGTACAATTTTATTAGAACATATATTTTTTGATTAACAATATAATTTTAACTAATATTCACATCAAGAGTGAATTTTTACTGAACAATTTTGTTAAAACAAAGATTTTTAGATTACTAATTTGATTTTCGATTAATTCACGAGCAATTTTATTTTTACAAATTGCTTTATTTTTAATTAACAATTTAACATTAACTAGGTTCAACTGGAATCACTAGACACAGAACTTTCTTGCACTTAATTCCTTCATTATTAATATAGAACTCCCAAAAATCTCGAAGCTTCTACCGATTTATATTGTTTTTTTTCCTAATAATGAAGAAACTGGTTTTGTTCAGAAAACGAAAGAGATATATAAATGTTATGAGGTTGACATTGTCCAAAATAAATCAACTTACACCGTCGCTCTTTGGATGTTCATGATTCTAAGGATGACTGAGGTTGACGTATTTTTTTATTTTTGACGGAAGGATTTTCCAAACATCGATAACTAATAATCCTGGCATTTATTTTGTTAACCTTTGTATACGGTTTTGTAATACGCCTAATAATTCTGTTTATCATTTCCGGTTAAATTTTATGTTGTATTGTATTAGCAATTTATACTTACTACCTCATACAGTTATGAAGCGAATTTGACGAAACTTTGGTAAATAATTTTAGTGATTATGGAAGAGGCTTGATAAGTTTTAAGATACATTGCACCAAGTGGTGACCATACAACTGGTTATTCCATTTTTTCCATTACTTTTTGTGTTTGTTGAAACACTACAGTCTTCTTCCATGAATAAATTTTAATGAAACTTTGAAAAAATATGGAGATTTGGATGACAAGAAACTTATTAGTTTTTGAGTGATTTTGAACAAAACCTGTAGGAAATCGACCAAGCGCCTGTTTATTTAGAGCTTTAAAGATACCAAATTTTAAAATTTATTCAGAAAAAACCAAAACAATTAATTAAAAACAAAATCTGTGGGTGTGCAGTTAAAACTTAAGGTTAACGTGAGGGTGAACTTAAGAGGGTCCTTGATTCGTGTGGTTGATTTACCTTTTTTCTTAATCCAGTCGTTCTTTCCCCAATTTTCTATTCCCTTTTATTCTTATTTTGTCTGCTCAACTGATGTTAGTATAGGTAAGGCACCATTATTAATTAATTATCCACGACCAATTTCACCTCTGGCCAGAGCAGCCGACGACCAAAATAGCAGCAGACGTGTGCCCGAAAACGAATGATAAAATTTTTTTTTTCAAATCATTTTCTTTTTTGTTTTCGAATACTTCGAAACGAAGTATATAAAACTAACTATACTACAAAGTGTCAAAGCATTCTTTATTTTTTATTCGTTTGAGATGCTCTAACATAACTGGATCAAGTTTTGCAATAAGTTCTACTTGTGCCAAGAAGTGTCCATTATTAGGCTGATAAACCCAAGTAGGTTTAGCCAGACATTTACATACGGCCAGGCACTGGTCCATTAATAGTTAACAGTACTTGGCTATTGTTACTGGGCCAATACTAGAACCAATCATCGGCTGATCAATGGTTTACAGAAAATAGCCAGTATATTATTACCTTTGAATGGCCAAGCACTGGCCCATGAATGGTAAATATTACTTGGCTATTGTTATTGGGCCAGTACTGTAGCCATGAATTTGCCGATCGATGTCATTTTTTTTAAATTTCACTAGAGTATTATCCCTTTTAGAAATACATAGTTTGAAAAATTTCACATATAGTTTAGTTATCGCCTTGTCGGTTGAAAGACTATGGTAATACCCATACTAGGTTGTACAACTGGTCCAGGAATGGTCCATTACTGGCAGCCAGTAATGCAGCAATGGGCGAGTACTGGCAACCCCGACTGGGCCATTAACATAATTTTACTGGATGATAACTTCGGACAATAAATGGTTGCCATTCTTGGACCAAATACTGGCAACCATGACTGGGCCGTTAAAAAAAATATACATTATTATCATATGTAAATTTAAATAAATTAAATACAAACTAATTTAAAATAAAATAAAAATGACGGAAAAAATTCGAAACTCCCCATACAACTGGTTCAGTTGCAAGAATGGCTGAGTAATGGCAAACACCGCCCTGACTCCGCCAGTACTCCGCCATTAAAAAAAATATAAAATAATATTTTTTATACGTAAATTTAAATAAATTATTTACAAAATAATTAAAATAAAATAGAAATTTAAACATATATTAAGCTTTTCTTTATTACCAAAGTCATTCAACCGACAAGGCGATAACTAACTATATGTGAAATTTTTCAGACTATGTATTTCTAAAAGGGATAGTACTCTAGTGAAATTTAAAAAAAAATAACATAGATCGGCCAATTCATGGCTACAGTACTGGCCCAATAACAATAGCCAAGTAATATTTACCATTCATGGGCCAGTGCTTGGCCATTGAAAGGTAAGAATATACTGGCTATTTTCTGCAAACCATAGATCGGCCGATGATTGGTTCTAGTATTAGCCCAGTAACAATAGCCAAGTACTGTCAACCATTAATGGACCAGTGCTTGGCCGTATGTCAATGTCTGGCAAAACTTACTTGGGATTTAGTTCACTGCCAATTTACTTGTTAGAAACAACATGAATCGAAGATGTTGAGTGGACTGTATGCTTGTTTATTTATAATCAATCACTTGGACGACAATTCTTCATACTCAATAATGATGCCTACTATTAAATGAGTTGCTATTGTTGGATCTTGAATAATATGTGATGTTCCATTAAATAAATTTGCAACTGTTTTAAGGTTGATAATAGCTGTAACAAACTTTCAAGACGACGATGTACTACAAGACTGAACCATACACGCACATGTGCAACAGCATATATTATTTGTAACTGCACTAATGTTGACACTGGATGCTATAAATTATCAAGACGACGATGTAACGTAAGACTGAACCATACAAGCACATGTGCAACTGCATATATTATTTGTAACTGTAATAAATTATCAAGACGACGATGTAACATACGATAGAATCATACAAGCACATGTGCAACACCATATATTATTTGTAACTGCACTAATGTTGACACTGGATGCTATAAATTATCAAGACGACGATGTAACGTAAGACTGAATCATACAAGCACATGTGCAACAGCATATAACAATTGTAACTGCACTAATGTTGATGCTAAATACTATAAATTATCAAGACGACGATGTAACGTAAGACTGAATCAGACAAGCACATGTGCAACAGCATATAACAATTGTAACTGCACTAATGATGACACTGGATGTAATAAAGTATCAAGACGACTATGTAACATAAGATTGAATCATACAAGCACATGTGCAACAGCATATAACAATTGTAACTGCACTAATGTTGATGCTGGATACTATAAATTATCAAGACAACGATGTAATAAAGGATTGAATCAGACACGTACTTATGCAACAGCATCTGAAAATAAGTAATCGATCATGTAATGGCGATGGCAAAAAGCGCGTCTAAAAAACTCGGCCTCCTAAATAGATGCAAAACATTTTTCACTCCATACCAATTGCTCCATGTTTATAAGTCCTATATTCGTCCCTGTATGGAGTACTGCTGTCAAGTTTGGGGTGCTGCCTCTGTTTCCATCTTGGCCCTCTTGGACTCTGTTCAAAAGCGAGCTATACGAATTGTAGGTGATCGAACTTTGACATCACATCTTGATTCCCTACAACATCGTCGCACTGTTGCTGACCTCGTTGTTTTTTACAAATATCGTCATCAGCAGTGCTCAGATGAAATCAGCGGCATCATGCCTCAAACTTATTCTTACCCCTGTTCCACTCGGCAATCGGCTGCCGCAACCAGTGAAACGGTAAAGATCCCGCGCTGTCATACTGGCAGATCGCAGAGAGACTTCTTTGTCCGAACTGCGTACAAATGGAATAGTTTGCCGGAACACTTAGTCCCAGGTGGCTTCAACCCACAGATGTTTAAAAAAAGCGTTAATCTACACCTCAGAACGCCAGTTGTTGTGGGACCCAGGTCTAGACCTAGGTCTTAAAAGGTATTTATGTGTTGTTGTGACACATATTCTAAACCCTATTACACAACACATTTTATTAAAAAAAAAAAAAAAAAAAAAAAATATAACTATAAAATTCACCACAATAAAATAAATTGTGAATGTCGACACTACACGTCACATTAGACGCTCATTGAAAATCGATGAATCCAAATAAAAACGCAAAGAAATTATCACCGAGAACATATGATACTGTTTTATTCTTATTACATTAAACAAAATTAGACTAATTAGACTAATTATTGAATAAACGTATATTCGTATATCCGTACGTATATTCGTATATTAGTATATTCGTATATTCGTATATTCGTATATCCGTACTAAATATTGAATATACGCTAGATCAAAACTTTGTGGAGCCTAAGGCTTTTTTATTCGCAGATGGATTCATTTCAAATTTTCACAGCTAACTGATATTAGTGTAACCTTATAATCGGATCATAAATAAAAAAGTTATTATATACGGAAAACTTTTTATATACATATGCATTATAAGTTTACATACATGCAAAAACGAAATTAAAAATTTATTTTATTTTTTTATATTTTCTTTTTTTATATTTTCTTTTTTATATACGAACAACGAACAACAAAAACGAAACTTAAAAATTTATTTTCTTTCATTTCAGTCGTCTTTTGTCTTTGAACAAGGATGGTTTTCGATATTATTCCGATTATTTTGTTTATTGGTATAAAGATATTTGCGTAATATTTTTCTTTGTTTTCTTATTATAGGAGGGCTATTATTTTGAAAACGTACATTTTTTTGTTGATTTTTGAATTTTTGATTTTTAAAAAATCTGAAATTTTGATATTTTGTTGGTATTGACGAAAGGAAAAAAGTTGTTTCTGCTTTTATTTTTTGTGTACTCTGAATCGGCGTTATGCGCGGTTGAATTTTTGAGGCTTTTTCACGTAGTTTTGGTAATGGTTTAAAACTTAAAACTTTTTTTTCTTTTTTTATATATATTTTCTCTTAGTTAGTTTATACATTTCCTTTGAAGTTTAGAGAATTTAGTTTATGAATTGATTTAGGGTTCGATAGACGTAATATTTTTCTTTTTCTTTTTATTATAGGAGGGCTATTATTTTGAAAACGTACATTTTTTTGTTGATTTTTAAATTTTTGATTTTTAAAAAATCTGAAATTTTGAAATTTTGTTGGTATTGACGAAAGGAAAAAAGTTATTTCTGCTTTTATTTTTTGTGTACTCTGAATCGGAGTTATGCGCGGTTGAATTTTTGAGGCTTTTTCACGTAGTTTTGGTATTGGTGTCAATTGTTTGTGAATAGGTGCCACAAATTTCATCCGACTTAAGTATATTTTTGCAAGTAAAAAGAAAAATAGCTGAATAATTGAAACTAGGAGGGCCCGGCGTGCTTCGCTACGCTTATAAATAAAGTTTTTGCGTAGACATTTTTTACTTATTTTCATTCTAATATTAGTCTAATATAGTCTTATTTCATTAAACAAAATTAGACTAATTAGACTAATAGACATTCACTTCTTTTAATTTACAAATCATTTATACGTCCCTGTGTGGAGTACTGTTCTCACATATGGGGTGGAGCTTATGACAATAATATGAAGTGTCTTGATTCTGTTCAGCGCAAAGCTGTTAAACTGATTGGCAGCTCAACTCTTACTAATGAGCTTGATTCTTTACAGCACAGATGAAATGTTGCTGATCTTCCTACAAATACATTATGGATGAACGAACTTCTATAGAGATTAAATCAATTTTACCTGAACTAGCAAACCTATCGCGTAACACCAGAGCTGATGTTGTAGCCCATCCTTTCATATAAAAAGGTGTAGAACTGTTGCCTTTCAGCGTGATTTTTTCAACAGAGTCTCTCATATCTGGAATACGTTGCCTTCATGGGTTTTTCCTGATAGCTTTAATCCACAAAATTTTAAAGCTAGCGTTCATAAATTTCTTAGAGAAACTTAATTTATTCAAACTTAATCCCAATCCCTAGTTGGCATGGTATCTTCGGATATTCAGAAACGTTAATTAATAATTATTATTATAATTAACACTTAACATGCCTAACTTATAATAAAAAAAAAGGATACAAATTGGAAAACGAATACATTAAAAAATTATAAAACTATCAAATCAGAATTATTAAAATAAATACATGAAAAAAAGTAATACAAATTGACAACCTAACACTTTTAAATGTGGGATAATATAAAAAAAATCTTTAGGTTTAAAAACTTTGGTTGAATGAACGCAGTCATCTGATATTTGAATACCTGTAAAATATCATTACTATTTGTCGTGAGGGGGCCCAAGGTGCATTTGGGGCCCGAGGCGGCCGCCTCTTCCGCCTCTATGGTAATCCGCCACTGAGTGGAAGTAAATTTAGTTGACGAAACAGACGAAGTGTTGGTGTCTTTCTAGGACAACGATAAATAAGCTTTATAATTCTTTTCTGTCCTAAGAACAGAGGTTCAATGTTGGCGAAGTAAGTACCGCCCCAACTGCATATTCCATACATAATTATCGATTCAATTAAGGCATGATACATTTTCCTTAGAATACTGCTTGGACAACATTTTCTCACACTGTTAAAATTGTAAATGATCCAGATAACATTCTTCCTGATATTGCGGAGATGGCACTTCCAGTTAAGTTGAGAATCAACTATTAAACCCAGATATTTGAATTCGTTAACGACCGTAAGCGTAAAACACTGTGGCGAGCATGGGATTCTGTTGCAGCGATACACATGATAGGTTAAAGCATCGTGAGGAGTGGATGTATTTGGGCGACCAAAATACATTACTCTCGATTTATCACTTTTCATAAGACGATTATAATAAAACCATTTACTGAGGCTGATTAAATCAGTTTTGATAACTGATATGTTATTCAAATCACAATCCTCCGCTTCAAAACTTAATGCCAAATCATCAGCAAAAGCGGTGGCATGTCCTAATAAATCAATTTCAAAGAGAATTTATATATATCAAAAACAATATAGGCCCTAAAACCGAGCCCTGCGGAACCCAACAATTTATGTGACCCCGACTGCTCACAATATTATCGATTTGAACTACCTGCTGACGATTTAGGATATAACTTGAAAACCAGTCAAGAAGCTTTCCTCGAATGCCGATATTGTAGAGTTTTAATATTAAAATTTCATGATCTACTGTATCAAAAGCCTTAGTAATGTCAATAAATAAGGCCATTGCTTTTGATGAGCTATCAACGGTAGAGTAGATCTGACTTAAGAAGTTTAAAAAAGCCTCTTCAGCAGATTTTCCAGCAGAGAAGCCATATTGATTACAGGGACGTCAATTGGGTAGGGCTGGGGGGGCATTGCCCCCCCCCCCCCAAGGATCTGATACTATCAATACATCGATTCAATAAAACCATCCAATCGTGATAGAATTATACACTATAAAAATTTCAATGCACTGTTATTTTGTAAATTCGTCTAATTTTTAGAAGATTTACTTAACTAATATACCAATTTTATCGCATACTATTAATTGAAATATATCTGATAATATAATTATTACGTTACATATTATTTTGGCCCGACTAAAGTACAGTTCACCGCAATATTCAAACCGTTATCGTTCTTTGTATCAAGGACTAGAGCGCCACCGATACGAAAGGCGGTCGTATTGCTTCTAATCTTCTGATGAAATCAGTTTTATAAACAAAACACGATCGGTCTTCCAAAAACGCCGTGGGTGCGTATTTTGACAAAATTCTATCGTACTATAAGGTGCGCGGCATCACCGCTTTTAGAAGAACGATTGTGTTTTGTTTATAAGA
Organism: Diogma glabrata; assembly: GCA_963693315.1. Lineage (NCBI taxonomy): Eukaryota > Metazoa > Arthropoda > Insecta > Diptera > Cylindrotomidae > Diogma > Diogma glabrata. The sequence goes on from OY856186.1 coordinate 307,108,409, forward strand.
TATTCGTGTCTGAGCCAGAGGAAACAAAATATTTCATTAGTATAGGGTTCCTCGAGAGTTTATAGTGCAGTATTTAACATTCAAATTTCAATTGTTATTGGTAATTTTTATAAACATAAAAGTAAGTACATGCAGGAGAACACAACCTAATTATACCCCACTTATTTGGAGAACCCTGACTGTTTCGCCTTGTTTTTTTATCTATATCATATTGTACAAACTTTGCAAGACTTTTTTAAAAACAATAAATTAAAAATAATTCAAAAATGTAAAATCCTATAACATATCAAAAGTTTTCTTGATAGTTGTGCTAATTTTTATAAAATGAATGAAAATAATTACGGGAGTAATTTAAATTTATTGGGTTATTTCCAGTGATTTTATAATAGTGAATGTTTTATAATAGACAAGCAATATTTTCTAACGATACGAACAAATATTAAAGTCATGTTAATATTTTCAAAGTATGTTATGAAAACTTGCTAACAAATTCTTTTCACTATATGGACTATAATTTTTAGTTCATAAAATAGCAAAAATTATATGTTTGGTTGTAGTCCCTGGGGCTTCACCTACATAATTTTGTGACTACCACATATTTTATACTTCGTGATGCACCTGTCCTTGACGAGCCTGAAAACATTTGTTCTGCGATTTTTTTCAAATCGGCCGCTTTTGCTTTCGGCAAGCTCCAAAAAATGCCGATTGCCCGGGATCTTGTAAATTTTTGTTTTTTTTAACTATGGGGGTTGGAAATTTGATTTAGAACACAAGGGTAACCTTGTCCGACAAAAATTTGTCTGCTATTGTCTAGTCCGACAACCCAAACATCCAAAATGTCAGTTGTCGGACTCGACAATAGCAAACACATTTTGGTCGGAAAAGCTTACCCTCGTATTCTAAAACAAATTTCCAACCTCCACAGTCAAAAAAAATAAATGTGGTAGCAAATTTACATATTTACAGCTTGCCGAACGCAAAAGCGGCCGATTTGAGAAAAATCATAGAACAAATGTTTTCAGGCGAATCACGAAGTATAAAATATGTGGTGATCACAAAATTATGTAGGTGAAGGCCAAGGGACTATTGGTTATAATAAAATCCAAAACGTATTCTAAACGTCAATGTTTGTTCATTTTTTTATACAGTCACAGGGAGCGAGAAACTATTATTTTTTTGTGGTAGGTTTTTCTTACAGATTTAAAAGAAGCTCGCAATAATTGTACAATTTTGAAATGAATAATTTACGCACGTTTATGGGTACAATTTTGAAATGAATAATTTACGCACGTTTATGTGTAGTACACTGACCAGAAGTCCCACGCTACGTGAAAATGTCACACATTTCATTGCGTTGTCCCACGGAGAAATCTGTCCCACGAAGCGTCCCACGAAACAAATATTTCCACCACATTTGCCCGCATTATCGAAATAATCAAAAAGCCTTATATTTACCTACGTACAGTTTGCGCAATATCTTAGTCAAAGCAATGGCTTCACAGTTTTTTCTTGCAGTTTGTATAATGTTATGTAGATGTTGATTTAACCATATTAAGAGAACAAACCTGTGCAATATTTTTTTTACCAAAATAGTGTTTTAACTATAATTTTCTTAGAAATACTAAACTCAGTTATTTCACTTCAATAATTTACATATATTTTAATGTCTAACAGATCTACCTCAGCGAAAATGTTTCTTTGTTTATAGAAACATCTCCCCGGTGTATATACGAGAGATCGAAAGTATATTATGAAAACAAAATACAAAATATTTTACTTAAAAAGACTTAGTTTTGCGTATGAATTCATAAAAATTTAAATTTTTAAGCCAGAGTTTACAACTTTCCTTTATTCGAGCACTCATTTCAATCCTTTGAAATAATATTCAAAAATTAAAATCTTCATAATTTGAATATCGTTCTTACTCGTAAGAGTAAAATTTTTGTTTTTTCGATTTTACTCCTTTGGAGCAGATTACATTTTCCTGTTCTTTCATTCGATTTGCAAAAGAAGAAAATTAGTCACTCTACGTTATCCTTTATATTCATTTTTCTAACAATACATGAATAATTGAACGAATCATTCGAAGCATTTTACGTTGGAAAGCATCAAATTTGACGCAGAAATAAATGTTTTGAGTATTTTAAAGAAAATATTTATTTCAATTTAGTAGCAAGAATGATATTTTATTACTTTTACTCCTGTATGCGAGAGTGTTATATTTTTTTTAAGCTACGCATTCTGAAAGAACAAAGTAAAGGAGTGGTATAGGTAGCGTTTCAAACTCTGTTTAAAACACACTTTAACTAGGTAGCTCAAAAGTAAAATTATTATTTTCTAATTTCTAATTCTTTTTCTCAATTAAGAACAAACAAAGTAAACAGCATAAAAACTTGATAAATGGTATAGATTTGCAAAAGATAGAACGAGAGGTATACTGTATACCTCTTATACTTACAGAATACAGAAAAGATATTAATTATTTAGTAAAATTAAAATAAATTGTTTCAATTGTTTTGCAGTCTTTAATTGTGTAACAAAAGTTTTAAGCTACTATAAAATGTAAATTTATACTAATTTTTAAAATTATATTTAAAAAGTTCTCCTGTAAATCAAGACGGATAGAAAACGTTTACGTAAATTCTTATACGATATTGAATTGGACTATCCTTTTATAAAAAAATCAAAATATAACGACGCAAAAGATTAGTGTATTACCAGTCGGAGTGAATTTGCAAATTAATAGTGGGCATTATGCTATGAAAAGACATATAGATACAGATAAACATAAAAAAGCGTTGCTATAAGCCGCCAGCTCCAGTAGCTTAAACAAGTTTTGTTGTTATTTTGTTGCAATTCGCGCTGATAACACGAACACCAATTTTAGTGGTGTCACGTCAAGGGGTGAAAATTTAAAAACAAGCTAAACTCGAATTTGAACCAGAGCGTATTGGGTATTGGATTCGCAGCCCATATTCTAAATAATGCAATAAGAAATGCTGCTGATTTAAATGGCAGGGCTAAACAAATTTGGATATTTTACTGTCTTTACTGAAGACGTTGAAGGAGTTCTGCGGCAAAAGTAATGTCGAACATAACCAACTTATTGGATACAGTGAAACTCGCTGGCTGGCGGTAATGCCAGCACTAGAAAGAATTTAGAAAATGTACGAACCACTGCAAGCACATTTCCTAACGGTTGAATGTCCAATTAAAATAAAAGAATTTTTTGAAGAATTAAATAGTAAACAAATAGTAAAGGAAAGCACTAAATAGTAAATTTATGCACAATCTAGTTAGCACGTTTTCACCGTTCCACTTTCTCGCAATAAAAATTCTAATTAGCTAGTATTTGGAAGAATGTTTGCATTTTTTCCCACATTTCAACGATTTGGCTCTGGTTAGTTTAGGGTAGACAAAACTCTTTCTCTCTGAGACAAATAAAGGAAAACAAACAAAGAAACAAAAAAACGATTCGACATAAGAGGAGTCACGTAGGGATTGCAATCCCGTGGTTTTTATGGATCCTGGGACTATGTGACTCATAAATTTTAAATCCTGGGATGCCCGTAAGCTAAAAAATCGTATTGAAAAACCATCCTTTTTTCTATGCAGCACGTTCTGCTGTCGTTTACAAATTCACTCTCTGAACAGTTACAAAGCAAAGATATAATAATTTCTAGCACAAGCGCTTTAATTAAAACTACTTTTTTGATGCTTAAACAATGCAGAGATGATACTAAATTTGAAATTATTTTTAACAAATGAAGCGATTTCTAAGTCGATGCATTTAAATGCTTTTAAATATGTGTGTGTATAGAAATGTGTATGTTATGTTTTACGAAAAAAATCTTTTTATGTCATTTAAATTCTCGCCCCCCCCCCCATGATTTTGGTGAAATGACGCCACTGATTGATTACTATGGAGAAATTTGATCTTATCAAGATAACTTAATAGCCGACTTTTAATTAATTTCTCAAAAATTTTTGATAGAGTACTTAGAAGAGAAATTGGTCGGTAATTGTTCAGAATCAGCTCGTTACCCTTCTTAAGTATAGGAATTACAGTCGCTATTTTCAATATATCCGGAAAAACACCACTCTCCAAGCTCAAGTTGAGAAGAAACCGCAGAACATCAATCAAATACCAAGAGCATCGCTTGAAAATGAAATTATCAATTCCATCATATCCCTTTGATCGTTTATTTTTTTAAAGCTTGATTTCATTCAAGACTTCAGAAGATGTTATAGGTTCAAAAAAACAAGAAGAACTGTAGTGTCTAGGTGTACCTAGAATAAACTTGTCTGCTTCAATACAGTTGGAGTTTGTTCTATTTAAATTAGAAGTTAAATCTTTAGGCATATTAATGAAGAATTTATTAAATTCCTCAGCAATGGATCGAGAACTAGTGAGAATATTTTCTGTTTGCAATTCATATATTTGGGTAAGTTTCTTGTTCTTTGAGTTCCGTCCCAACATGTCATTAATTACTTTCCATGTACCCTTAGGATTATTATTGGCAGATTCGAACTTTTTTTGTAAAATAAATTTTTAGCAGACTTATCTTTTGCATTTAGTCGTTTTGAAATTATCTTAACATGTTTACGCAACACAATGTTATTAGGAGACAATTTTAACTTCTTGGAATATCTTTTCAATCTATTAATCATTCGAAGAAGGTTGCAACTCATCCACGGCTTAAATATTTTCATTTTGGAAGTTTTGATTTCAAAAGAAGAGGATTGAATGTGAGTTTTTAAAATTCTAAAAAAATTTTCAAAAGCAGAGTTACAGTTAGTTGAACTATATACATCGTCCCAGTTTTCATACTTTAGAATATCATTCAAAATATCATAGTTTACTCGTGGAACATTTGGTCTATTTTCCGCTGGAATTGACCTCCTCGCACCTGTAGAGAGAACAACCTCAATTAGATTATGATCAGAAAAATGAATAGGTAGGTTACAAATATTGATATCTGATGAAGATTTACTTTTAACAAAAACATGGTCTAGACATGTTTGCATTCTAGTTGGGGCATTTAGGAGACTAGCAAAACCATAAGATGATAGCATTGCTTGGTAGCTAAACGATTCATCACTATCTAACAGATTAATATTTATGTCACCTAATATAATTGTGTTCGGTTTTGTTGATACACGTAATAGTGCTTCCAGGTCATTACAAAAATCATTTACCCAGCCATTGAAAAAACGATAAATACAAATGAAAGTCCAACTTTGCTTATTCATCTGGATTTCCAATATAAAAAGATCAGCTGAGGACCAGTTGAAGAATTTAATTGAAAAGTTTACAAAACTATCCCGTATAAAAACACCAACTCCACCAGCACGGTATCTATCATTACAGCAGGCTCTAAAACTATAACCCGGTAAGCGATACTGCAAACATTCAGATGAGTATATCCAAGTTTCAGTAACAAAAATTAAGTCATGAATAGTTGGTAAACTTGCAATATAAAGATTTATCATATCAAAATTTGCTCTTAAGCTGCGAATATTTTATAATAATAATGAAGACTTTTCAATTCCTTTATTCATCATAGAAAATATAAGTGACTAAAGGTAGAAACACAACACGGACGGTAACGTCGGATGATAAAAAAAACGTCTACAATTTCGCTGTTGTAACCACAACAAAGGCGTCAGCGTGAAAAGCTGTCAAAAATAAAATTGCATAAACTAAAATACTTTGTTCTTTGTCAAAATGAATTTGACAAATTTCAATTTTAAAAATAACTAATTTTTACTAATAAATAAATAATAATAATTTTTCTACTAATATCTAATTTTAAAAATAAAATACAAAATACAAATTATGAAAATATATAAATGAATAAAACCGAACTTTGAACATAAACTGAAAATTCAGTTGACAACTCAAAACAAAACGATTACAACCTCAGAAACGCGAAAAACATCAGAAAATCATATTTTTCAGTTGGCGGCACTGTCACAATAACATTAGAAATTACCCTTGCAGCCAAATAAAAATAAAATTGACATATGGCAATAATCATCGCCGACGATAAATTAAGGTAAAGGTAGAAACACAACACGGACGATAACGTCGGACGATAAAAAAAAACGTCTACAATTTCGCTGTTGTAACCACAACAAAGGCGTCAGCGTGAAAAGCTGTCAAAAATAAAATTGCGTAAACTAAAATACTTTGTTCTTTGTCAAAATGAATTTGACAAATTTCAATTTTAAAAATAACTAATTTTTACTAATAAATAAATAATAATAATTTTTCTACTAATAACTAATTTTAAAAATAAAATACAAAATACAAATTATGAAAATATATAAATGAATAAAACCGAACTTTGAACATAAACTGAAAATTCAGTTGACAACTCAAAACAAAACGATTACAACCTCAGAAACGTGAAAAACATCAGAAAATCATATTTTTCAGTTGGCGGCACTGCCACAATAACATTAGAAATTACCCTTGCAGCCAAATAAAAATAAAATTGACATATGGCAATAATCATCGCCGACGATAAATTAAGGTAAAGGTAGAAACACAACACGGACGATAACGTCGGACGATAAAAAAAAACGTCTACAATTTCGCTGTTGTAACCACAACAAAGGCGTCAGCGTGAAAAGCTGTCAAAAATAAAATTGCATAAACTAAAATACTTTGTTCTTTGTCAAAATGAATTTGACAAATTTCAATTTTAAAAATAACTAATTTTTACTAATAAATAAATAATAATAATTTTTCTACTAATATCTAATTTTAAAAATAAAATACAAAATACAAATTATGAAAATATATAAATGAATAAAACCGAATTTTGAACATAAACTGAAAATTCAGTTGACAACTCAAAACAAAACCATAACAACCTCAGAAACGTGAAAAACATCAGAAAATCATATTTTTCAGTTGGCGGCACTGTCACAATAACATTAAAAATTACACTTGCAGCCAAATAAAAATAAAATTCATATCTGGCAATAATCATCGCCGACGATAAATTAGAAATAGAATTCCAAATTTTCTCCGACGAAAAAATCTTTTTCGTTTATCGCTGTAGTTGTGTTTAAAATGTATGTATCCTGTGTATTCTAATATTACAAACGTCGTCGTCGGACGATTTCGCCCGTGTTGTGTTTCTAGCTATAATAACATGCAAATGCAATTTTCATCAATAAAATCACCGTAATGCATTGTAAACAACATAAAAAACAAATACTGAGCTTGTAGTAGAAAAAGTGACGATAATTACTGAAAATTATACAAATTAAATAAACCTTATACATACAACAATTTAAAACTGATATCACTAACGCAAGAATTAATTCAGCTATCAAAAAAATATAAATTTTAACTTTAGATACAGAACTTATAAAAAACAACCAAATGAAAAATGATATATTATTTGAATGGAAAAACAAATACCTTAAACTTAAATGTTGCTTTAGTCAGGCTCCCTTGGTTAGCGAATCAATATCACTCAGCGATCGAACATGAATTGAATCATTTTTTGATTCATTGATTCATTTTTTCGCCCGAGTACCTTGCCATCGGCAAACCATATATAATTGTATCCATGTTTTCTTAAATTTTTAGCCTTCCATAGGAGATCGGAGTTAAAAGACGTCAGAAAACTGCGTAGATATATTTGATGTGTACTATCAGCATCAGGAAAGTATTTATTCGTATGAATTGACCCCACCACTTTCTTTTTATCCAAAAATCGATTTTTGAAACAAGAATGTATGAATTTCACTAAAATTGGTGCTGGATAGTTTTTATTGGAATTGTTAGGATTTGTTTTTGTTTTACCTCGTAATCTTCTGACTTCAATAATTTCACGGTCCAAAACATCTACTTGCATATCTATAGCCAAAGATGCCACAAACTTTTTATCATCCTCGCCAGCTCGTTCAGGTATGCCAGTTATAATTAAGGAATCATCGAAACTTTGCTGTTTGAGTATTTCCACATCTAATCGTATTAAATCTACTTTAGCTTCTAGAAGGTGGAAATTTAGCATAAATTTTTTTAATTCTCTATTTTCCAGAAGCAATTGATCAAGTTTTGCGGCGATGAACTTTTGTGATTTTATAACTTCCTCAATTGATGCATTATCGTAATGAATGCCATCCTGAAGATGCTTATCGTAAATACATTCAGGATCCTTGTCATTACCTAAGACAGTTGATAACTCGGAATTGTTTTTGCATTGCTTAGTACAATACCAATCATCATTAAGTAATGTTTTATATTGTAAGCGTGTAATACGCACACATTCAATGTGGAAATAACTAAAACATCCGGCACATTCAACTTTTTTTTCTAAAATATGTAAAGTTAAATATTTTATAAAAATACTGTACGCATACATTATATTGAATTTTAATAAATGAGTTTCGTTGTTTATATTTATTGTACTAAGAAAATTTTTTTATATTACTTGTACTAAGAAAAAAACACGAGGCCACCTGAGCGCGAGACCACCGGCAAATGCCTGGTTTGCCTGTGCTTAAAACCCCCACTGAATGGACTCGGGTACTTCTGGCTCCTCTTAAAAAAAAAAAGCTTTCTGTTTCGGATCCGATTTTCTACCTCAGACCAAAAATCATCAGTCAAATCCGCATCTATTGCGCATGCTTTAGCTTCTGAAATATATTTACCGAAAGAAACTTCAGAATTACAAGAAATCAAAAATTCAGTTATTTTTTTCAACAAACTAGCTACTGATCTCACATCCATGCTCTGTAATTGTAATATTTTGCTCGTACAATTTATTTCTGTTAGAACATCCTGCCAGATTATTAGACCACAAATAAATTCAAAACTGTCTAATTTTGATGCGATTGATTCAGCTGTAATGCGTAAGTGCATCTTTTTCCAATTGAACGACTTCTTTTAACGCTGAATAAATGCCTTTCAATCCGGTTTTCAAATCACTAACGGCATTAACATGGCTTTCCCATCGGTATCACTTAATGATTTCACTGTCAATTTACAACACATGGATATGAAAATATGCCAACGCTTTGGCGATCTTGAGAAAAAATTGTAAATTGTTTGGATGGCTGAAAAAAGATTATTAATTTCAATAGCTCCTTTTACTGCATCAACAACGACTAAATTTAAGGAGTGGCAGCCACATGCAACGAAGAAAGCCCTTGGTTTGATATTTTTAATATGAGACTGAACATCGTTTTTTTCCACGCATATTGGCTCCATTATCGTAGCCAATTGACCACGAAGATTCATAATGGATAAGCCATTTTGTTTCAAAAAATTTAATATTTCTTCGGTCATTTTTGCTCCGGTTGCATCCAAAATGTTAATAAACTCCAAAAAATTTTCTTTAACTTCCACACTAACATTGTTACTTTCGGTTGATTTTGTGATGTGGACGTAACGCAGAACAACCTTTGTAGCTTTAGCGATCAATAAAATAATTTCTTGCTGGATATTTTCCCAAGTAATGAGTCTTGTTTGGATTTTCTACTGCTCGTTTAACATGTTTCTGTAACACCTTTTGCGAAGGCAAAATCATCACTAATGAATATTTTGCAACAAAACCAAAACACCTGATCTACTTTGGATGAATATACAAGCCAGGTTCTTTTAAATAATTCACCATTTGCTGTTTTTCGATGAAAATGTATTTTGTTAAATGATCGCCCCAAACTGTCTTTTGGGTACTGCTTAATGTTAGCTTCTATTGGACCTTTGGAAACTATATTTTGAATTTGCAAGTTTTGCAAATTTTCTGGCCAATCCGTTATATTACAAAAAGCATTACAGCTAAATATATTCTCAGCACTTGTTTCTACCTCATGATTTAAACATTCATCTTGATTAGCTGTACTAGTACTAGCATTTAATTCAACATTAATGTTAGTTTCGTCAGTTTCAGATACAGGCCTCTCACCAGTTACAATATTTTCATCGTCCTCATGTGTGTAATATGTGTGTAACAGTTCAATTTATTTTGAAATTGCAGCATATATATTTTTCAAATTCTGAATGAAATGCAAGTTTTCTATAACAATATGGTTAGTAATTTCTATCTTAGTTTTTAATTTTTTCGGTTTTAATTTTATTCAATTGAAACATTTTATGAAAGAATTATTCTGACATACGATTTTAATAGCATTTTCGATTGAAAACCAGTTCATAACTAGTTCTTTTTTTTCAATACAAAAAAATTATTTCCCCTCCAAATCATGTTCGATTGAAGCAAAATAAAAAAACTAGTTCTGAACTGGTTGTGCATTTTTTCCCCTTTTGAAGAACAAGTTTTATTTTCAGTTATTTTTGAGTTTTAGTCATACTATGACAAAAAGTACACTCAACAAACGTTGAATCAAACCGTTATCATTATAATGCAGCATCATATAAATAATTTAATTTTATTTTTAGTTATTTAACATATATATTATGAAATTAGTTTTTTTTACAAAATGTATTGTTTTTTATTGCTTTTCAAACAATCCAAAATAAAAGAATTAATAAAATAACCAATTCAATTTACTCATACAATAAAAAAGAACTCGTTAAGAACTAGTTATTAACCAGTTCTTCAATCGAAAACGACAACAGTTTGTATTAGTATTTATGTATTTACTTAATGATCGTCGTTCAGAAATTATTTAACTATAGTTATTAAATATTTTAATGCGGTGATTTTATTGGTGCATTAAATATTTAGCTATTTAGAACCGCAGGAGGGATCGATTTTGATCGATTATGATCAATGTTGATCTACGGGTCTGACTACCATGCGTACTCCAGTCCCTGCCATTGACATATGAGTTAGCGTGAGATATCACATACCACTGGCTATGGCAGGAGATGTCATTAGCCAAGATGATATCTTAGGGTGCTGGCGGACGAACTTTAATTAGTCAACGGCAGCACTTCCAGTCTTAGCTGGGCAGCGTTCCGTAGCGGTACCGCTCATCAGCTCTTCCGAGGAATCAGACCAACACGTAGTTATATGTGGGCTTTGTGCCTCGATTGAGGTGGTGGGCGGTGCGTCTGGGGTGCGCTGCATCAGCTGGATTATTGGCATTTAGTTTTGTTTTGTTTTCTGCAAATTTCTCACATTTTGTTTTTCACTTATTATTTTGTTATTATTTCTTCATCTTATCATGAAATATTGGCATATGTCATATTTTGTTGTATGATAGGATTTTTTACTTAGTTATCCATTTTAAAATAAAACATAAAAAAATAAAATAACCCTTTTGATATATATATATATATATATATATATATATATATATATATATATATATATATATATATATATATATATATATATATATATATATATATATATATATATATATATATATATATATATATATATATATATATATATATATATATATATATATATATATATATATATATATATATATATATATATATATATATATATATATATATATATATATATATATATATATATATATATATATATGGCAGTACAACCGAAAAAAATAAGTCTGCAAGTGGTAAAGCAAATTTGCGCAATCCACCCGCCCATAAAGCGGCACGTCCACGGAATTTGTAGGGACAAAACATATATGAATCAATAAACAATTTTAAAATATATGTTCAAAACATCTGCGGATTAAACGCTAACCATGACCACGTGCAACATCATCTTGAGCACGACAAACCGAACATTCTATTCCTTACAGAAACACAAGTCTTATAAGGTTAAATTAAGCTACATGAAGATATTAGTTAGCAAACAAACAGAAAAATCGTTTAAGGCAGACAGACATATGAAAATTTCAAACGATATACGGATTTATAATTACAATATTCGATATTGCTACATATAACAGCAAGTAAATATGTATACACAAAAAATTGGAACGGATCTTCCTTTAAAAGAACAACATACAGTTATAAAGAAAGTAATTGGGTGAGCTGTATAATTATAAGTTAAAATTATTATTACGTTGGTATTTAGGGATTTTTCATTTCTAAAATTTTGTTTTATATAATTTAATTAAATTATATTAAATTATATTAAATTATATTAAATTTTTTAATTAAACAATAATTTTTTTTTGAATGAAACTTAAATTACTCTTACTTAAATTACTTAATATTTTCATACAATACTTTCGAATATATTGCATTTAAATCAATAATTCAGTTCGTATACATAAATCAACATAAATATATTAATTCGTATTGTTTTAAAAAGAATATTTCTTTTGCACTACAAATTTGTAAATATTCATTTGAATTAATTAATTAATATTTATTATAAATAATTGCTGACGTTACAATGTCTGTTAACGATGAAGATAAAAAACCCTTCACCGAGGTAGACTCTCTTCGAGCAAGGTTGCCAGAATTCTGGACAAAACTTCCTCTAGCTTGGTTTCTGAAAGCTGAATCACAATTTAAATTGTATCGAATCTCGGATGACGACAAACGCTACTGTTATATTATTTCAGCTCTCCCACCAGCAGTTCTTGAATCTGTTTATGATATAATAACAGAACTGCCTGTTGGAAATAAATACGAAACCCTTAAGACCGCCCTCATTGATCGGCACTCACTTTCAGAGCAACAACGTCTCGAAAAACTTCTCGAAAGTGACGTTTTGGACGATCAGAAACCATCTGAGGCCTACAGATCTCTTAAAAGGTTAGCGAAAACTTCTGTTAATGACACGATCATTAAAAAACTCTGGCTTCGGCGTCTTCCAAAATCTATTAATATAGCTTTAATTGCAGTTGGCGACAAAACTATTGATGAACTTTTATCAATAGCAGATGCAATACATGAAGCTACAGAACCCTCGTCAATGGCATGCATTAATTCTTCTACATCCCGTTCTGGAACAAATAATACTTCATATAACGGTCTTGAAGACTGGCTTATGTTAAAAATCGAGTCGATATTTGCGAAAATGCAATCTAGTCATAACCGATCACGTAGTCCTAAACCACATTATAGAGTAGGTTTCAACTATAGAAGATTAAGTCGGAGTGGAAGCAGAGGTCGTAATACAGAACGAACAAAAACATGTTGGTACCATAAAAACTATGCAACTAAAGCACGAAAATGCATTCAACCTTGTAATTTTAATAGTCAAGAACAGGTTTCTCAAAATGCTTCACAACCGTCGACAAACTAATTCAAACTACTGTTGTTGCGGCGAATAGTAGTTTTCTTAAAAACAGCCGTCGTTTAATTCTAAAAGACTCAGTAAATAATTATCAATTTCTCGTATATACTGGTGCAGACTTGTCTGTTCTTCCTGCAAAACGCTTCTTCGGCACTGAGTCTCGCGACCCCAATCTTGTGCTTTCTGCTGCCAATGGCACAGTTATTAATACGTATGGGACTAAACTTCTTTCAGTCGATATAGGGCTAAGGCGCAAGTTTATATTCCCATTTGTACTCGCCTCGGTAGACAGGCCAATCATGGGTGCTGACTTCCTGTCGAAATTCGGTCTTCTTGTCGACCTACGTGGACGACGACTTACAGATTCATCAACGGGTATTACAATCAACGCAATGACAGGCATTAGTAAGACACCAACATCAATTAATTTTTCTGTTGATAATGGATACGGTTCTTTACTTAGGGAATTTCCTTTGCTCACTCAAACGCCAAATTATACACTTCCAGTTAAACATAACGTGGTTCATCACATTATAACTGAAGGTCGATTACCTTTTTCAAAACCAAGCAGAATGGATCCTGCAAAACATCAAGCAGCACACCTAGAATTCGGACATATGATCGAATTGGGTATATGCCAACCTTCGTCTTCACCGATTTCTTCTCCTCTCCATATGGTAAAAAAGAGAGATAATGACGATTGTCGTCCATGCGGAGACTACCGTCGTTTGAATACTGTGACTATTCCTGATCGATATCCAATCTCTCACATTTACAATTTTTCAATGTACTTGCAGGGTTGTACAATATTTTCGAAGATTGATCTGGTAAGAGCATTTCATTTAATCCCAGTGGCACCCGAAGATGTGCATAAAACGGCACTCAAAACACCATTCGGTCTATTTGAGTTTACTCGAATGCCATTTGGTCTTCGGAATGCCGCTCAGACATTCCAGCGCTTCATGAATGAAGTGGTCAAAGGATTGGATTTTGTATTCGTCTACATAGACGATATCCTTGTGGCAAGTAAAAATGAGGAAGAGCACAAACTTCATTTAAGAACTCTTTTCGAGAAATTAGTCGAGTTTGGTATTAACATCAAAACCTCAAAATGTATTTTCGGAACCCAATCGCTCACATTCCTCAGTCACCTAATCACTCCTGATGGCACTTTACCTTCACCTGAACGAGTTAAAGCCATCAATGATTTCCCTCAACCAACATCTATAAAGCAAATTCAGCGATTTGTCGGGATGGTTGTCGGGATGGCTGCAGCAACGATGCTAGCACATCCTCTGAACGACTCACTGTTCAGTATTACTACAGATGCTTCAGGCACTGCTACAGGAGCAGTACTACAACAATATAAAAATGGATGTTGGGAACCGCTGGCTTTCTTTTCCAAGAAATTAACTCCAGCCGAAATCAAATATTCCGCCTTTGACCGGGAATTACTAGCTATTTACTACGCGATTAAACATTTTCGATATTTTGTAGAAGGCAAACTTTTACAATTTATACAGATCACAAGCCTCTTACAACAGCAATCTTCTCAAAAACTGAACGAAGTCCTCGACAAACTCGACATCTTGACTTTATAAGTCAGTTCACCTTAGACATTCGTCATGTTAAAGGCAATAATAACGTCGTTGCGGACGCATTATCCCGAATAGGGGACCAAGACATTGCTGCACTGACTCTTGTGTCAATCGATATCAATAAAATTGCTCATAATCAACTACATGACGAGGATCTTAAACAATTACTAAACTCACCTCGTCCTGATTCTTCAAAGTTTAAATTTAAGTTTATGGTATATCACATCCTAGTATAAGAGCATCACGAAAACTTATCTCTACTAGATATTTTTGGCCTAACCTTAATTCTGATGTCACGATTTGGACTAAATCTTGTTTACCTTGTCAGAAGTCGAAGGTTCAGCGACATACAAAATCTGCATACGGCTCAATTCCACTTCCTCGAGGACGGTTTGAGCATATTCATATGGATGTGGTTGGACCACTTCCTCCTTCCAACAACTTTAGGTATATATTAACAATAGTAGATCGTTTCACTCGATGGCCTGAGGCATATCCTATTCAAGACATGTCAGCTAACACTATTGCGAAAACATTTATAGAGCAATACATATCAAGGTTAGGAACTCCACTAGAAATCACAACTGATCAAGATAGCCAGTTTGAGTCTAAGCCCTTTTTCGAACTAACAAAGTTACTTGGCTCGCATCGTATTCGTACTACCGCCTATCATCCACAGGCAAAATGAAATGGTAGAACGGTTTCACGGGCAACTAAAAGATTCGCTAAAAGCTCGAGAAAACACAATTCATTGGAGCACGGAGCTGCCTATCGTTTTATTAGGAATACGTACTTCCGTCAAGGAAGATCTACATTGTTCCCCAGCTGAACTAGTATACGAACAAGCACTCAAAATCCCAGGAGAATTCTTCGAAACTCAATCAAAAGAAACTATCGATACACACGAATTTGTGGATAGACTTCGCACAACTATGCGCAACTTAGTTCCAGTAGAAACTTGTAAAACGATATCTCTTACGTTTGTCCCTAAAAATCTAAGCGATTTTGTTTTTGTACGAACAGATAGAGTTCGAACAGGCCTATCACCTGCGTATGAAGGACCCTCCAAAGTTCTTCGACGCTTCCGAAAACAATTTGTTTTGGATCTGAACGGCCGAAGTTCTTCGGTTTCCATAGACCGACTTAAGCCAGCTTTTGGAATTCTGGCTGCATCTTCGTTTAATAATATATCAAAGACAAAAACAGTGCGTTTTTCTTCAAAGTTAACATAATATTTTTTAACTGTTCGAGGGATCTATCTCGGAGGAGGGTGATGTAGCGGCAAACAACGCAACAAGTTTATAAACACTTAATTGTTTTATGCTTTAAAAACTAAACTTAATAAATTTTACTTTACTCACTGTAAAAACGCATCAGCTGATTTAAAAATATAAAACATTAAAATAAAATTGTAATCATTATTATAGATTATCAGTTGATTTTTAGATTTTGTATGATATATACCAGAGATGGCCAAGCTTCACTACACGTGGAGCCGCAGCACAATAATCTCTCGTAACGAGAGCCAACATAAAAAATAAAAAATTTTAAAAGTATCAGTTGTTTGGAAATATGTATTTATTTTATTGAAAAAACAAATATGTACTTTTGGTTATAAATCCATACAAATACATATTTAAATTTTGTTACATGACATGCTTGCTGGTAGATGGCATGTTTGTTTGTAACTTGGCCGTGAATTTTCTGAAATCTGGCTCATAGTTTGTTTGCGCAGTACGAAATAATTCCGTTAAATGCTCATTTGTAAGTTGTGAACGGTGGTTTGATTTTATAAACTTCATTGTTGAAAAAAGTGATTCACAACAATATGTTGTACCGAATATGGACAGTAATCTGGCAGCAGCTTTTTTCAAATTGGGGTACTTTGATTGAGACACTAGTTTCCAAAACTCATTTGGAGATTGTGTGGCTTTGTGATGCATTTTAAGAATGTGATCTTCCTGTAGCTCTAGTAATTCCATTTCTCCTGAGGCACTGCCATTCAAAATATAACAAGGAATCGATAAGCCTCGTTAATAATGTCAATCTCGAATGGATTTACAAGTAAATTAAGAGAAATATTTAAATTATTCAGATCATTAAATCGCAAGTGAAATTCTTTTAATAATTCTGCTAATTTACTGTCGTATTCACTCTGTTTGTTATCATTAATTTTAGAGAGTCTGTTCTTCAGACGAGGAAAGTGGTTGAACACTTTTGTTGTCGAAATCTCGTTGAAAAAGTTGAATTTTTTTAATAAACCTCAGAATCGTTTGAATAAGACCAGTAATAACTTTATCTTTTTCTTGTAATGCTAGGTAGGTTGAGGGATTGCAGATGCTCCATTATATCAGTCAAAAACATACAGTCATTAATCCATTCATCATCCTTTAATTCCAGATAGTGCTTTTCGTTTTCTTTGAGGAAATTTCTGATAGGTTCTTTTAAATCAATGAAATCACCGTTTTTTTCTTGCAATTTCCTTAAGTTTTTAATTTCGTTATTATGGTCAATTATTCATTTTTTTGGTTTAGCGTGATATCTTACTGTCGTAGATGTAGTAGCGGTTGAGGTAGCATATGTCGGATTTGCACGTATATTTTAATTCGATTTAATTATGAACTTATTCATTTTTGAATTGGAATATTAAAGGATACATTAAATTTGGCAAATTGCCTAAAGATAACATATCAAAAATATTGTTTATCAAAAAATTGCAGAAAAAGATAATCATAGAAAAACAAACGAATCCAAAAGGAAAGACTTGATTTTGAGAAAGATATGTTAAACGTACAACCTTAATTAATAATACAATTAGTTAAATTTATTTATAGCAGCGGATTATAAACTTGATTCGCGAAGTAAAGTAGTATCAAACTAAAACAAAGCCGCAAAAAGCTCTAACAGTAGTAACTTCGACAGGGCGGACCTAAATATAATAATATGATTGTATTAAATCATATTATATTAAACAGCATTATAAATTATATGCATTACTTCAAATTTTGTTATAATTTTTATGAATTATTAAATATTATTTAATTATTTCATTTCTTTTCGAGAGCCGCATTTATACTTTCAAAGAGCCGCATGCGGCTCGCGAGCCGCGGTTTGGCCATGTGTGATATATACCAACAAATAATAAATCGGTTTTATAACGTTAAAAGAAGTTTTTTTTATTTTATTCAAATATTCAAAGTGTTGAACTGTTTAAATTAATAGTAGTTATTTTAATTAACAAATTGTAATACTTAATCTACTATAGTTTTCATCCCAATGTTGTGAAGCTGATTCAAAATTTTCTATCCAACCGATACATTTCGGTAACCTTAGATGGGTTTTCTTCTGAGTCTAAACTAATTAACGCTGGTGTACCCCAAGGCTCAGTATTGTCCCCAACCCTATTTTTTATTTTATTTTTTTTTTTATTTTATTCTATTCAATTAGACTTAATTTTACAAATTTTCAATGCGTCTGCTAAACATACAAAAAAGGAAATTTGGGACTAATTTAAATTTATGTATAATTAATACTTAAAAGGAAATAATAATTTCATAGTCTATATCACATGTATATAAATATAGTTTGTTGTTAAAATTAAAAATTAATAAAGCTAAAATCACAGATTATGACAGAAATTATTTTTAATATAAATAAAAGCTTCAGTTTTAAATTTAGATAGTGTACGAGATTGACGAATATTAAGGGGTAACTTATTCTAAACATTAGAGATTCCATAGACAAATACAGAGCCACTAAACTGCCTCCAGTTGTTATGTGGAACTATGAGGTGCTGAGTGCGGTCAGAATGAGAAAATCTTATTTTACTAAATAAATAATTCGGTGTTTTAAACCTAAGTAAGTTGAAAATAAAAACAGCGATCCGAAAACAGAAATATTGTTTTAACGTACAGCCAAGTATTGATGTTTGGTATTCAGAGACATGATCATATCTTCTTAAGGAATATATGTACCTCAAACATGAGTTGAAGGCCACTTGAAGTCTATGGCTAGAGTCGGTTCTAAATTAAAGATTATCACATCGCAATAATTAAAATACGGAACTATCAGGCTACGAATCAGTGTCATACGATGGTGTTGCGGGGTTATGTCACGTAATAAATTCAGGCGGTAGAGAACGAAATTAATCTTTCGACAGATCTCCTGTACGTGATCTGACCAAGAGAGTGTAGAATTCATTATCAGGCCGAGGTTTTTGACTGATTTTGTTATTACCAGCTGCGTATTACCAAGCAAAAGTGGAGGAAGTTCAATATCAATTCCAGTTTTCGTAATAAAAAGTACCTGAGTCTTCATGGGGTTGAGAAGGAGACCATTCTGAGTTGACCAGTTGTAAATTAGAGACAAGTCACAGTTAATTTTACGGAATATTTCACATATATCAATTAGTTTCCCAGAGATATACATTTGACAGTCATCAGCGTAGAGCAAGTACATCATATATATGATTACTAACGGTAAGTCATTAATAAATAATGAGAAAAGTAGTGGTCCCAGGATCCCTGGGGAACACCCAAATCAATTTTTGATTTATTTCTATTTTTGATTTATATCAACGAATTGTTGAAAATCACCAGCAACCCAATAAATAGTTTTGCAGATGATAGTACTCTGCACAAGTCGTTCGAGCCCCTTCCTTCAAAAGGTAAAATGCACGAACGAATTAATCCTGCCCTGAGAGACGCTGCCATAAACGTGAACAAAGACCTGAATAAAGTCGCCGACTGGGGTGACCAAAACCTTGTCAATTTCAACTCTACCAAAACACAGCTGTTGTTGTTTCCAGATTAAAGACCGAGTTCCCCAAAGATATTTTATTTAGTATGTGTGATGAACCAATAGATGAATGTAAAAACATTCGTTTATTGGGTGTCACAGTTTCAAATGACCTACTCTGGAACGATCATGTAATGGCGATGGCAAAAAGCGCGTCTAAAAAACTCGGCCTCCTAAATAGATGCAAAAAATTTTTCCCTCCATACCAATTGCTCCATGTTTATAAGTCCTATATTCGTCCCTGTATGGAGTACTGCTGTCAAGTTTGAGGTGCTGCCCCCTGTTTCCATCTTGGCCCTCTTGGACTCTGTTCAAAAGCGAGCTATACGAATTGTGGGTGATCGAACTTTGACATCAAAACTGGATTCCCTACAACATCGTCGCACTGTTGCTGACATCGTTGTTTTTTTCAAATATCGTCATCAGCAGTGCTCAGATGAAATCAGCGGCATCATGCCTCAAACTTATTCTTACCCCCGTTCCACTCGGCAATTGGCTGCCGCAACCGGTGAAACGGTAAAGATCCCGCGCTGTCATACTGGCAGATCGCAGAGAGACTTCTTTGTCCGAACTGCGTACAAATGGAATAGTTTGCCGGAACACTTAGTCTCAGGTGGCTTCAACCCACAGATGTTTAAAAAAAGCGTTAATCTACACCTTAGAACGTCAGTTGTTGTGGGACCCAGGTCTAGACCTGGGTCTTAAAAGGTATTTATGTGTTGTTGTGACACATATTCTAAACCCTATTACACAACACATTTTATTAAAAAAAAAAAATAGTAAAGTTTCGGAACGTACCCCAGATATAAATTATTTTCTGTCGTTAATTTTTTTTAAATAAACAAATTCAAAAATTCTTTTGTTTATTATGATTTTTATAGTATGTAGTAAAATAAATGAAAATATGTATTTCAAATATGATATATATTGACTTTTTATTACTTCAAAATGTATTACAAATAAATATACACACATACATTGTACGAATTTCTTTTTCCTAGTTTTTTGTTGTTGTACTACAATGTTGTCAAATTAAGATTTTTCGATGAAAACTACATGAAAACATATTTCCAATGTTAACTAGCAAGAAAATTGTACCTAAAATTTTCTTAATCTATTGCTAAAGTTTAAAACGAATTTAAAGAAAAGATTTTCAAATAAAGGAAACGATTAAAGAAAAAAGTCAGCACAGCTGCTATAAAATTTCAGTTAAGTAGTGTGTAGATAGAACATAGAAGGATACTTTGATTTATAGTTACACTAGAATACCCGGGTGCATTATTTGGGTGTAATCAGCACTTATGGTTGAAAGAATATATACATTACGTAGCCTACCTTTTCGTATTTTCCGCTAGAGAGCGGATACAAATTAAATTTATTTTATTCAGCAAACGTCAGATTGTATTTTACTTTGTTTTGTTTACAAACAACACGCGGCGTGATCAAATAACCAAAATAATTATATAAAACCGCGGTCTTTTTTAATTTGCATAAAAATAAACTACCAAATTTACTAGTTTTGTTGACTGTGGAAGTCATTATTTGTGTGAAAACTACCCTTATTAATAAATGTTATTAAAATCGTATTAATGAAATAAATGCCGATCAAATAATGAAATAAATGCCGATCATATGATGTGCGTGAAAATCCTTCAACATAGTGTTTTTTTCTGTATCTGATGCTATAGCTACAATATATTTTTGTTTGAACAGTTGAACGTTTAATCGAAGCCAGTAGATATTACACAGGTAACTAATATTTTGATTTTAATACATATTTTACAGATCAAATCAAGGATTTTTTAAACTTTTCAGTCATTCAATTTGCGACACAATAAATTTGATATTAGCACGTGCGGAACATCAAAACTGTCACCATGTTATGGAAAAATCTAGATAACCATGTTTTGGAAATTGGAACTACAATCTAATAATTAATGTTATTTTGTTAAATAAAAGTTTAATTTATTAAACAAGTAAAACATTGTGGAAGGTACTGCCTTTGAAAACAAAAATTTTTGTTCTGTGAAAATCGCATGGAATGTTTTGAATAGACCATAGATAGAGGATCAAGAGTGAATAACTGGCTATTTAACTTTTGTGATAAGTTTTATAAGTGATATGAATTTTATTATTGTGATTTTGTAATATAAAAACATTAATTTTTTGTGAAGTCAAACCAAGTGGAACATGAATTTTTAATAAATTACTAAGTAGTTTGATTTAAATTTGTTTACGAACAATGAAAATTGTGGATAGATTGCCGACTGATACCTCAGTCATGGCAGCGAGGTAAGTGGGCATATAGCTAGTAATGTACTCAATGTACTCAATGTACTTAATAATAATAGTAGATTCCTGAATATTGTTTATAGAACACCAATCTTAGGAACTTAGGATTAAAAGTATTAGTAAATTATACGGTACTATTAATTTGTACTTTTATTCAAATCATTTAAATTAATTATTAAAAATTTTGTCGTCCTGAAAAGGACGGATTTAATAATAATAGTTAGATTTTTATATGAAATCTACCTAAAAACAAACAGAAAACATAAAATGGGGAAGGGGAGAGGTTGGGATTTTAAGGAGGTTGGAAGGGAATGAATGGGAAAGGAAATGCCGGAAAAATTAGCTTAAAGCCTTTGCTTATATACAGCAGAAAGAATCTCAGCATGTTGCCGTTCTTTTATAGCCATTTCTGCGGCATGTTGCTCTTTTTTTAGCAATAAGTCTTGCTTTATCACGGCAATTTCTTCATTTTTTAATGCCAACTCCCTGGCATGTTGCTGATCCTTCACAACAGATTAGTGCTTCATTAAAGAAATTTGTTCAGCATGCCGCCGTGCTGCTTCAATTTCCCTGTGTCGGGCTTGCTCAGAATTATGTTTTAGAAGTTGTTTTATTGCTCGAAGTTGCCGCAAAGATGCTTCTTGAAACCCTAAAGCTCATTGTAAAATTAATTGTGTCCATAGATTTCTGTAAAAAACTAAAATAATTTATTAGGAGACATATCCACCTGAAAAAAAAGAAGAAATTAATATTTTAAAGGTATAAAGAATATAAACGGTACGATTAATTTTTTGATTCACAAATAATTAAGTATTATTAAAAATTTAAATTTGTCGTCCTGAAAAGGACGTATTTAATAACAAAAACATAAAACTTAAAATGGGGAAGGGGAGAGGTGATTTCAAGGAGGTTGGAAAGGAATACATGGGAAAGGGAATGCAGGAAAATTAATTCAAAGCCTTTGCTTATAAAATGAAATGATTTCAGCATGCTGCCTTTCTCTAATTGCCATTTCTTCGGCATGTTGCAATTTCATTAGAGCAATTACTTCACTATGTAACGCCAACTCCCTGGTATGTTGTTGTTCCGAGTCGTGCTTCATTTGTTCAATCGTTACAGCATGCCGCCGTGCTGCTTCCAACTCAAAAACGTCCCTTACAGGGCTCCCGCTGAATCCATTTTTTCCATTTTTTCCATTTTTTTTGGTTCTTTCCATTTTTTTCCATTTTTTCCGTCATTTTTCCATTTTTTCCATTTTTTTAAACATTTTTTTAAAATACATATACACATTTTTATATTAATTAAAAAACTTTTCCATCGTTATTCATCAACTAGTTTTATATATAATGCAAATTCAGGGAAATAGTTAGAGAATATGTGAGCAAATAATTAATTTATCGATATAAACCTCGATAACCTTTTCGTCGATCAATTAATAGTTTTAGTAATTAAACCCAAGTAACTAAGGAAAAAGTAATTTGAATTATGCAATTCAAATATTTTGAAATTCGAATATGTTCAACTTTTGTGAGAGTAAAACTCCATTTCTCTTCTATATGAAGCGATGCTATTTGACGTTGAAATTTCATCATCATTTATCAGATCTACATAAGTTAGACATTGTTGTTTTTATTCAATTTTCACTTCTAGTGTATATTGTTTAGTTTGAAGTTTGCTCTACGAACACATATTTTACTGTTTTCCATACTCTACTGATCTACGAGTTTGGACGACAATCTCCAACTAATTGAGATGGGCAGTAAACCAATTTATATTCTAGATTTTATTTGAATGGATATTTCTGTTTATATAAAAGACATTAGCTGCATTTCATGAAACCGTGTGATCCGGATTCGCATAAGTTTTACATGTAAAATGAGATCCAACTTTGTTTTTGGATCTCAGTTTACATGTAAAACTTAAGCGGATCCGGATCACACTGTTTCATGAAATGCAGCTAATGTTTATGTACATTAATATGGTAATTAAAAGTTATAAACATAGTTTTAATTCTAATATAGATGTCCATGTAACATTATCTTTGTTTACAAGTTAACAGAATAATAATTAAATTTTAAGCACTTTTGGTGCTTTTTTTAGATGCTGTCGTTTTGAAAGTGAAAGAAAATGAAAATTGTTTCTTTGCTCTGTCCAGCACCAGCAGCCAAATTCTGTAATTGTGAAGCGGTGAAATGATAAGTTTTTTAATGAAAAGAAACGAAGAAATTTTTATCACTTCACCGCTTCACAGTTACATAATTTGACTGCAGTTTTGTTAATTTTGCCTTAATATATAAAGAGCAAAAGCCGCTACCGAAACGTTGGCATCCAAAAACACCGACAAAGTCGACAAAAAGTACCTTATTTATTATAAAAAACGCTGAAAACTTAAATTAAAATATTGTTATGTTAACCTGCAGACAAATGTAATTTTGCATGGACATTTATATTAGAATAGGGTTGGGTTGCCAACTACTACAAAACATAAACCCGAATAAATCTAATGCAAACCCGAAGATTTCATTAAATATCATAAATTTCGATAATCAATCTCAAAGTATTTATAAAATATGGACTTAAAACCTCCTACTCCGATGTATCAAAAACTTTGGTCTGTGGGAAGGCCGAAGGGTTTGGTATTGTGATTGATGAAGACTGAAATATCTGTCGTTTTCAATTTTCCCTAAAACATTTCAATGGCATACAGACGGACATTTTTGTTTGCCCATTTAGACTGGTTATGATCCAAAACGTTGAGAAATGCTTGTACACTTGTTGAGAAATAATTGTACACATCCCCAACCTCAATTTTTTTGAAGTACCTTTTATTTTCTCCACAAACGAATCTTTGTGGCCTTTGTTGTGTTACTCTATTTCTTCCATCTGGTTTTCGTATTTGTTATTTCTCCTATTAATCTGTTTATTTAGCCATTATTTAGCTTCGTAATCGATATCATTAACATCCTTGGTATCTCAAAAAACTTTCTTGGTATCCAATACGATCTCAACCAAAACAAACCTCATTTACTTGAGCTAGGTGAAACACAAGTTTCAAATATCAATAATGTACGATTCGGCTGTAAAAATCATTCTCCGGAGCTCTAAACACCGTGTTGTAATGATATACATATATACACAAGGATTTTAAACATACAAAGCTCCCCCAGTATGAAACAAGTAGTATTTCTGTATTCTGCTTTATCTGTCTCAAAGTCATCGCAAATAAACATGACATCTATTTGTGTTATTTACACCGTAGTTATCCTTACCACCATAATCACCCCATTGGACGCGTTTAATTCTCTTAAAGACACAATTGATAATATCTTCATCACTGCACCTAATCCAGTCCTCACGGAGAAATAGGGTGTAGCAATTCATGACTTTGGTGAGTCTCATAACATTTCCCTTGATATATCCAAGGCGTTTGATAGAGTTTGGCATCGGCTCTTATCAACAAATTAATTTTATTTTTAGTCTTTTTATTCCAGAGATCTCTTAGTAGTTGGTGTTGTTTCGGATAATTTCTCAATTCAAGCCTGCATTAATCAGGGTTCGGTTCTTTCGCCACCGCTTTTTCTGATCTTTTTTAACGGTTTGTTATTTAGCACCACAAACCCAATATATAGCTCTTCCGAAGTTCTATCTAACATTCATATATTAAGAGAATGAAGAAGAAAAGAAGAAACAGCCATCTAGTCTAACTGCTAATTACACTCGTAGAAAAATGGTTCAATCCTTGGATCTTAAATCAATTCTGGACTAAAATCTAGATCTTGAATCAATCGGAACTGGTGTATACTGAACCTTATGACATTTAATTCTAGTTTTGTCCTATAAAACCTCACTCTATAGCTCCTGTTTTGAAAAGTTTTCCAGACTAGCATTATTAAACTCACCTGCACTTAACTATTTCGTACTAATATAAACCACAAACGAAAATGGCATGATCACATTTGTTCTGTGGCGAAATTATAGTCCCAACGACTTGGCTTCGTACGTTGTAGTCAAATTTTTGTCTCCATCTGAAATAACTACGATGTATAAAGAATTTATACGACCAATCCACGAATTCTACCCCAATTTATGGGTTGCAGTATACCAGAAACATCAAAATTTTGTCGACAGAGTTCATAGGCGTGTTGAAGCCGATCATACAAGAGTTGTTGGAGCATTTACATTATACTACGCTATGCTCTAAAGAAATTAATCACTTAATGCCTCCATTACGTAGATCTTCACGAGCCACAAGCCAATCTGGGCATTCTTATAAGCATACCTTAGAGTTCTCATATGTGGAAACATCCATTTATACCAATTCCTTCTTTTCTCATTTCGTATACTGGTGGAATCGATTAACGAAAAATGTTTTCAAAATGGCTTCAATTACAACTATACTACATGATTATATAATATGAACAATTATTAAATCCAAATAACAGAAGTGGTTCAAGTGTTAACACGCTTTCCTTTTAACACAAAACACCTGCGTTCGATTTACGGCGAAGGTTTGGGAAACATAAAATGGATCTTAGTATTTTTCTAATTATTTAATTAATTAAAAAATTATCCATGAGGTTTGCAATACTATTGCACATACAATAATATGTTATTGTAATTCGGCGACCACTAAATGTGCCGAATGCAACCACTAAATGTGTAAATGATAACAAAATGTGCAAAGAAATGTATTTTAAAAAGCTTCCGTAATATATTTCCATATGCTTTCCCTAGTAGAGTACGGTTCATGATGATGATGGTAAACCAGACTTGCAGTTATTACTTTCACTTCGTATAATATGCAGGTGTGAAACTGCAAGCTAGTAAACTCCGAACTGTGTGAAGTCCAAGACGATAGAAAGCCTACGTGTTATATTGATCAACTTATGCTAGATTTAAATAAATTATTCATAATTAAAAACATAAATTTTCACCAGAAAAATACTAAAAAGAATATCGTTCCTATTAGGAACAGTTTATAAATAAAAAGTTTATAATTGTATGCCACTTGTCGTGACCTAAATTATTCACAAGTGCCTCGTTTTGTCCAACACGATGAAATTTTTTTTAAAAGACTGTGTTACATTGTGGTATTTGATCTTTGTAATTAGCGTTTCTATGATGAAGACAATGTTTTCTGTCAGTGAAATTGAACGAGAATTAAAACTAACTAAATTCCAAGGTACCGGTACAATGATATGTAGAATTAATAATTATATCGAACTGAATCGACTCAATTCAAAAAATATATTTTGCTGTAACTTATTTGCATGAGAGTCTAAAGCAGCAAATTGATATTGTAAGAATGATGGTATATAGAATGGTGATAAAAACAAATCACGAACGATTACCTGTTTAATATCAATCTATTTGGGACATACTACTGCCGAAAATTTGTAAGAAACTTTCATATTATGCATTCCATGAACCAATACTTGGATTCAAGTTTCGATGAACGGAACTAATGTTAACTTAAAATCTATTTGACATCTAAAGGTGGACTTAGCACATGATTCGAGTAATAAAGAAATTCTGAATCTGGGCAGCTGCGGCTTACGTAAAATTAGTAATGCATTTAACGCTGGAGTTAAAGCAACGAATTGATCTGTGGTGGAATTTGTATGATCTGATTCGCTTATAATTTATTTGCTTACTTTCAATGCTCCTAATCGAAAAGCCGATGAAAAATATTATATATTAAAAATATTAAAATATTCCTCACGAAACTTTGTTCAAAATGGTTGAACAAGCCTCTTTCATCTCACCTGGTTTTAAGAAATATGTTAATGGAAATTCAATCAAATAATCTTTTAGTTCCATTTCTTCATAAAAATAATTTAACAATTCATTTTATTTCAATTTTAAAAACAATATGTACGAGAATCGTTCAATCTGAAATTTTCGAGTCAAGGTTTTTGTTATATTAACGATTAAAAGTGTTAACAAATGAATAAATGTACACTTTTATTAATTTTTCTATCAATTATAAAATACCGTAGTTTAAACATTTTCTAAAAAAATTAAAAACCGAGTCTGGATAACCTGAAAAAACAGGGATTTTTTTTACCGTAATATTCTAAGACACCCTATGTATTACACATTTTAAATTGTTTGTTTTCCATTTTTTCCATTTTTTCCATTTTTTTAGCGAAAAATTTCCATTTTTTCCATTTTTTTCAATCTGACTTTAAAACGGGAGCCCTGCCCTTAGCATCCGTTGAATAGCTCGTAACTGCCGCAAGGATGACTCTTGAAATCCTAGAGCTCGTGCACCCATTTTGTTTAACCCTGTCTTGTACAAGTTCCGCGGACGGAAGTTGTTGGAGGTGAAGGTGGTACGATAGTGGTTCCTGATGGTGAAGATAGTACTTCCTGAAGTTCTACTTCAGGAACTACTTCCAAATTTGTGTTAATATTTACATGCTTTTATTATACCTAAAGTAATACTTGATGTGACGGTCCAGGCACTTGACTAATAATGGAATGGTCATAGTCCATTGAGTAGGTCAGATGACCAGATGTTTCGAACATAAACGGACTATAACCATCCTCATATGATGGAACCGTCATTTCTTCCGCTTCTGTAAGGTGTGGCACAAAACTTGGTAAAGTTCGTTGATTCTAGAAACACAACAAAATTTTTAAAAACATTCCTTAGCTGAATATTCTAAAAACTTACTGAATGTCCCTGATTCATCCCGACACAGCCATCTAGTAGGTTTGGGGTCATAACGCTAACTAGCCGTTCCTCCCAACTCTCCAGCTTCTGTGACTGCGGTTGACCACCCCCAGTTCTATTCGCATTCCTCCTCCACCCTTGAATTTTCTTCTTTAAAGTGAGCCAAGAACTGGCTTTATTTATGGGAAATTAATCAAAAAATATCGTAAAGTGACCCTCCTTAGACGAATAATAAAATATATCGGCTCAATTTATAATGTTTAGCAATATCGAGAATAAGGTTGGTGCTATCGACTACAAGCATTACCAAAAGGATTTTTATTGTGGACTCTTGCACACCCGAAAACATGTCCCCCCATTCAAAATTGATCAACCTAAAAACAGGAAACATAAAATGGGGAAGGGGAGAGGTTGGGATTTTAAGGAGGTTGGAAGGGAATGAATGGGAAAGGAAATGCCGGAAAAATTAGCTTAAAGCCTTTGCTTATATACAGCAGAAAGAATCTCAGCATGTTGCCGTTCTTTCATCGCCATTTCTGCGGCATGTAGGTCTTATTTTAGCAATAAGTATTGCTTTATCACGACAATTTCTTCATTTTTTAATGCCAACTCCCTGGCATGTTGCTGATTCTTCACAACAGACTCGTGCTTCATTAAAGAAATTTGTTCAGCATGCCGCTGTGCTGCTGTAATGAAGAGCTTTCTCATTGGCGAACCAATGAGAATGGCATAGCAGGATGCGTACCTAGAATGATTGTTATGCCTTACGACTAAAACTCACTCCTCGTGGATTTGATGGAGTAATACCTGCTGCTTCAACACAAATGCAGAAATGTACGCAATTTACGAAAAGCCACAGAAATGGCAAAAAAAGTACAAGTGGAAATGGAGACTCTGGCGACCCCGTTTGCGAAAGACCTACGATCAGCGCGTCCAACCCCCACAATCACTCTCAGACGCCCACACACTCACGCTTCACACATGCTAACATTCACCCACACAGTCAGACGGCGAAGCAAGACACTTAAGCTCTCAGACCCGCAGCACGCATCACAAGTGATAGTAATCAAGATTGTGTTGTATTGCTGTCACATGAGTAACATGGTCCAGCCCACAAACCACTGCCATTGCTGATAAACCGTAGCTCGAATCTTAGAGCACTGATGAACGACACCGCTACATTGAAAGTCCAGATCGATTATTTCCCCTTTTCTTTATTAACAGCATTTAAAAAAAAATTTATAAAACTATGAAAAAAAAAATTTATTCATAACCCAAAAAAAAATTTAAGTTTGTTTGTAATTTGAACAAACATGTCTAAGCCTGTTTATTCCAGTACCTGTAGTTTACAGTTAGTTAATGAATCATAGACCTAATAAACCTAAAACAGGACAAGAATTGGTTTCTTTATTTTGGTGTTTTTTTTTTTTTTTTTAATTACTTTTTTTTGAATTACAGAACATCTGAGAATGATTATTTTGAGAATATATAATTTTATCAAATTCAGGAAATATAATGAAAAGAGGTATTTGGTAAGTTAAGTTTGAACTCGGAGCAACACTATTTAGATTAGAATCAGTTCCAATCCAGACCAAATGCGTCTCGCTCTGCACACCGCCAGTTCGCACACACAGGCAACGACTAGCACGCCCCCATTCAACCACTGACACGCCCTTTCACACACATTCACCGTTCTACGTTAAACAAAAAAAAAACAAAATAATATAAATTCACTCACCCATGATTATATCCTCCAGGCCTCCAAGTTTCCGTTATCTCAGCCCTCCATCAGTAACAACTGTGTACAATTACTTTGATGAAAACAGGTACAGGTAAATATTTGTATAAATAAGCGTTAAATAACTTTCCAATATAGTTGAATGCGTTGTGAATAAAAGGTAACAATTTGTCTCAATAAACGTTGAATAATAAGTTGAAATAAAAATGTAACAATTTGTATCAATGAATGTTGAATAATACGTTGAAATAAAAATGTAGCGATTTGTATCAATAAATGTTGAACAATTTGCAAATTCGGTTGAATCCGTTGAGAATACCAGGTAATAATTTGTATGAATCAACGTTAAATAAATTTCCAATATAGTTGAATGCGGTGTAAATAAAATGTAACAATTTGTCTCAATAAATGTTGAATAGTTTGCAACGTCGGTCGAATACGTTGAAAATATGAGGTATAAATTTGTATGTAAAAACGTTGAATAAATTTGCAAGTATAGTCGAACACGTTGAAAATAACATGTAACAACTTGTATCAATAAATGTTGAATAATTAGCAAATTCGGTGGAATACGTTGGAAACACGATGCAAAAATTCGTATATATAAAAAAAAGTTGAAATCAATCAGGCAATGGTGGTAAGAAAAAATAACATAAATTTTGTATGAATATTGCGTTGAAATGCGATGGTAACAGCCAAAGTTTGTATAAATGTTGCGTTGATATAGGTACAAGAAATTCGTAGCGATGGAAATTGCACCGTATTTGTTTCCGTCGGCAATGATTCAATAGTTGAGAGGATGTTCACATAACTGTGCCATATAATTGAACAGCAGTTTAAAAATTTTTGTTTTTTTATCTTTAAAGAAACACGAAGGTACTATCATACAAATTTATTTAACAGCAATATAATTCACTATCATCTGCTAGCTGGATTAATTTAATTAGTTATTCTAAACATTGGTATTGAAAAAAAATATATTCATACGATGAAAAGAAAATTGTTCCTCCATCTACCACTATATTAATATTATCAACTTCTTAGATTACTGATTTTGTAATTTGATATTCTACAATATATGACAACACTATTCTTAATAATTTAACAATTTAAAAGCTTTTATAGTTCGAGTTACGTTAATTATGACTAGAAACACGTATCAAAAAAAACCAGAACATGAAACGACTCCATTACACCGAGTAGTTACGATTTTTCAAGTTCAATTGGTTAGACTATGTCGTTTAGATTTTTTTCTTTAATAATTAATTTACTACACTATTGACAATGAAACTTTTTACAATTTTTATAACTTAACATGAATTTGAAACTTTTTACAATTTTTATAACTTAACATGAATTTAATAATTTAGATTTTCACACGATAATAAAAGAGATAATAAGCAACTCAAATGCCCGGCCTCAAAATCACACATCCAATGTCAAATTGAACACGCATCAAAACCAAAGAGTCACCATTGAAAAAAACTCACATGCGTCGCAAATTATATACGTATATATATTGTTGGTTTTAAATTTACACTCAAACAAATAGAAATATTTTTATTTTGTTTAACAATTAATAAATTGAATTTTTCTGTATAATTTAGACGTACCGTTGTGTAGCCTTTCCTTTTTTGTTATTTGAAAACTCATGAAACGGCACAAAACATATATATTTTTTTGTTTGTTAATTTAACTAACACGGCACAACAAAATCCAATAGAAAAAGGAAATCAAAACTAAGAGAGTTTATGTTTCTACAACACAAATATATAGATTTTATTTTTTTGTTTTAAATTAAACTAGCACAACACAACATATGAACTTTTTCTAAAATTGGCCGGATTTAAACTTAAAACTTTCATTCCCAAAATTTTAAATGCCAACTCATTAAGATTACAATGACATCTCAACAAATCAATGTCATGAATTCCAATTAGAGAATGGAATGATAATACAAGACTAAGAGAAAAAGGCTAGGTTACACCAAGTATTTATAACAAAATTCAATGCCGACAATGGTAATAAAACTTTTCGGAATTTCGAAAGGATGGATTACACCCAGTAAGAAAATACGTATTGATAATAACGTTTCTAAGACCATTTCAATGCTGATGGCGAGATATAATTTTAGGATAGCAAGACGAATTGGCAATTATGCGCAGCTGTTTGGATTTTGAAAGATTCGAGTAAGGGTTCCAGATGTAAATTAATTATGTAAATAAATGTTAGGATCCTTTTTTTCAATAAAACGAAACGGGTGGTTACTTTGTAATACTGACCATTGCAAAAAGGTAATTTTGCGAAACAAATTATTTCCGACACATCAATAAGAGTCATCAATGAATTAGAATGAATCCAACGTAAGTTTAATCAATCGTATGATGTTGATGTATTACAAAATAACAACTTACAACACTATTATAGTGGAATTCAGATCCATAACGGAAAGACAATCTGATAACAAAAAAAAATACCCATACAGAAAATCGAATGCATAACAAGTGAGGATATTAATTCTTTTTATTGTGGCGATTGCACAAATGCACACAGCTGCTCGGAGGTTTGAAAACTTCGTTGTTTAATTACGATTGGTGTTCAGAGAATTCAAATTCAAGTAGTATAAAAACGCAGTATGATTCAATTTTAGGGGGTTGCAAAATTAAATAGTAATGTTTATTTAGATAAATAATAAAAAACTATGGGTTACGGAGACTATAAGAAAACATGACTATTGACGATGGATGGATGAAAATCTATTACAAGCTACACAGGTTAGTAAAAATGACAACTAATGAATCTGAGACTATGTCTATGAGACTACACTACGTTCAGACGTCGTCCCAGGCTATCCATTACAGGACAAATACTTTTTGGAAGAAAACTCAAGTCTAAAAAGAAGTTGAAAAAGGCATAGACTGGTCTCACATGGATCTTGACGTACCCAAATTCGCACGGTGAGGCACTTCAATGCTCTAGAGATTATTAATCAATCCGGTCGGTAATTCCTAATCCATTCTTAGTAGAAATAAATTATCTACGACTAACTAGTCAAACATTGTTGAAGGGGTAACGAGAAAAACGGCATACTAATCTATTGCAAGCGATGGATAAATAAAACAATCCAGACCCAATTTCGGGCAGATCTAAGGGTTCCCGGACTTGACAGTCACAAAAAAAAATCAATTGTAATTAGGCCCTGATACGGAGCCACGTATGTAATTGATTCACTTCGTGAATCGGATTGGACTTTTATCACTTTGTTTCTGTTCAATATACGGTTAAAACTATACAAATCACAAGCGCATCTGATATTCCATCGTTTTTATAGTGGGAAAAAAAATAAAAGTTAGAGCAAAGGAGATCACTCCCGCCATCCGGAATGTCCCTACACGGATCTTAAGTTTTTGGAAATCTCTTATTATTCTTCAATTAGCCTACCATTCTAAAAACTAAGTTGAACCACATAAAAAAACTAAATTCCAATACTAATATAAAATAAAAATACCTTATTTTAAACTGTTGATTCTGTTTCCACCAGTTGCAATACCACGCTCCAAAGTTGTTGAATTTTGATCTGGATAAGCAGAGATATTATTTCGGATACCAAGTGAACTTCTTTAAACCAATATTTGCTTAATTCCTGATTTGAAATATTAGAATATCCATTTGAAACTACGGCACCACTACTATTGTTGTTATTAATATTCAAAACATTGACATCTTTTTGATAATCCAAATTTGTATTATATATTGGAAAAACCATCTGGTGTCGCATGATGAAACATTTTCATCAATGTTAACTTCTTATAAAGTGGACAATTACAAGTCACAACTGGCCATAATAAATCTTTTTATTGTATTCTTATTAATGTTTACAACCATAAATAACAATAATAATTTCATTTCAGATTATAATTTTGACTTATATTTTTAGTATTTGATGTTTTTATTATTACACATCACATTAATTTAGCAATTAATTTAAAAAAAGCCAACACATATATTAACACCTTAATGATTCTACTGAATTTTTTCTAAAATCAACTCTGAAAATATTTGTTTGAAAAACAAATATGGAATCACTTCTCAAAAATTGGAAAAAATGTGATTTTTTTTTTTTTTACATCTTATGATGTCAAAACAAATCGGGTAATATTGAAAATTCAGCAAAGATTAATAACGACAACGACATCTGTTCGCTAGAATTGGAAATAAAATTGAGTACGTTCGGTTGCTTTTTATAGTATATTCAAAATTTAACTAGCAGTTAAGTTTTAGAAAATTTTAAAATTATTATTAATGTAAAAATGAACGGAAACTAATGAAATACATTTTTATTGAATTGAAAACAAAGAGGAATTTGGTTTTATTATTGTTTTGCACCATGAATTACACCATGAATTCAAGGTAAAAATCAAGATTTCTACTCTTGAAATCACAAAAACGTCGCCATCCCCTCCATGACCGAAACCACCACTATTAAACTTAAACTAATAATAACAATTCTAATATATTTGTTCAGGTCAAATTTCTATCGCTTTATTTATTGTATTCTAAACGAAAATAAATGTTAGCTAAAAATAATTATTTCTATATTTATCCTATTTTTTAAATTAATCGCAATAAAAAAAATAATTTTAAAAATGGTGGTAACTAAAATGGACTCATACGAGATATGTATACATACGTCAGCGGATCAATATGATGACAAATGTGGAGATAATGATTTGGATCCGGCTCACTCTATAGTGTGAATAATACATAAATCAATACCTCGAAATTGTAACTCACATTAAACCAATGACGAATATGGGGATTGCGTATGAGTGCATTACTAGTAAAAAAAAATTATAATAACTAAGTAATATTAAATATAACACCTATTTAAATTCTAAAAACCGAGAATTAAATTTATAACTATAATAACTAATAATTAAGACTAGATGTTTAATTTATGACAACTAATAATTCTAACACTAAATTTAATTTTATAAAAAAAATATATTGATAAACTTAGGCTTGGTATATAGGAAACAGACGCTAGAGATTTCGATGGTAAAACCCGCAAAATCATGACTCGCAATCACCAACAATAGTAAAACCAATTCTCAGCAAAAAAAATGGAGTTAGTACAACGGAAAAGTAAAAAGGATGAAAGCACAAAAACGAAAAAAAAACAACAAACGCCCAATTCGAAAACATACAAGATTTTTTGTAAAAACAAACTTTGTAAAGGAACAAAAAGGACCACCGTCGTAGCCAATCTTTGCCGAATCTTTCAAAAAAATTCCTAAAACATTATATATGTAAAAGTATAATTTATTTATTTAATTTCAGATATACTGAAATATATATATATACCTAAAATTAGTTATTGACGATAGCACCCCTAAGAATATTTATTTATTTTTAAAAAAAAATTGAAAAATAAAAAATATTTAGAAGAATGTTTATTTATTGGATGCACCGTCCTAGCTCAAAATATTGATTTATCTTTTTTTTTTTTTTTTAAAAATAAAAAATATTTATTTATATCTTGATGTAATTTGCTTAGTTAAGAAAATTTATTTTATTTAGCTACCTAAAACTAACTTAAATTTAAAAAAATTATTTATTTAATAAAAATTTTATTTAATTAATTGAAAAATTTGTTTGATTTATTTTAT
Organism: Diogma glabrata; assembly: GCA_963693315.1. Classification (NCBI taxonomy): domain Eukaryota; kingdom Metazoa; phylum Arthropoda; class Insecta; order Diptera; family Cylindrotomidae; genus Diogma; species Diogma glabrata. The sequence goes on from OY856186.1 coordinate 307,144,345, forward strand.
TTTTATTTAATATCATAAGAGATTCCCAAAATCAAGATTCGTCTGGAGACAATTTAAAAAGTAAGTATGGCTACAATATCCATATTGTTTAAATTTGAATTCCCGCGCTCGCGAGCCAACTCCAACAATGCATGTGAGAACTGACTAGAAAAGCCCCTAACGACCAGATTCTACAGAACAGATTCTCCCCAACCTAATAAAACAATCACAACTGTCACGATTAGACACTAGGTCCATTTCTACTGACCCAGTTGTGCTTGTTTAATCTACAAATAAATTACACCTAAACCTAATGCGAAAGTTGAAGAACGCTCCCGAGCACCAGACTTCAAACCCAAAACTCTATGAAAATTGTTCTATTGAAAACTAAATGAAAAAATGGAAAAGTTTTTTGAATTTGTATGAGGTGAAGCCTCTGATCCTGAAAGCAAAGTACAATTGGTCCCTCTCTTCATTACACCGAAGAAGCCTCTGAGCAAAGAATGGTACTACTGGTTTGCACCTAAGTACAAACACAGCAACACCACTCCTCGTCCCTGAGAACTTCCTCGCCGAATGAAGGAAGAAACCAATGTTCTTCGATCGCATAACCCCGATGGCCATAGGCGATCTAAGAACGACATCAATGATAAAGAGTGAAGCTCTATGGATGGCTTTTTAGGCCTACCGCTGAGAAAGATATTAATTATAACCTTATACAATACCATATATATATATAAAAACACCAATAATTGGTTTTCCAAAAGAAATTCAAAAAAAAAATTCACCAATAAAAAATTGAAAATACAAAAAATATATCCTGCACACACCCATATCATGTTCAATGAGCGAATTCAACGAACCATTGTACTTGTATTTGTATACAATAACCTATTTACACCTATGTACAACCCTGTACATTGACAGTACCAAAAAATATTTACAAAATATGTACAATGTCATTCCAAAATAGATATATGAACTATATACAAAAAAAATTATTTACAAAAATATTTACAAATATGTACAATATGTACAAAAACAAATTCAAATGACAGCACAAAAAAACAATCTCCAAAAAAAATTGCTGTCCCAAAACGGTTTTTTTTCAAACAAGCAAAAATAATTAATTTTAATTAATTATACAATGAGGAACAGGGGCCTCCTGTGGACCAGACCACTCCTCTACCTGTCGCATGGTCGGTGAGATGGGAACCACCTCAACCAGCTCCTCTATTTGAGTACTCTTGGTCGAGGAAGCTCCCAGCCCCACGACCAAGCGACTCTCCTTCTCCTTCTTCCTCCTCTCCTTTCTCTTCAGGTGTGAGCTCCTGTTTTTCTTGACCCGTCTCCTCTCACGCCAGCCCACATTCACTTCCTCAGTCACTTCATCCATCTCATCCGCTTCCTCATTCACCCCATTCAACTCCTCATTCACTATTTCACGAATCAGATCATCCAATAACTTATCATACCGTTCTCCATAAATATCATCCATGGCTCAAACCCCCCTGGCCGACACCTCCTTCTCAACCCCTGACCTCTCATGTACATATTATAAAATTCAATTAAAAATTTTAATAATAAAATATTTCCCCTGTATATATATAATCTATATATACACAAAAAAGGTATACATATAAAAAAACCACGCTGGTTCTCCCAACAAAAAATATTATCAACAAAAAAAATATTCTTTTCAACCAAAACAAAACTAAACTGGTTTTTCCAGAAAATTTTGACCACACAAACCAAAACTGGTTTTCAGAAATCGCGCTAAGAATATATAATTAAAATTGCGCCAAAAATATGACTCATAACTAACCGTTATATCAAAAAAAATTAACCGTAATCTCGGTTATCATTAACAAAAGCCAGGTTTTTGTTTCGGCCCACGTTTGTAATTAGGCCCTGATACGGAGCCACGTATGTAATTGATTCACTTCGTGAATCGGATTGGACTTTTATCACTTTGTTTCTGTTCAATATACGGTTAAAACTATACAAATCACAAGCGCATCTGATATTCCATCGTTTTTATAGTGGGAAAAAAAATAAAAGTTAGAGCAAAGGAGATCACTCCCGCCATCCGGAATGTCCCTACACGGATCTTAAGTTTTTGGAAATCTCTTATTATTCTTCAATTAGCCTACCATTCTAAAAACTAAGTTGAACCACATAAAAAAACTAAATTCCAATACTAATATAAAATAAAAATACCTTATTTTAAACTGTTGATTCTGTTTCCACCAGTTGCAATACCACGCTCCAAAGTTGTTGAATTTTGATCTGGATAAGCAGAGATATTATTTCGGATACCAAGTGAACTTCTTTAAACCAATATTTGCTTAATTCCTGATTTGAAATATTAGAATATCCATTTGAAACTACGGCACCACTACTATTGTTGTTATTAATATTCAAAACATTGACATCTTTTTGATAATCCAAATTTGTATTATATATTGGAAAAACCATCTGGTGTCGCATGATGAAACATTTTCATCAATGTTAACTTCTTATAAAGTGGACAATTACAAGTCACAACTGGCCATAATAAATCTTTTTATTGTATTCTTATTAATGTTTACAACCATAAATAACAATAATAATTTCATTTCAGATTATAATTTTGACTTATATTTTTAGTATTTGATGTTTTTATTATTACACATCACATTAATTTAGCAATTAATTTAAAAAAAGCCAACACATATATTAACACCTTAATGATTCTACTGAATTTTTTCTAAAATCAACTCTGAAAATATTTGTTTGAAAAACAAATATGGAATCACTTCTCAAAAATTGGAAAAAATGTGATTTTTTTTTTTTTTTACATCTTATGATGTCAAAACAAATCGGGTAATATTGAAAATTCAGCAAAGATTAATAACGATAACGACATCTGTTCGCTAGAATTGGAAATAAAATTGAGTACGTTCGGTTGCTTTTTATAGTATATTCAAAATTTAACTAGCAGTTAAGTTTTAGAAAATTTTAAAATTATTATTAATGTAAAAATGAACGGAAACTAATTAAATACATTTTTATTGAATTGAAAACAAAGAGGAATTTGGTTTTATTATTGTTTTGCGATTATTGCGATCGTTACACAATTAAAAGGAACTCGAAAAGCGAAGTACCATCTGTCATTTTCTTTTCACTATGGTTCCAACTACGTCCACGTACTTAGGTCTTACGGGCTCGAACCCTACACCTGAACTAACAAGAGTATCATGCTTCTCCGACCAAGTGATTCTGAAGGTTGTTCAAATAATTTCAAAGTAACTAATTGAACCAAACTCAATACATTCAATTTCGGAATTTTTACTTGCAACTAGTCAGGAAAAACTGAAACAAGACATGAACACCAAAGTTGGTACACACTCGCTGAACGGTTATTTCAAAACGAAACCACCTTCATACTTTAAGGTCATTAAAAACGTCAACCAGTCATGTATGGGAAACAAAAAAAAAAATTTTCAAATGTTATCCAATATCTCACTGAAACAGACTCTATTTCTCGACTTTTAGGCTCGAACGTCCTTAGAATGGTATACACCTCTGCGTTTGGAAACCAGGTCTTCCAGTTCGTAGGCAGCGCTACCTACCAACCTTCAAACGTTGGCTTCGCAAACTTTTGGGAGAGCGATAGAGATAATTTATTGGCCGTTTATCTACATCGCTCAAGATAATATTACGACAGAACACAATATTTTGTTTTTGCTAAACCTCCATGTGATGCGGCTGGTGGATTGTGGGCCCTCGTCATACACTCGTCAGCGTACTCCTCGGATAACCACAATCTCCATACCGCAACTCCTGGAAGAGTCTCAATATCTAAACACAAGCCAGTATTTATCTGGCCCGAATTTAGGTTATCTGCGAGTACAAGATTAGACAGCGTCGGAGCCTACTATCGACCATAGGACCATCAATCATTTTCCTAGCTCGAATCACAGGGGATTCAATAGACCTGCGACTGACAAGATTTATGGTTTTCCGTTATTTTAGAATTTGGTGAATCCGATAAATCATTCGATTCATTTGTAATAGCAACAAAAAGAAATATTTCAACCCATGTTATCTTTTTAACATCATAACACAATCAACAACTTAATCTTTTGAACTTTGCAATTTTAAAATTGACGTTTCTTCTCGTGCCACCGAGTCTGTCTGTTTATCGAAACTTTACCTTATCAAAATATTATTGAGTCCAGAACCTCCGTAACGCCTAGAACGTTACGATGTAAATAAATCAATGATGTCTTTGGGAACATCCAGATTTAGATATTAGATGTAGTTGTTCTGTCTCAATTCCGCAAGTAACTAGAGCGGTTGCTATTTAAAATTCGAAATTTGGTTTTCCAAACAAAGTTTTCAGTTCTAATTTCACACGGTCAGGCTCTGGGGTAACACTCGTCGCCAATCCGTAATTCACAATAGGATTGCTTTTCGGTTATGGAATCGCGCAATCACCGGCGGTTCGTCATCGACCAAGAAGGCGTACATTCAAATGCAATGTTAGACCGAAATTATACATCAGGGAATGGACCATACGGGCCACACTGTTGTGGGTCGTTTATATATGCTAAATACACGACATCATTTAACCAATGCAGTTTAATGGTTATATACTCTAATTCCGGGATAATAAGATAAGTATGTACAATGAGGTTTATATTATCTACCAAATACGTTTATCATTTCGATTGTGTAATGTTTTTTTTTTTTTTTTTTGTTTTTTTTTTTTTTTTCACCACTGGATTCTTCCAACTTTTAACCTACAAACAATGCCATTTGTACTATAGTTAGTCAGGGACCACCCGCGTACCGGCTGTTTGCCAATATGCCCATAAACTGGCTTTTCTTGTTGGACAGTTCATTCATCAATCTCCTTCCAATATTTTAGAGAACCAACTTTATCCGTTGTCAAAATTAATTATTTTAAAATTTTAGGTATTTAAATATTAAAAACAAATGGCAGATACACCTAACATGAAGTTCAAACATTGTATATTTCAACAATGTTCATATTTTTGAATGGAAGTGTTACGACAATAAACAAATTTTTGATCCCCCATCAAATTGGAATTCTTCGGTCGGGTGCGTCCTCGTTTGTAGTCGGCATACATACCTGGTAAATGGTTCATAAAAGAAATCTTTGGTCTTATCAAACCCAAGATCCTCTGACTTTGGCCATCGGCAGCTCGAACTACTGCGGATGAATAGGTCAGAAGGTCTGGGGTTTGCACGATTTCTTTAGTATAATCATCACCATTTACAGTCAGGGAGGCCCTACTATCCAATCGCCCGGTATGCTGGTTACCCAATATTGACACGGGGGCATACGATCTTACAGCTTTAGCCAATCACACTTGCCGCCATTATGAATATTCAAGAACACAACCAGTCACACAATACTGGACCAATAAAAGCGCGAATATGGAGGGTGTAGAGAAAATCGTTATACTAACTATTGCAGATGAAATGAAAACAAAGAAAAGTACAAACAGGTAATTATTACAAAAAATAGAATTTTATTCCTGGTTGATTCATAGAGACCACCGCTAGACCAGCTATTAAAACAAAACTCTTTATTCGTGATCAGTCTGGTATTGGATCACACCAGACAACCGTTGAGAGGTGAAAGAAAGCAAGTATACCACAGCTATGGCAGACGGTGGCAAAATAACAAAAAAAAAATTTTACTGAGCTTAAATTTATCAGAGTAGAATTAAAAGAGGTGGATAACGTTACAATTATTCAAACCTTGAACAGCCGTGCGATATTGACCAATTAACAACAAAAATGTGGATAGGGAAAATTGTAATCTGACTATAGTCGAGTGTGAAACACACGAAAAAAACTATTGTTCTCGCTGATGCTGGTATTTGACCAAACAAAGGAAAAAGTTGTAATAAGAGAGTAAACAGGTATACTAAAATTATGGCAGAAGGTGGCAATTATGAAAACTTTCCAGACCCAATTCCGGGCAGATCTGGGGCTCCCGAGACGCGAAAACGATCGAACGATATCCAGCAGAACAGTAATACTACCGCAACACACAAGAAATATGGTAATACGTGGAGAATTTATAAATTTTTAGATAAAAAAACTATATCTAATATGTAATCTTAAATACTATATGAATAATATCGTCAATTGAGGAACGGATCAACTACAAACAGGTTCGTGTTTAAAAAAAAATTCTCTGTTCTAACAATCGAACACTACAAGACCTCGAAGACACGAAAACAAATCAGTTTTTTTTTCTGTTTGAGTTGGTCCCTTTCCCAATTTACCTTATCGTTATTGTGGTGGAACTCCTGATAATAATTTGTTGATAATTGAATTCTTGATGTTTGTAATAATGTATTCTGGAGATTTGTAATTATTTATTCTTGCTAGATGTATTTAAATGTTCTTGATATATATTAATTATTCTTGATTATTTTTATCTTGATTTTATATAGGTGATTTCCTTAATCTTAAATATTTAATTGGTATTTCCTAAAATTGAGAGAGAACAAGAATTAGTCTCAGCTAATATCAGCAGGTTTGATTTTATCAATTCCTTAATTAACATTCATTAATTTGTTTAGTTATATTTTATTTATTTATTTCAGTGTTGCAAAACGTTACTCATAACGTAACGCAAAAACGAAAAAACGAAATGAAATAGCGTTATTTGTAATAATTACTTTCATAACGTTATAAAAATAAAATTGCGTTACAATAACGCAAAACGTAACGATAACGTTAATATTTATTTCGTTTTTTTGGATATCTTTTTGTATAATTATATGAAAATCAAAGTGCAAGATTCGGTTATATAAAAGCCAACTTATCTGCTCTTTTTCAATTTTGCTTAAACTAAAGGTTTTGGTAGTTTAAAATTGTATGATATTTGTACCAAAATAATGAAAATTTTGTAAAACTTTAAGTATATTGCAAGTAATTTCAAATATGTACTAGTCGTTTCTGCATCACAGGTGCTTTTGAATAATTTTAAGAAAGAATATTTTTATGCTGGCCGATATAAGAAATAATTCTAAAGATCTGTTAAATAAAAATTTACTCTAATATTTTTGAAATAATTAATTTTGAAATAAGTCAAATTTTTTTAATGTATTTAATTATTTAGTTTTGTTTACTTCGATTGTATAAAATTAATATTTTTATAACTATACACACAAGAAATAACTGTTCATTAGAGCTTTTCTATATTTGTACATTTAAGGAGGTTAATTTTAAACATGACATTTAATTTTAAAATAACGCAATTATAACGTTATAACGTAACGAAATATAATATTTTTCTGTTTCATAACGAAATAACGTACCGAAAAAATAAATATATTGTTACAAAAACGAAATGCATAACGTTACGAATTTTTTTTTCGTTTTGCAACACTGATTTATTTACAATACAGACGGACGAAGGACGGACGGACCAATCATGGGGTTGTTCATCACACCTGGGGTTGAAAGAGGTGATCGCCGTTCTTTCTTAATATTGTTGTTGATTAGGTTTGTATGAGACCAAAAAAAGTAAAAATAAACTACGTTAAAGGATGGGAATGGAAAAGGAAATGGAACAAGATGGGATGGAAAAGTATAGGGTAAGGTAGGGTGGGGAAGGAATAAGACGGGGTATGTGCTGATGGTGTCTCACACAGTGGACGAGTGCTGATGGGGTGGTCAGAAGATAAATCCTCTGAACCATCATTCAATCAATCAACACTCGCCAACTGCGATCCACGCCACCAACACATACGGGCGAGGTGCTATGACCTGAGTTGATCCAGTCAACCACGGCATGAAGGCTGAGCGGACATCTTCCCTCAGTAGCTGATCGGGCTGCTTTGGAAAATGTCCCCCAGTATCATCCATGGGGAACCGAAACACTCAGGCCATAGGAAACCAATATTGTCGGGAGGGGACTCTAACGATTAGACAATATTAGACACGAACCCGAAGCCTGACCAGGTGACCAGACTCGGAGGAGAATTGGCGTATACACCAATACACGTCAGTCTAGGTCTGGCACCTGAGTCACCTTCGGCCTTCGCGACATCGCTAGAAACCCAGCCCGTAACTAGGGTCCGTGGGGTTGTAATGTCCATTGGGAATACTTCCTAAGAAATATTCCCACCCTTGCGTTACCAAGAAAAACAAAAGGAGATACAGCTGGAGGCGTGGGGACGCAAAACCCCATCGAAGAAAGTCTGAGGGATCCCAGACTTCCTTCGCTCCTGCGCGTGTGAAGCAGGGAGTTGCTTCCCGTCGCCAGAGCCTCTAACTATTGAATGGTGGAAACGGAAAATTAATTGGAAGAAAATTTTACAAAAAAAAATTTTCTAAGTTTTTTTGAAATTATGGAGGGACTCCTCCAGAGTCCTACATCGCTGTAGAAACCCTTAGAGAAGCCCCACGTTGGGCGCCAATTTGTAATGAAGAGCTTTCTCATTGACGAACCAATGAGAATGGCTTAGCAGGATGCGTACCTAGAATGATTGTTATGCCTTAAGACTAAAGCTCAGTCCTCGTGGATTTGATGGAGTAATACCTGCTGCTTCAACACAAATGCAGAAATGTACGCAATTTACGAAAAGTCACAGAAATAGAAAAAAAGTACAAGTGGAAATGGAGACTCTGGCGACCCCGTTTGCGAAAGACCTACGATCAGCGCGTCCAACCCCCACAATCACTCTCAGACGCCCACACACTCACGCTTCACACATGCTAACATTCACCCACACAGTCAGACGGCGAAGCAAGACACTTAAGCTCTCAGACCCGCAGCACGCATCACAAGTGATAGTAATCAAGATTGTGTTGTATTGCTGTCACATGAGTAACATGGTCCAGCCCACAAACCACTGCCATTGCTGATAAACCGTAGCTCGAATCTTAGAGCACTGATGAACGACACCGCTACATTGAAAGTCCAGATCGATTATTTCCCCTTTTCTTTATTAACAGCATTTAAAAAAAAATTTATAAAACTATGAAAAAAAAATTTATTCATAACCCAAAAAAAAATTTAAGTTTGTTTGTAATTTGAACAAACATGTCTACGCCCGTTTATTCCAGTACCTGTAGTTTACAGTTAGTTAATGAATCATAGACCTAATAAACCTAAAACAGGACAAGAATTGGTTTCTTTATTTTGGTGTTTTTTTTTTTTTTTTTAATTCCTTTTTTTTTGAATTACAGAACATCTGAGAATGATTATTTTGAGAATATATAATTTTATCAAATTCAGGAAATATAATGAAAAGAGGTATTTGGTAAGTTAAGTTTGAACTCGGAGCAACACTATTTAGATTAGAATCAGTTCCAATCCAGACCAAATGCGTCTCGCTATCCACACCGCCAGTTCGCACACACAGGCAACGACTAGCACGCCCCCATTCAACCACTGACACGCCCTTTCACACACATTCACCCTTCTACGTTAAACAAAAAAAAACAAAATAATATAAATTCACTCACCCATGATTATATCTTCCAGGCCTCCAAGTTACCGTTATCTCAGCCCTCCATCAGTAACAACTGTGTACAATTACTTTGATGAAAACAGGTACAGGTAAATATTTGTATAAATAAGCGTTAAATAACTTTCCAATATAGTTGAATGCGTTGTGAATAAAAGGTAACAATTTGTCTCAATAAACGTTGAATAATACGTTGAAATAAAAATGTAACAATTTGTATCAATGAATGTTGAATAATACGTTGAAATAAAAATGTAGCGATTTGTATCAATAAATGTTGAACAATTTGCAAATTCGGTTGAATCCGTTGAGAATACCAGGTAATAATTTGTATGAATCAACGTTAAATAAATTTCCAATATAGTTGAATGCGGTGTAAATAAAATGTAACAATTTGTCTCAATAAATGTTGAATAGTTTGCAACGTCGGTCGAATACGTTGAAAATATGAGGTATAAATTTGTATGTAAAAACGTTGAATAAATTTGCAAGTATAGTCGAACACGTTGAAAATAACATGTAACAACTTGTATCAATAAATGTTGAATAATTAGCAAATTCGGTGGAATACGTTGGAAACACAATGCAAAAATTCGTATATATAAAAAAAAGTTGAAATCAATCAGGCAATGGTGGTAAGAAAAAATAACATAAATTTTGTATGAATATTGCGTTGAAATGCGATGGTAACAGCCAAAGTTTGTATAAATGTTGCGTTGATATAGGTACAAGAAATTCGTAGCGATGGAAATTGCACCGTATTTGTTTCCGTCGGCAATGATTCAATAGTTGAGAGGGTGTTCACATAACTGTGCCATATAATTGAACAGCAGTTTAAAAATTTTTGTTTTTTTATCTTTAAAGAAACCCGAGTCGAAATTTAACTACTCTTTAAAACCTACAAATTCTACTATTTAGAATTTAGAGTATTTAAGTATCACTTATTTTCAATACAAAAATAACATCTACATAACTCCTACAAAGGCTACTTACCGAAAAAAATCCCATTTAAGTTGTTAAATAGACATTAAAAAAAAATTTCTTTCGGTCTTTTCCGTAATATTAAAAAACGAAAAGAAAAAAAAATTGTTTGATGCGATAATAAAAATAAACAAAAGAAAAGAAAGAACAAGAAATATAAGAATATAGAAAAATAAAATGTACTTTTAAAAATTCTAACATAGCTGGTTTTATTTAACATTTTAGAAAATAATTTATATGCATTTAATTGAATTGTATTGTATCATTAAAAAAATGGCGAAAAAATGGACGCATCCTTTACAAACAAAATCACACTCATACATTTCCATTTTTGAACTTAAATATACGAGCGCTATCTTCATGTATAAAAATGTTTGTCGGGTTTGATGTGAAATAGATCGGAATCGTAAATAGTTTTTGAAGATTCAAATAAGATGTAATTTTGTACATTGGTAGAATTGATAGGACTTTTTAAGTTCTTATAAGTGTTGAACAACAGGCTTATTTAGGTGTAAAGTAGTACAGGAATACCTCGCATAGTACGGCTTCGATTAGTCCGGTTCACTATAGTACGGTTTTGAAATTTAAAAAAAAAACATAATGAAAAGGAAAAAATTCTAGGGAAAAATTATTCTAAAAAATATAATATGTACATACATAATACATATATAAAATTATTTTTATAAGCAAAACCAGACAACGATGACTGTGCTGAAATGTCTGCAGAGATTTAACGACTGAACCGCTTTAAAAATTATTGGAATGGTCGAAAAAGTTTCAGGTTATATTATGGAAGTTGATCCTAATATCGAAGGTAGCATTACAATTCGTCGAACAATAACAATAAAGGGTATCGAAAATCTAAAATTCTACGTCCACGACGAGCTACCTGGTAACGCTAACGGAGTACGTTGGTGTATTTGAGAGGGGCAGAGCAAATACTGCTTATACTCAATGATTCTGCACCATGGCGAGTCATTGGCGCCATAAAACCAATGCAACTCATGCGTCTGTTCTCCATGTTAGGGCGGCTTGCAGCGGAGTCTGTCTTGGATCAAGCGGTTCGCTATATAAACGTGTATAAAGGTTGTTTCTGGTGACCTTGACACGCAGAACGAACCCATTCATGAAAATTGGGTTGGGCGAAGGGCTTACACTTTCAGTTCTGCAATCCTACCAATTTGAGCATTAAAATCACCTACCACGATTTTTATATCGTGCCGCGGGATGTTATTGATGACTTCTTCGTGTTCTAGGAAGAACAGGTCTTTAATATCATCTGCTTTATCTTCAGTAGGTGCATAAACATTGACGATCGTTACATTGAATTTTTGCGTGCGGATTCTCAGTGTGCATAACCGCATATTAATTGGACAGAAGTCGATAACATGTGTACCCTTTCGCTGTTTCATGGATTCCACTGCCTGGGCATCTTGTAATGCCACTATATCCAGTGTGTAGCTCACGACTTGTTGTGTGAGTTTTAGGAGATCTCTGGTCTTTTAAGGCTTAGCACGTACCAGGTTTCCATTTTAAATTGTAGTCCGGGTACAGTTTCCGAGGTCGTTCCAATAATGAATCCGAGATATTTCGAGGCCTGTGTACAGAATTCATGACAATAATTTTTTACGAAAATGGGGTGTAAGCCTTCGCCCAACCCAAATTTTTGTGAATGGGTTCGTTCTGCATCTTAAGGTCACCAGAAACAACCTTTTAAACGTTTATATAGCGAGCCGCTGATCAAGACAGGCGCCCGCTGCAATTCTGTTAGCGTTACCCAGGTAGCACGCTATGGACGTACAATTCAAAATTCAGCTAGCCCACTGACTTCCTCCGATTGTAGAATTCTATCAACATTTGAGAGGAAGGTCATACGAACATTTATGGTCCATGCAAAGTTGCTGAAAATCAGTATAGAATCTGAATGAATCATGAAATCAGACAGCTTCTTGGAGGCTGTGATGTAATCGGATTCATTAAATCCAACCGGATTAGATGGTTTGATAATGTAGAAAAGACTCCATTGAATAGA
>OY856186.1:307157042-307428715 GCA_963693315.1 Diogma glabrata
TTAGTCCGGTTTCAAATAGTACGGCTAAATGGTGGAACCGATTAACCGTACTATGCGAGGTATTCCTGTATTTTAATGTCGCGTTCTTTGGCTTGATCGAAAAAAGATTGATTTATTTACTTGCCAACGAACAGCATAAAATAAATCAATCTACTTTGTAAATATAGTAGTAAATTGTTTTGACATTTTGTTCTGTCAGTTGATATGTTTGGTTATGTTTACATTTGAATATGATAGATTTTACGTTTTATCATTTTATTTGTAATAACTTTATTATTAATTAGTAATTTAAATAATTTAAATAATAATAAATTATTTTTAAACAAAATAATAATAATAATTAAAACGACGGTTTTTTTTGTTTACATAAATTTGACAATTAAAAATAATATTTTCAATGTATTTGTAAAATCTACCAAAAAATCTAGATTTTTAAAACTTGATCTAGATCAAAATAAAAATCAATCTTTTTTGCCAAAGAACACAAACTGACAGCTAATTTGATCTGACAGCTAATTTTTTTGATCCCAGATCCATTTTTTTTTGTCAAAGAACACGACATAAGAATAAGTAGACTGTAAATAGTTTTTCGAGATTCTAATTAGATGTTAAATAGTATGTTTTTAGATTTTGTAGGAGTTAATAAGTTTATCGAGGATAAAAAGTTCTTATTTACTGCCAATAGAGGACGAAAAGGACTAAAATAGGTTCATTTGAGAATGTCGACTACTTAAATCGTAGTTAAAGTTCGACACGGGGAAACACGAAGGTACTATCATACAAATTTATTTAACAGTAATATGATTCACTATCATCTGCTAGCTGGATTAGTTTAATTAGTTATTCTAAACATTGGTATTGAAAAAAAATATATTCATACGATGAAAAGAAAATTGTTCCTCCATCTACCACTATATTAATATTATCAACTTCTTAGATTACTGATTTTGTAATTTGATATTCTACAATATATGACAACACTATTCTTAATAATTTAACAATTTAAAAGCTTTTATAGTTCGAGTTACGTTAATTATGACTAGAAACACGTATCAAAAAAAAACCAGAACATGAAACGACTCCATTACACCGAGTAGTTACGATTTTTCAAGTTCAATTGGTTAGACTATGTCGTTTAGATTTTTTTCTTTAATAATTAATTTACTACACTATTGACAATGAAACTTTTTACAATTTTTATAACTTAACATGAATTTGAAACTTTTTACAATTTTTATAACTTAACATGAATTTAATAATTTAGATTTTCACACGATAATAAAAGAGATAATAAGCAACTCAAATGCCCGGCCTCAAAATCACACATCCAATGTCAAATTGAACACGCATCAAAACCAAAGAGTCACCATTGAAAAAAACTCACATGCGTCGCAAATTATATACGTATATATATTGTTGGTTTTAAATTTACACTCAAACAAATAGAAATATTTTTATTTTGTTTAACAATTAATAAATTGAATTTTTCTGTATAATTTAGACGTACCGTTGTGTAGCCTTTCCTTTTTTGTTATTTGAAAACTCATGAAACGGCACAAAACATATATATTTTTTTGTTTGTTAATTTAACTAACACGGCACAACAAAATCCAATAGAAAAAGGAAATCAAAACTAAGAGAGTTTATGTTTCTACAACACAAATATATAGATTTTATTTTTTTGTTTTAAATTAAACTAGCACAACACAACATATGAACTTTTTCTAAAATTGGCCGGATTTAAACTTAAAACTTTCATTCCCAAAATTTTAAATGCCAACTCATTAAGATTACAATGACATCTCAACAAATCAATGTCATGAATTCCAATTAGAGAATGGAATGATAATACAAGACTAAGAGAAAAAGGCTAGGTTACACCAAGTATTTATAACAAAACTCAATGCCGACAATGGTAATAAAACTTTTCGGAATTTCGAAAGGATGGATTACACCCAGTAAGAAAATACGTATTGATAATAACGTTTCTAAGACCATTTCAATGCTGATGGCGAGATATAATTTTAGGATAGCAAGACGAATTGGCAATTATGCGCAGCTGTTTGGATTTTGAAAGATTCGAGTAAGGGTTCCAGATGTAAATTAATTATGTAAATAAATGTTAGGAGCCTTTTTTTCAATAAAACGAAACGGATGGTTACTTTGTAATACTGACCATTGCAAAAAGGTAATTTTGCGAAACAAAATATTTCCGACACATCAATAAGAGTCATCAATGAATTAGAATGAATCCAACGTAAGTTTAATCAATCGTATGATGTTGATGTATTACAAAATAACAACTTACAACACTATTATAGTGGAATTCAAATCCATAACGGAAAGACAATCTGATAACAAAAAAAAAAATACCCATACAGAAAATCGAATGCATAACAAGTGAGGATATTAATTCTTTTTATTGTGGCGATTGGACAAATGCGCACAGCTGTTCGGAGGTTTGAAAACTTCGTTGTTTAATTACGATTAGTGTTCAGAGAATTCAAATTCAAGTAGTTTAAAAACGCAGTATGAGTCAATTTTAGGGGGTTGCAAAATTAAATAGTAATGTTTATTTAGATAAATAATAAAAAACTATGGGTTACGGAGACTATAAGAAAACATGACTATTGACGATGGATGGATGAAAATCTATTACGAGCTACACAGGTTAGTAAAAATGACAACTAATGAATCAGAGACTATGTCTATGAGACTACACTACGTTCAGACGTCGTCCCAAGCTATCCATTACACTGCTTCAATTTCCCTGTGTCGGGCTTGCTCAGAATTATGTTTTAGAAGTTGTTTTATTGCTCGAAGTTGCTGCAAAGATGCTTCTTGAAACCCTAAAGCCAGAGTTGGTTTGTTTTAAACACTTTTGTTTTAAACACTGTTTAAAACAGTGTTTAAAACAAATTGTTTTTTTTAAAAAAAACAATGTTTTAAACAAAAATTGTTTTTTTTTTTAAATATTGCAATGCTGCTTATTTGCTATTCAATATAACTGTTGTGCACTGTCGTGTTTTGCCGTTTTTAATACATTTGATAATCTTAAGGAATCTTTTAGCACCTTAAACGTCATTAAAATTTTAAAAATTTTCAGATAACCTAGAGAATCATGGAAATCTTGAAAATCTTTAATAATCTGAGAATATTTAGGATACTTAATTTCTTTGAAGTTTATTCACTCCAATTACATATTTTCATTTAAAACCAACAAAAACGAATATTCGTAGCATAAAACATATTCAAAACAAAAAAAAACACAAACAAAAACAAACAAAAACAAAAAAAAACACAAAAAAAAACAAAAAAAACTGTTTTAAACAATAAAAAACGCGTTTTAAACAAAAAAAACAGTTTATTTTGTTTTTTTTAAAAAAAAACAGTGTTTTTAACCAACGCTGCCTAAAGCTCATTGTAAAATTAATTGTATCCATAGATTTCTGTAAAAAAACTAAAATAATTTATTAGGAGACATATCCACCTGAAAAAAAGAAGAAATTAATATTTTAAAGGTATAAAGCATATAAACGGTATGATTAATTTGTTGATTCAAAAATAATTTAGTATTATTAAAAATTTGTCGTCCTGAAAAGGACGGATTTAATAACAAAAACATAAAACTTAAAATGGGGAAGGAGAGAGGTGATTTCAAGGAGGTTGGAAAGGAATAGATGGGAAAGGGAATGCAGGAAAATTAATTCAAAGCTTTTGCTTATAAAATGAAATGATTTCAGCATGCTGCCTTTCTTTAATTGCCACTTCTTCGGCATGTTGCAATTTCATTAGAGCAATTACTTCACTATGTAACGCCAACTCCCTGGCATGTTGTTGTTCCGAGTCGTGCTTCATTTGTTCAATCGTTTCAGCATGCCGCCGTGCTGTTTCCAACCCTCTCTGTCGGGCCTGCTCAAAAACGTCCCTTAGCATTCGTTGCATAGCTCGTAACTGCCGCAAGGATGACTTGAAATCCTAGAGCTCGTGCACCCATTTTGTTTAACCCTGTCTTGTACAAGTTCCGCGGACGGCGGGAAGTTGTTGGAGGTGAAGGTGGTACGATAGTGGTTCCTGAAGGTGAAGATGGTGGTGAAGATAGTGGTTCCTGAAGTTCCACTTCAGGAACTACTTCTTCCAAAACGTCCGTTGGTGGTGTTGGTACGAAAACCTAAAATAAATAATTTGTGTTAATATTTACATGCTTTTATTATACCTAAAGTAATACTTGATGTGGTGGGCGAGATGGAGAAGTGGATAAGTCAACAACATCACTTACAAGGAAGTTAAGCAACACTGGGAAGGGTGCGAACTTAAACGGGTGACCGCTTGGGAACTTCACCAGAAAAAATATGGAAATATGATTGAATCACATTGAAGCAGGAATATCTCGCCCACGGTATGCCAGTATACCTTATCCAGCAGCCCTGGAAACTGGCTAGGATTCGATGGCCCAATCACCCGTTAATCCGAAAGGTGAATCCGAAATTCAAATGATTAAAGAAACGCATACTAGAAATAAACAAAGCAAAACAAACCGGAATAATAAAATATCGACCCTTAGCTATCGTACCCGGACACGAGTAGGAAACTGGAATGTCAGAACTCTGATAGAAACATCGCGGTTAGCACAAGTTGAGAAAGTAATGAAAGAATATAACATCGAGATACTAGGACTCAGTGAAGTAAGATGGAAAAACAGCGGAGAGTTAACAACAAGTGAAGGAAACTATATGATGTTCTCTGGTAAATCCAACACACATGAACAAGGCGTAGCAATATTAACAACACCTAACGCAAAGAAAGCACTTCTCGAATGGAAACCAATCAGTAGCAGAATAATAACAGCAAGATTCCAATCGAAAATTAGAAACACAACGATCATACAGTGTTATGCACCCACCGAAGAAGCTGATGATGCGACAAAAGATGAATTCTACGAACAGCTCCAAGCAACACTGGCTAGTGCACACCGAAATGACATCAAAATAATACAAGGGGATTTCAATGCCAAAATTGGAACCGACAACACCGGAATGGAATCAGTCATGGGCAAAAATGCACTAGAATCAACACGTAACAATAATGGAGAAAGGCTCATCGATTGTTGTGTCACAAATCAACTATTCATAGGAGGCAGCAAGTTCCCACACAAGAACATACACAAATACACTTGGACATCACCAAATGGAAGAACCAAGAATCAAATTGATCACGTACTGGTGAATAAGAAGTTTCTATCCTCACTACAAGACGTCAGAGCGAAGCGAGGAGCAGATATACACAGCGACCATCAACTGGTAATTGCAACATTCAAAATTAAACCAGCCGCTGTAAAACAAAACAACAAGTCATGTCAGAGGAAATTTAACATCAGTAGATTGAGCGACAAAAATACAAACAACATCTTCAAAGAATCGCTCCAGCTCAATCTACCAAACAACGAAACCACCAGCACTGATGAAAAATGGGAACAAGTTAAAGAAGCTTACGTCAAAACTGCTACAGATGTGCTTGGATACCAAGACAAATCACGGAAACCATGGATTAGCGATGATACATGGAAGAAAATTGAAGAGCGTCGACAGCTCAAGTTGCAGTTGTGTCACCAGAACACAACCGAGATCCGCAACAAATATGAAAGCACAGCAAAACAAGTTAAAAAGATGGCAAGGAATGATCGCAGAAGATATACAGAAAGCATTCTCAAGACTGCGGAAACAGCAGCAGCTAATAGAAATATGCGCACACTACACAAATGCGTGAGAAAGGTCACCAACAAATATACAAACACTCCACCAATAAAGGATGAATCTGGTCAAACCCTCACAACTCATGAACAACAGCTAAATAGATGGAAAGAATACTTCGAAGACAACTGCCACCAACAAGAAAATAACTTGCAGTCTCCGGATGACAACTATAACGAAACTATCAGCACCCATCCACCAACGGAACGGGAAGTTAGAGATGCCATACAGAAACTCAAGAACAACAAATCTGCTGGTACAGATAATATATCAGCAGAACTACTCAAAGCAGATGTAAACACAACAGCAGAAGCTCTAACACCACTATTAGCTGATGTATGGAACGAAGGTAAAATACCAACCAAATGGAAAGAAGGTTTAACCATAACAATCCCAAAGAAAGGTGATCTAAGAGAATGCAAAAATTGGAGAGGCATATCTCTGCTCAACACAATAATGAAAATACTAGCAATGATCATTCTCGAAAGAATATCTCCATCAATTAACATGAAACTAAGAAATGAACAAGCCGGCTTTAGGCCAGGAAGAAGCTGTACCGATCATATCAACACAATCCGTATCATCATTGAGCAATCAAATGAATGGAATTCACCATTGTATCTCCTCTTCGTGGACTTCGAACGCGCCTTCGACTCAATCAACAGGAGCGCGATATGGAAGACACTTTGTGAAATGGGCATCCCGAAGAAAATAGTTGATCTAATCAAAGAAATGTACCGGGATGCTGCAAACAGAATACAATACAAGCAAATGCAAAGTGATGAATACTACAACCACCGAGGAGTGAGACAAGGCTGTGTACTATCCCCGCTACTATTCCTAATAGTACTAGATAGTATCATGAGAAAGCTCGATGATGCAAGTCCAAATGGAATCCAATGGAATACAACAAGACGGCTCAATGATCTAGACTACGCAGATGACATCTGTCTACTTACACACACACATACGGACATGCAGCAAAAAATACAGAAGCTATCAACCCTTGCACATGAAGTCGGTCTCAACATTAATATCAGAAAAACAAAGGCTATGAGATTGAACACCAAAACGATAACACCAATTACCATCAACAATACACAAGTGGACGAAGTTGACAAATTTG
The DNA here is from genome assembly GCA_963693315.1 of Diogma glabrata. Taxonomy (NCBI): domain Eukaryota; kingdom Metazoa; phylum Arthropoda; class Insecta; order Diptera; family Cylindrotomidae; genus Diogma; species Diogma glabrata. The sequence goes on from OY856186.1 coordinate 307,163,919, forward strand.
TGTACCTTGGTTGTACTGTAGCAAAAACAGGCGGGACTGAAGAAGATATCAGTCAGCGTATTAACAAAGCCAGAAATACGTTCAATATGCTTCACAAGATCTGGAATGCATCCGTCCTGTCAAGAAAGACAAAGCTACGAATGTTCAATGCATGTGTCAAGTCAGTACTGCTGTATGGGTGTGAAACGTGGAAACAAACAAGAAAGATCACAAATAAACTACAGGTGTTTGTGAACAAATGCCTGAGAAGACTGATCAAATGCTTCTGGCCAAACACCATCAGTAACCAGGAACTTCTACGGCAGACAGAGCAGTTAGACATTGAGACCGAGATAAAACAAAGAAAATGGAGATGGATAGGACATACACTGAGAAAATCAGTCGAAGATATAACAAGGATGTCCCTAGAGTGGAATCCACAAGGTAAAAGGAGAGTTGGAAGACCACCCATAACATGGAAGAAAACGGTGCTAGCTGAAGCAAAACAAATTGGCAAGACATGGGGTGAACTGAAAGCGATTGCCCCCAACAGAGTTAGATGGTCCAGTCTAGTAGACGCCCTATGCTCCTAAAATGGAGATAAAGGAAAAAAAAAAAAAAAAAAAAAAAATACTTGATGTGACGGTCCAGGCACTTGACTAATAATGGAATGGTCATAGTCCATTGAGTAGGTCAGATGACCAGATGTTTCGGACATCAATGGACTATAACCATCCTCATTTGATGGAACCGTCATTTCTTCCGCTTCTGTAAGGTGTGGCACAAAACTTGGTAAAGTTCGTCGATTCTAGAAACAACAAAATTTTTAAAAACATTCGACTTAGCTGAATATTCTAAAAACTTACTGAAGGTCCCTGATCCATCCCGACACAGCCATCTAGTAGGTTTGGGGTCATAACGCTAACTAGACGTTCCTCCCAACTCTCCAGCTCCTGTGACTGCGGTTCACCACCCCCAGTTCTATTCGCATTCCTCCTCCACCCTTGAATTTTCTTCTTTAAAGTGAGCCGAGAACTGGCTTTATTTATGGGAAATTAATCAAAAAATATGGTAAAGTGACCCTCCTTAGACGAATAATAAAATATATCGGCTCAATTTAAAATGTTTAGAAATATCGAGAATAAGGGTGTGTGCTATCGACTACAAGTATTACCAAAAGGATTTTTATTGTGGACTTATAGTTTTAATGTATAATAAAACTATACAAATTTTTATATTGTAAACTAACAAAAGAACTTTTTATTTTAACAACTTGTAATTTTATTATTTAATAAAAAGTAAAACCATTTTTATTTTACACAATTTATCTCGGATAAGAGAAACACTTCGATTAAAATGTAAGAACAGAATGATATTATATTAATAAAAGAGACGCGGTAGTGTCTTGCGCGCCATGTTTTGAAAGACACTACTAGTATATCAAGAGACGCGGTAGTGTCTTGCGCGCCATGTTTTGAAAGACACTACTAGTATATATACTGTGCACCGAATAGGTTTTAAAGGTTAAAATTTTCATTTCGAATAATTTGCATTTTTTCTACAACTGTATTCAAAGTTATCAATAAAAGTATATCTTATTTAACTATATGTTTCTCATTAGTAAAAAAAAAAGTCAGCATGCATGCTTTTTTCTGAAAGTTTATAAAATCAAAATTTTGCTTTCCCAAACTTTTAGTAAAATTAAAATGTTTTTACAAATTTTTATACCACGTTGGTAGCATTGATATGAATGTAGTAATTTAGTATCATTTTGGCGAATTTTCAAAAATCAACCAAATGTACAGAATTGAAAAACACAAAATTATGCGAATTGAAATTTATTATCCCTCAATATTGGTAATATTTAACAACAGTTAAAAAACTTAAACACGAACCCAGATTAGTTTGCAAACATATAGTTGTTTTCGATAAAAATATTTGTTATGTTTGTATCCAGAAAACCCATCAAATGTTTTATTAATATATTAAATGGAAGTTGGTAATTATAAAAGTAGTAGAAAAAAGAATATATTTAGAATATGCTTTCAGTAAAAAGACCTATTATTGATGTGTTAAGAAAACGATGTTGTGAAAACATGTATTTGGTCTATTATGTAAATTTGTTATCTGAGAGAACCCAACAAATGTTATATCGATAATAAATTTTGATTTTTATTTCATTTTATTTTAGAACGTTGGTAGTTATTTTGAAGTGATGAGATTAAAAAATAATTTAGTAGGCTTTAAAATTTTGTGTTTTTAAGCTTTATGAGATATAAAGAAAAGAATTTGAGAAAATTTTATTATTATTTTAAGGGTTCCGTACTTTGAAAAAATAGAACAAAACCCTTATGGTGAGGACTTGATTGTGTACTATCCATTATTCACAACAACTTTCTCACTGAAAATGAAAATATATGTATTTACGTATATTTATGTGGTGAGATAAGGCGAAAATGACAAATATGTGCCGATTTTGAGATTGAGGTGATATATAACCGTAAAAACTGAAATTTTTTAAAACTCAGTCAATCATAGACTATAAAGTTTATGGAAGACACCAATGGTACTTGGCTGAACATAATCAAGAATTTTTAAAAAAAATGTTTAATTGCGAAACACTTAATTTCACATCTTTTTTCGCACAATGTTGTTTTGTTTATTATTTATTTAGAGTAAATAACAATCGATTTAAGCTTTTATGCTATCCTCAAGAACTTTTATAAAATTGTTATGTTAATTTATTAAAATTATTAGTCAAAGACTATAGTTTTTATGTGTGTGTTTCCGTTGTATGTAATAATTTTATTAATTTTCGAATGCATTGCTTTAGACTTATTTTCGAATATTTCTTTTACTTTTTCATGATTTGTTCATGTCATGAGTTGAGACCTGTTTACATAAAAACGATACTTTTATTTTTTAAAATATTGCACCTAGGTCCTAGATTGATAAAAAATCGAGAGTAAAGTTCTCTGTAGAAAACATTTTATATGGATAATAATAATTTGATTCTCCCATATTATATTATAACTTTACAAAAAACAGTCAAATCGTCGCAAAAACAACCAAAAGGCTGTAAAAAAGCCGCGCCATGTTTTTCTTTAGCTTGAAACTATCATTTTAACTATAACAAATAAATTCTTGTATCTTATTCTTTACAAAAACTTCTCAAATCATAAAGCACTAGTTATAAAATTTCTTAATGGCATTTTGTTTTCTAAACATCTAGCTATATTATATAATTTAAGTAATACTCTAGAACTACATATCATAATTCTAAAATATAAAATAAATATGCACATTTATTAAAATTTATTTAAGCAGAGGAAATATAATTTATTTTTTTTCTATAAAAAACCGCTCACTTTCACTTACATATTTCTTGAACAAAAACCTTGGCGCGACATCGATCTGCGATTGATGTTACAAGAGGTTTATAGTCTGTGAACACAGTGAACATACGACCTTCTATGAAGTAACGGAAATGTTTAATAGCTAGAAAAATAGCCAATAATTCGCGATCAAAAGTGGAGTAGTTTTTCTCTGCAGGCGAGAGTTTTCGGGAGAAAAATCCTAATGGTTGCCAACTTCCTTTGTTTAATTGTTCTAATACTGCTCCTGTTGCAGTACCTGAAGCATCCGTTTTGATACAAAAGCTTGCATTTTGTAACGGATGAGCCAAGAGTGTGCAGTTTACAAGCGCCAGTTTGACATTGTCAATGGCTGTACTGCATTGGAGGGGCCAGACAAATGCTGACTTCTTTTTTAACTTGGCTAGTTCAGCGAGAAAGCCATGTAGAGGAGCAATTAGCTCGACTAAGTGGGGTATAAATCTATGGTAATAGTTTACCATTCCCACAAATCGCTGAACTTGACGAACTGAAGTTGGCTGTGGAATATCTTGTATGGCCATGATTCGATCTGGGGATGGCTTTATGCCATCCTTTGTGATTTCATGGCTCAAGAAATCAAGAGAAGGAACGCCAAATACGCATTTAGAAATTTTGATTTTAATATCGAAATCAGTTAATCTTTTGAAAAGAATGCGTAAGTGATTTTGGTGTTCCTGTGGAGAATTTCTTGCCACCAAAACATCGTCAATATAAGCATATTTGCTTATATTGACGATGTTTTGGTGGCAAGAAATTCTCCACAGGAACATATTCGTATTCGAAGTCTAGTCCCTTGAGCACTTCGTCCATAAAACGCTGGAAAGTCTGAGCTGCGTTTCTCAGACCATAAGGCATTCTAAGGAATTCAAAGAGACCAAACGGAACAGTTATCGCAGTTTTGTGGATATCTTCCGCAGCTACTGGTATTTGGTGGTAAGCCCGGACAAGATCGATTTTTGAGAATATAGTGCATCCGTGAAGATGCATGGAAAAATCCTGTATATGTGGTATGGGGTATCGATCTGGGATGGTAACATCATTCAGACGTCGATAGTCCCCGCAAGGTCTCCAGTCATTTTGATCCTTCTTTGGAACCAAATGTAGTGGAGATGAAGCACAAGATGAGGATGGTTTAATCAATCCTAGCTGGGCCATATGTAAAAATTCATCTTTCGCAATTTTGAATTTAGTCGCTTCTAGTCTACGTGGTCGAGAGAAAGGTAATTGTCCTTTTGTGATAATTCGATGAACCACGTTGTGTTTGACTGGAGCGTTATATTTGGGTTCCTGAGTGAGAGATGGGAAGTCATGGAGCATGTCTCCATAACTGCCTTGAATATTATACAGTCGCAGTGAAGGCGTACTATCAGAGCACGAAATAGTATTCACTGCTAATTGTGTACTAGTATCTAGTAAGCGTTTACGCTTTAGATCGACAATCAATGAGAACTTGGTCAGAAAGTCAGCACCTATAATAGGTTTACTTACTGATGCTACGACAAATATATGCCGTAGTTCTCTACGGAGACCCAAATCTAAATTCAATAATTTAGTACCAAAAGTGTGGATCATAGATCCATTAGCGGCTGTCAGGACATTGTGTTCGTCTTTAATTAGGTTTGAGAAAGATTGACACGGGAACACTGATACATCAGCGCCTGTGTCAATAAGAAATTCAAGGTTTGTATTGAAACACCTGACGAACAGACGGCTTGTAGTCTGTATCCCAACGTTAGCCGTATTCACGTTAGGAACAGTTAGTTTCCCGAATTCGGTGTGATGTTTACGGAGCTAAAAGATTTGTAGGAGAAATTTCCTACGCATTGTTATAATTATTGAACTTTTATACACAGCTAATTAAAATAATAATAATTCCAAAAAACGCCCCGGAATAGCGGTTTGTTCCCCCTCACTGACGGCTCTAGAGTTAGGAATCCCTTAATCTTCTATTTATTATTCTGTCATCCTCAATTCAAAATTAATAATTTAAAGGAATATAAGAATATGTACATATAAAAATAATTAATGATAACTTACAGCTAATTGTTTTTCTTCGATGTGCAATTAACCCAATTTAGTGATCCACTCCAGTTATATACTTGATCATCCAATCACAAATTTATCCCCTTGCACCGAAGTCAGTTCTCTCAAGAACCTCTTCTTTTCCTTGTATATGTATTCCCTTCTTCCAAATAAATTCCACTGATTTCTCTGATTGGTTCGACAAAAAAAACGAAACCCAAATCCAATAATTTTTATATCGTCAGATTACTATTTGGTTAGCCACTTCCTTTAAACTTCCTTGCATCACCAATTCTTCGCCTATGACACCTTATTTTATATTCGAACAAAATAACCAATACATGGCGGACGCCCTTTCAATATCTTCTTCGGTTTCTTAAAATTTTATTGTTCTGAAGATAAAAGTTCACCATATTTGTTCACACTTAAAATTTTATTTTCTATTATAAAGAACTTTACAAAGGATAATCAAAAAAACTCTATGCATTATCAAAGATAATTTTAATGATTCTCAAACCAAATATGAACTTATTTGTTTATTTAATTTTAATTTCTATCGATAAACAATTTTCGTTTAAAAAAATTAAACAAGGTTTTATTTTTCTTGACACCAAACTTGGAAAAGAAGTTATTCTTTTTGATCGCAAAAACCGAATTAAACTTTTTAATTTCAAGTTTCAACATCGAATGACATATTGAAAATTAGTAAAAATGTGATTTATCTTTGACATCTTCTAATGAAATCAAAATCGTGTAACACCAAGATTCAGCAAAAGTTAGTAACGACATCTGTTCGTTAGAAATGAAAATAAAATTGGTACGTTCGTTTATTTTTATAGTATATTCGAAATTTAACTAGCCGTTAAGTATTAGAAAATTTTAAAATTATTATTAATGTAAAAATGAACTGAAACTATTGAAATACATTTTTATTGAATTAGAAAAAGAAGATGAATTGGTTTTATTATTGTTTAGGCGAATATAGCGGACGTTACACCATGAATTCAAGGTAAAAACCAAGATATTTACTCTTGAAATCACAAAAACGTCGTCACCCCCTCTACGTCAGAAACCACCGAACTACTTCCAACAATTATTCTGTATCTGGGATCGAGTAACCCACAGTCACTGGCGTCAGGACCGATGACCGGTTCCAACACTCATGAGGTCCCTAGGAACTCCACTGAGTATTGAGACCGACCATCCATCCGAACGTCAGCGCTATGGACACCCCGATACAACCAGTAAGTATGACACGGGAGGTGTGAACCCCAGAGACGACAATCAGCCAGAGGAACAACCCTACCGAACGTAAGACATCATCCCCTGATGTCTTTCGCGTGATGGACTCCAAGATTCTTACCGCTCATATCTATGCACTCATAGAGTACATTTCCAATCTTAGTCTTAATCATTGCAGGTAAGAACTTTGGAGCCAATTTTGCCGAGAATTTTTTTGTAGCGTCACTCAAATGATGTTGCCGTACAAACACACGTTGTTGTGGTTGAAAAGTCCGTAATTTAGATCGCAGGTTATACTGATGTTGCGATTTTTTGAAGGCTGCTTTTAAATTTTCCTGAACCCGGTTCCTGAGCAGAGTCAAATGATCAGAGCGTTCTAATTTCTCACCAGCATCTTCACCAAGCTGGTGTAGTGATCTCAACAATTGGTAAGTATTTCCATCCGATATTGCATGTTGACCAAATAATAAATAGTACGGTGAGCACTTGGTCGCTGAATGCACTGCAGCCCGCAGTGCATACGTGATTTCACCAATTTGTGAATCCCACTTGGTATGTTGACCTTTTATGAACGCTCGAATTGCTGCTAGAACTGACCTATTGACCCGCTCTGACGCGTTGCTTTGAGGACTATAGACACCGGTCCTAATGTGTTTAATGCCGAAATCTGACAAAAGACTTTGAAAGTTCCTACTAGTGAACTGTTTACCATTGTCACTGTGTAGAAACTCTGGTACCCCATATGTAAGAAACACTTCATTCCTTAGAAAAGCATTCACCTTCGGTGAAGTTGCGTTTCTAAGTGGTTTCAGTAGTACAAACTTCGTAGCATGATCCAGAACTATCAATAATACCGTATTCCCAAGTGTAGAACGAAGGTACGGTCCCAAAAAATCTATATAGACTCTCTGCCATGGACGTGCTGTTTCGAATTGATATTGCATCGGAGGACGCAATATCTGATTCGTGGCTTTTGTTTGTTTACATGTGTCGCAGGACACAACATAGTTGTGTACCTGTGACGCCATGCCCGGCCAATAATAAAGACGTCGAAGTAATTCTAAAGTCTTTTTAACACCTCCATGAGCAGCAGTACTATCATCGTGATGTTTCTGAATCATGTTGGAAGTCATCGGTTTTGGTATCCAGAGTTTCCACACAGGAACATCGTTAGGTATTGCATCAGGTCTTGGCTCAATACGTATGTATAGCTTATCATCCACGACTTTAACTGAAGGAAAGTCCTTTGGTGATGATTGAACTTTAGCTATCATATCCGTATATTCCTTGTGCCGATAACCTTCATTGTCGAGTTTAATGTCGTTAATGTGATGTGTTAATGCTTCCGTCAATTACTCGTGCGTATCGTCATAAAGACGAGATAGAGCATCAGGGACTATATTTTGGGTACCTTTTTGGTGGACAATGGTAAAATCCATATGTTGGAGTTTTAGGCTCCACCTAGCCAGACGACCACTCAAGTCTTTCTGTGACATAAGCCACTTCAGACTTGAGTGATCAGTCACAATCGTAAATCGGTGACCTATATTAATATAATTGGTGGTATTCGTTATATTATTTTAAGTATGTTGAGGTTCGTTAAACATCTTTATTTTCTTTAACACATTATTTATTTATGTTATTTTGGTTATTACATATACTTAATGTAATTACATTATAACTATATAACACACAGAAAACCGGCCACTATTTTTGAGTGTAACCTTTTATTTTCACAACATCACGTACACTGAATATATATTAGTTTATTTCTTTCAATTTCTTTCGTAAGAAACTGCAGCGTCAGGCGCTTGGAATATGATATGTTTTTATGAATATACTTTAATGCTGATAATGTTATTAAAGTATAGTGTAACCCTTATGGTCAATCACTACACCTTCCCCTTTTTTTTTTAAAAGAAAACATATTCAATTCGCCTGACACTACCTTTCTGTAATACTAATTTTTGTTTTGAACTGTTCTCTTAGAATTGAGTATTCGGTGTTCCGGCATTGCTCTAAGCCATTGGCAGCTAAAAGTCAGCGAATACTCGATTCTTTACATTTAGCCTTGTTTGCGGTTTTTAGAGAAAATTATTATTTTTATTAAGTTTGAAAATTAGCTCTTGCATAATTAGATTATGTGTACGTGTGTGCTATTTAGAGTTTTTAACCTTGTTAACCTAACGCATTTATTTAATTATACTTTATTACTTAAGATTATTATTTTTATTTAAACGTATTTATTTACTTTTATTTTATTACTTAGGATTACTATGGTATACCATCCCCTTTAAAAAAATTATTTGAAATCAAATCATTAGTAATAAAAAAAAAATTATACATTATGATTTTATCCTATTATGTTAAAATATTTGTTTACATTTAATTTCTTAAAATAAAAATTGAAAAACAGAACCATAGTCTGTTAAGTGCTAATTAATGCTAATTAATTTTATAAAAGTTATTTTTTATTAACAAAAAATGATTTTATTTTTGGTTTGAGAAAAAAAAAATTTAATTTCTTTTATATTTATTTGTGTAAATGCTATTTTACTTAAGTTTATTGTATTAAAATTAATAATAAAGTGTTATATATTAATTCATGAATTTCTTTGTTTTTGATATATTATATTTTTAATTTAGTAGTTTAACTCTATTTTTGTGAACGACTATCTTTCTGTTTTTTTGTTTTATCTCTATGTTATTATTGCTTAATATTTGTATAACTTCGTAAGGTCCTTCGTAAATGCTATCTAGTTTATGTTTACCTTCTGACTCTATATAAACTTTGTCTCCTATTTTAATTGAGATTGGGTTGTTATTCTTTTTGTCAAAGTTCATTTTTCGTTTTTGTTTTTCTTTTCCTATTACTTCCCTTACTCTGGATTTCGTAACTAATAGCCTTTGTCTAATTATCTCTGCGTATTGTTCTACATAATACGATTTTTTAGCTTTTTGTACATCATTTAAATTTGTAGTTCTACCGAAAATTAGTTCGAATGGTGTATATGCGTGATACGGGTGTTGTGTTATAACATAAGGCGTATATTGGTATCCACTCGTCCCAGTCTGTATGGTTTTCGTTGGAGTAATGTCTAAGGTATGCATTTAGTTCCTTATGATTTCTTTCAAGTTTTCCGATTGTTTGTGGATGATAAGCGGTGCTGAAAATTTGCTTTACTTTTAGTAACTTAGAAATTTCTGCTAGGGTTTCATTTAAAAATTCCGTACCCCTATCCGATTTAAGTGTCTTAGGTATTCCGAAAATACAAATGATTATTTCGAAAATTTCTTTTGCGACGGTTATACTTTCTTTATTCTGCAGTGGTATCAGTATTACGAAATTAGTTAGTTCACATTGCGCTGTAAGAATAAACTTATTATTATTAATCGTTATTGGTAAAGGTCCTACTAAATCTATTTGGATTGTTTCGAATGCTTCCTCTGGCGTTTCTGTAATCACCATATTTTCTTTAATTCTAGGATTATACTTGTTTTTCTGACATAATTCACAATTTTGTATAAATTTGTTGATGTCTTTAGACATATTGTGCCAGTTGTAATTTTTCATTATTTTCTTCTTAGTCCTATTCTGTCCTGTGTGACCTCCTGTAATTGGGTCATTGTGGTACCTATTTAATATTTCTAACCTTTCGTTAATATCATCAACTGTTTTCGTTGGATCCTCAATTTTAATTATTATATTGTATTTATTAGCTTCTGCTTTAAATATTTCGGGCTTAATTATTTTAAAAATGTCGTCATTTTTAAAAATTTTGAAGTCAATTATCATCGCATTTGCTACTTTATGTAGTGTTGAAAAAATTGAATCCACAATTTTATCATTGATGCTAAATTGAATTTTTATATTCCCGTTTTTTTACATTTTCGTCAATTATCATCGCATTTGCTACTTTACGCAGTGTTGAAAAAATTGAATCCACAATTTTATCATTGATGCTAAATTGAATTTTTATGTTTCCGTTTTTTACATTTTCGTTATATAACTTTTTATTTTTATGCGCTTTTTTCATTTTAATTATTAATTTATTATTTTTGTAGTCGACTTCTGAGGATAATAGTTTAGTTGGTTTTTCCATAGTTGAATTATTTAGGTTTTTGTTTTCATTCCCACTAGTGCTATTAGAATCTACATCTTTATTAGTCTTAGATCTAGTGGTCATTGCATTTATTGTGATTTCGTTTCTATCGTGAATATTTTTCAAAGATTCGATTGAAATTCTGGATAGCGCGTCCGCTACGCAGTTTTCTTTTCCTTTTATATATTCGATATTGAAATCATATTTGATATTGAAAGGACTCGATATTAGAAGAATACGATTGGTTAATATTGGTTCAGTTAAGGTATGGTTTCTGATCTTTCTCGTCATCTCGCATAGGAATGGTTATCGCATGCTCGTGCGGTCATAATAGATACCGCATTATCGTTATTTATCTCTCTAAGTTTTTGTATTACATCTGAAACTTCGTTGAAATTATTCATCATAGCACTAATTAGTATATTGTTAGAAGGAAAATTTCTCTTTATTGATTTAGTAATCTCTTGAATAGTATAGCTAGTCGCTATCTGTGATGACACACCTTCGTTTATGAACGCATTTTTTAAAGTTTCAGCTAATTCCTCTAATATTTTTATAAAATTTTCTTTGCCTTTGTTTAGGTTAAGTCCCTCTAGTTGTGTCTTTATGTGTATTGTGGACATACCCTTGCATTTTTGTTTTAGAGCTGTTATAATCTGGTCAACCGAAGTTGCATTTTCCGTAGCCTCTCGTGCTTTTCGTATAAGTTTGGATCTTATAAGTGTCACAAGCAATTTTTCATTTTGTTTGTCTGGTACCGATAGCTTAAGAATTTCTAATTTCTCGATTATTGAATCTAAGATTAAAGGTTCACCGTTGTAGTCTTCCTTTAGTATTCTCACGACCATGTTGACAACTTGCTCTGTTGTGAGTGCCATTTTTGTTACAGTTATTTTTGTTTCTTTAACCTTCGCGTGAACAGTATCTACCCGGGTAGATATCACGGTTTTTGTAATTCAATAACTTTATGAGTTTTTAACCAATCATCAGCTATGTGACTAATTTTTAAATTGATTTCGCAAAATTTGAGAAAAAAATATTTTGGACTTCCTTTTAACACTTTTTTTTGGATTTTTATGGTTTTTTTTACGCAAGAAAACAATATCTACCCGGGTAGATATTTTTACCTTGGGTTTTATATGAATATTTTTACTGGGCAATGTTAAAAACAAGTAACTTTATTTTTAAATATATGCTTTTATTGTATGCTTACACAAAAGCAAAATGATATTATGATATTAATACACGTTTGATATTATTACACGTTTGTTGATATTATGTATGTTGATATTATGTAAGAAAACAAATATCTACCCGGGTAGATATTTTTTTCCTTTTTTCTTATATGAAAATTTTTACTGGTCAATGTGAAAAACAAGTAACTTTATTTTTAAACATATGCTTTTATTGTATGCTTACACAAAAGTAAAATAAATACACAGTTACGTTTGTAGATATTATGATTTATGTAATATCTACCGGGGTAGATACTGTTCATATCAGTAGCTAAAAATTTCCGTTCACGCGAAGGTTAACGCTGTTATTCAAATTTAAATTTTCTTGTCTCACTATTTGTGTGTCACTGTCGAATAGTTTGTCTGGAAAACTGTAATTCAAGTTAAGGTAGCTAAAAGTTATTTTAATTTAGTCTTATAAAACTTTAAAATTTTTATTTAGAATATCTCTGTCTAGTTCGTGTAGATTTTGAGAAGTTCTCGAGAGTATCAGAAATTTGTTGAAGTTTACTATACAAGCATTTTCGTACGTGTGAATTGAATTTTTACATACCGGGGTTTTCTCATTAAATTGTTCATACAATATGTTAATGTTTTTAATACATTTCCGGAGATTATCCAAATCGCTCATTAATATCCCATATATACGTTATATTTATTGCAAGAAACAACGACGCGTTTATATCATAGTTATAAAGAAATAAATGTACATATTAGTAGTACTTAGTAGAGTATTGATAATTCCCTTTTTTTCATAGAGTTATTAATTTGATACAAATAGATTATTTAAAAAAAAATATATTAATTCAATCAGGTATGGTATATGTTAAAATTTGTTATATGATACTCATACTCGAATATTTTGAAAAAAAATAAAAAAAAATTTTAGAAAGAGAAGAGTCGGTATATATGTATATCAAAATTAATTTATTTTGAATATTTATTTATTTTATTTATTCATTTATTATTCGTTCTAATGTTGAAAATTAGATTTCATTTTCGTTTAGGTTAGAAAAAGTAAATTGTTATACAGTTTATAACTTTAATTTTAATTTATTAAGTACCGATTTGGTTCAGATTCTCTCGTGTTACGGCACGAGTAATCTGTGCAGTTATTCTGTTTTTTGTGTACTTGTATATTTTATATACGCATAAAAAAAATAAAATTGTTCCGGCAATAGCGACGCAATAATACAAAAATGTGTTTTGGTCAGTCACTGTTTCGTGGATTATATTCAGTTTTACTAGACTTTCTAGATGTATAGCACTGTTCTCGTTTTTCGTTTCTATAGGTGCATCCACTTTTGAATTGCACATTATGTTTTTCCAGTTTTAGATTGTTAACTTTATTTCGAAAGTTATTTAAAATATTTTCGCCGAGACGAGACAAAAAATTAAAACAGAAATTATTCTCTTATAATTATAGTTATAAATTATAATATAATTTTTAGAAAGAAAATAGTTTCAAAGTGAAACAATAACACATATTAAATTTTGGTCAACACTATTGTTTATTTTATTATAGAAAATTTTTCGAAAAGAAAATAGTCTTGAGAATGGATCGGTATAGGAACAGAATTCTGGATCACACTTTTATTTGTTTTATTTTAGCGGAATTTTGGTAGTGCAATTTGCAGAGAAAAATTTCAAAGTTAATCAGTTTCGAAATTAAATTTTGGATAGCACTGTTACTTGTTATGTTATAGAGTAATTTGTTTTTGAAAAGTGGATAGTTCCAGAAAGTTAATCATTACAAAAACGGAATGTTTGCAGAAACAACGCGAGTAAAATAATATCGAGAATTTCGGGCCACAATTTATTTGTTTTATTTTTAATCCATTTTTTAGGAGTGCAGTTTGCAAAGAAACAAAATTCAATGATAATTAGTATCAAAAACTAAATTTTTACTGTTACTTGTTTTATTCTAAAAGATTTTTCTTGCCTTTGAAAAGAAAATAGTTTCCAAAAAAAAATTAATGAATCGATCGATCATTATGAAAGCAAAATTTTAACAAAAACAACGAGAGTTAATTAATATTTAGAATTTTGGGACCACGATTTATTTGTTTTATTTTTAAAATAATTTTTTATCAATGAAAAGCAAAAGAAAATTTTTCAAAAGTTGTTCAATATTTAAAATTAAATTTTGAGTAGCACTATTATTAGTTTTGAGATGTATCGTTACCGATGTAAAATTTTTCACAACACAAATTAGTAAGTATTTAGTATTTTGGACCACACTATTATTTGTTTTAATTCATATTAGCTTTTACACTATCTTTGTTGAATTTTTTTTTATTCTTTATTTGTTTTCAAATTAAAAAAAAAATATTATTCGGATTTCGTTTTGATAACAAAAAAGAATTTATTCTTATAAATATGACTTTTTTTTATTTATTTGTTGAATTTGTTTTTGAATAAAAAAGAAATTATTTTGATTTCGTTTTAACGGAAAAGAAAAAAATGACTGATATATTTGTTTGTATAATATTTGATCAGCACTTTTATTTTATTATAAACTTTAATTTAACACTTATTACGAAATCGATTTTATGAAAGATTTTATTCTATTAATTAACTAAAGAAATATAAAAAGTGGTACCTAGATTTTTTTTTCTTGATTTCCTCCTGCTAGTTTGGATGTTTTTGATGGTTAGGTGTGTAAAGTTAGATGTTATAGATGTTATGTTGGTTTTTTAGATGTTTTACCCTTGGTTGGATTAGTGGATGTTGTGTTGTTCATTTTAGGTGTTATTTTTGCTGTGTAGCCTGGTTTAGATGGTATTTATTTAGCCTGGTTTAGGTGGTTTTTATTTAGCCTGGTTTAGGTGGTTTTTATTTAGCCTGGTTTAGGTGGTTTTTATTTAGCCTGGTTTAGGTCGCCATATATTAATATAATTGGTGGTATTCGTTATATTATTTTAAGTATGTTGAGGTTCGTTAAACATCTTTATTTTCTTTAACACATTATTTATTTATGTTATTTTGGTTATTACATATACTTAATGTAATTACATTATAACTATATAACACACAGAAAACCGGCCACTATTTTTGAGTGTAACCTTTTATTTTCACAACATCACGTACACTGAATATATATTAGTTTATTTCTTTCAATTTCTTTCGTAAGAAACTGCAGCGTCAGGCGCTTGGAATATGATATGTTTTTATGAATATATTTTAATGCTGATAATGTTATTAAAGTAGTGTAACCCTTATGGTCAATCACTACAGACCTTCAACATAGCCCCTGAATTTCTTCACACTCAGAATTGCCGCAAGACATTCAAGCTCAGAAACTGAGTAATTTCTCTGAGCTTTGTTCAGTTTTTTCGACATGAAGGCTATCGGACACTCTTGTCCGTCTTCGTCGATCTGATACAGTACACTACCTATCCCTGTCAGACTCGCATCGCATCTAATAAAGAACTCTTTATTATAATCAGGGTTAATTAATACCGGTGCTGTAGTCAGCAATCTTTTTAAATTTTCAAAAGCTGCTTGAGCTTCTAATGTCCATTTCAATTTTCCCGAACTCTTTTTTAATAAATCGGTAATTGGTGATACCACGCTTGCATAGTTTGGTATGAAACGTTGGTACCAACCAGCCATTCCTAAAAGACGTCGTATTTGTTTTACTGTAGATGGAGCTGGATACTCTGCTACAGCTCTTACCTTGTCAGGGTCTGTTCGAAGACCATCTTCACCAACCAAAAATCCCAAGTATTTCACCTCTCTCAGAACAAATTTACTTTTCTTGAGGTTTATTGTTAACCCAGCCGCTCTTAACAATGAAGAGACTTTGGCCAGCAATTCCATATGTTCCTGGAACGTGGAAGAGACTACCAATAGATCATCTAAATAAACAAAGACATTTTCGTGATATTGATGTGGTATCACTTTGTGCATTAGCCGACACATTGTCTGGGGAGCATTGCACAATCCAAAGGGCATAACCCGGAATTGATACAATGGACGACCAGGCACTGTGAAGGCTGTCTTGTCTCTAGATGCTTCTGCCAGAGGAATCTGCCAGAAAGCATCTTTGAGATCAATACTGGAAATGTACTTTGTGCTATTTAGACGACCTAGTAAGCCATCAATCAAGGGAAGTGGGTAAGCGTCCTTTTTCGTTAGTGAATTGACACGACGGCTATCAATACATAATCTGTTTTTACCAGATTCTTTTTGTACCAAAACCACTGGCGAGCACCAAGAACTGTTACTCTCTTCGATCACGCCCATTTGAAGCATTCGGTCGAGTTCGGCATAAACCTTTAGTTGAACAGCCGGCGATGTGGGATAATGCCTCTGTTTAACAGGTGCATTATCACCAACATCGATGACATGTTCAACCAAAGAAGTCTTTCCGAGCCCAGACACTTCAAATGACGGGAAAGAATCCTTGATCATATCCAGTTCATGTTGCTGATCAGTGGTGAGGTTGTGTGTATTTAAAGTTATTGGCTCTGTACGAGTCAGTTCACTAACAAAAGAAGGAACAATACTAAATTTCTCCCAGAAATCTATGCCCAGGTAGAGCTCTTCTCGTAAACCAGGGACTATATGGAACCGCATTGGTTTAGTGGAGCCATTCACAGTTATTGGAATTTCGATGTAACCCAAAATTTTATTTGCAGTACCATCCGCCGTACGAATACACGAAGTGTATTTACGGTAGGTTGTACCTGATGATTCCAATGATGATTGGAATTCCTTCCAAGTATTGTGATTGACGCTCCACTATCCAATAGTCCTGAAATATGTTTGTCCAAAATCCTAATTGTCAATCGCGGCCGAGGATCCTTTGTTTCTGAAAGGATAGATGAAATACATGCTTTACGAAATAATTTCCTCATCCTCCAATATCTGATGTTACGTTCCAGACGTCTAAAATACGTTCGATGTAATGATGGGAAATTAAATGTATTTGATGATTTTATTCGAGTTTCGTTGGTGGTGGCCGATCGTCCTGCGTTGCTACATCTCTCGTCGATTTCTTCGGGCTCACTGGATGTTGAACCGAGGGCATCATCCCCGAAGCATGTACTCTCGGTCGATAGTTTAACGACGGGTGACAATATGAACAATTTGCATAAATTACATCCGGCTTGTTACATTTCCAACAATATAATTTTATCCGATTCTTAGAACAATCAGGAGCTCGATGACCATTTACTCCACATCTGAAACACACTATTGGTTGTCTGGACATTGATGTCTGGATGTCTGGACTATTATTTGTCTGGACATTGATGGACCAGGTTGACTGCTGTCAGATGTTATGCCAGGTCGCTGCAGTATCCGTCTCTGTGTTGAATCCATCACTTCAATATATCCATGTTGTTCTGGTTCAGCATCCACCTCATAATTATCCACCTGCTGTAACTCGCTAATTCTTAAATTTGATGTTCTGGTCGGAACTGGTGTGGACCACAAACGTTCAAACTTCTGACATAAAGTCCGAAGTTCATCCATTGAATGTATTGTTGCTGCAAGTGTAGCATTTTTTAGCTCCACACTCAGTCCCTCCCAAGCAATCTCTAGCATTTCAAGGTCAGCAAATGGACGTGCTAAGCGACGGTTTAACGAACCAATCTCCACCAGATACTCGTACACGCTCTCCTTTGACTTTTGTTTGCGGTTCAGAAGAACTCGCAAGATCGCCTTATCATCAGTGAGCGTACCGAAGGTTTGTAGGAGTCCCTCCCTTAACACTGGATAGGTCACCACCTCATATTCATGAGTTAAATTCAGATAGTATCTGTCGGCAGCTCTCTTGAGATACCGTGGAACGATAGACCTAAGGTCTTCCCAATTCACACGGTCCCTCCTGGCAGCCGCCTCCACTCTATGAATAAACTCATGAACATCAGGAGAGTGACCATCTCCTGTGAAGGTTGGAACCCAATTTGAGTCATAACGACTCAAATTGTTCCCACGAACCCCTCGGTACTCCACTGGTGCTAACGCTGGAGCCGCGGCACGCCATACCTGAGGAGGTTGATTGTATGGTGGTGGTGCTGTTAGCGGAGCAGGTGGATATACTGGTAGTGGTGGTACCTGTGGTACTGATGGATAATTTAATTGTAATTGCGGTTGTACTAATGCTGGATTATTGTGTGTGTGTTCAGATTGGAGTGATGGACCCAATTGCGGTATTACAAAGTCCTCAGCTCTCAAACCCGATTGCTGGAAATAAGCCGGTGGTAATTGATCTGACCGTCTCTGTTGTTGCTGGTTTGGACGATTCAGACTATGTATTGTTTCCGATATTGGCCGTACTGGGATCGGTGTGGATCTCTCATCTGGTTGAAAAGCAGGTGAAGCAGATGGAGCAGATGATACTCCTGGTTTACTCTGCATAATTGGACGTGTTGACAACGATCCTATTATATTCCAAGCGCGTGACAATTGTGAGATAGCGTAGGTGCGGGCTTCTTGCAAGTCATTGCGAGGACCCAACCTATTCATCCTACCCGTGTAATGTAACACTCGATTCGCCAAACCATCTAAGAAGGTCTGATTAATCGGTGACTGAAGTCGTCGTACTTGATTTAAAATAAGTTGTGCTGCCTGCACCACCATTTGAGATTCCTCTATCAAATCTCTCGCATGAGACACTGTTATTAGAACTGACCCATGATCTGCATGGTTTCGCAGTTCCTCTGCCCAATCGTCTCCCCCGAAGTTCACTCCCCGAACCAAACATTCGACCTGTAGTTCGGTGGGTTCCAGACCATAGAACGGATGGTCAACGTCTAGTTGGTTTGACATTTAATGGTAAAACCCGTAAAATTATTAACTCGCAATCAACAACAATATTAAAACCAATTCCCAACAAAAAAAATATAGTTAGTACGCTGTAAATATAAAAATAATGAAAAACGCAAAAACGAAAAAAACAACGAACGCCCAATTCGAAAACACAAAAATTTTTGTAAAAACCAAATTTCGTAAAAGAACAAAAAGACCACTGTCGTACCCAATCTTTGCTTCACCTTTCACAAAAATTCCTAAAATATTGTATATAAAAATATAATTTATTTATTTATTTAATTTCAGATATACTGAATATATATATATATATATATATATATATATATATATATATATATATATATATATATATATATATATATATATATATATATATCTATCACTATTTATTGACGACACACCCCTATGGAAAAAATATTTATTTATTTTAAAATTTGAAAAAATATTTAAAGATGTTTATTTATTGGGTGGTCCTCTTAACTCAAAATATTTATTTAATTTTTTAAAAAAATAATAGATATTTATTTATATCTTGATGTTTTGCTTAATTAATAAAAATTTATCTATTTACTTAATTACCTAAAATTATTTAACTTTAAAGAAAAAATTATTCTATTTAATAAAAATTTGTTTTATTTATTTAATTTAAAAAAATTTGTTTTATTTATTTTATTTTTATTTAATAAGATAAGAGATTCCCAAAATCAAGATTCGTCTGGAGACAATTTAAAAAGTAAGTATGGTTACAATATCCATTTTGTTTAAATCTAAAATATCGCGTTCGCGAGCCCACTCCAACAATGCATGTGAGAACTGACTAGAAAAGCCCCTAACGACCAGATTCTACAGAACAGATTCTCCCCAACCTAATAAAACAATCACAACTGTCACGATTAGACCTTAGGTCCATTTCTACTGACCCAGTTGTGCTTGTTTAACCTACAAATAAATTACAACTAAACCTAATGCGAAAGTTGAAGAACGCTCCCGAGCACCAGACTTCAAAACCTAAACTCCATGAAAAACTGTCTATTGTAAAGCTAAATGGAAAAATGGAAAAGTTTTTGAATTTGTATGAGGTGAAGCCTCTGATCCTGAAAGCAAAATATAATTGGTTCTTCTCTTCATTACACCGAAGAAGCCTCTGAGCAAAGAATGGTATTACTGGTTTGCACCTAAGTACAAACACAGCAACACCACTCCTCGTCCCTGAGGACTCCCTCGCTGAATGAAGAGAAGAAACCAATGTTCATCGATCGCATAACCCCGATGGCCATAGGCGACCTAAGAACGTCATCATCGTTAAGGGGAGAAGCCCCATGGATGGCTTGTTAGGCCTACCGCTAAAGAGAGAATTTTAATTAAACCTAATACAACAAAAACCAAAAAAAATATTTACAAACATATATACCTTATATTACAAAAAATATGTACAGTAAAAATATTTACAATTTGTATAATAAAATATGTACAATATATAAGTACTATATGTACATGGTAGTAGAAAACCCAATCCCTAAAAAAACTACTACCCCCAAAACGGTTTTTTTTCAAATTAAAAATAAATATTTTTAAAATTCACAAATGACATGTACAATATGTACAACAAATATGTACATAAAAAATATGTACAAGAGAATGTACATTGGTAGTATAAAAAAAAATTCCAAAAAAAAACTACTTCTCCAAAACGGTTTTTTTTCAAATTAAAAATAATTAGTCTTAACTAATTATACAGGGGGGAACAGGGGCCTCCTGTGGACCAGACCACTCCTCTTCCTGTCGCGTGATCGGTGAGATGGGAACCTCCACAACCAGCTCCTCTGTTTGAGTACTCTTGGTCGAGGAAGCTCCCAGCTCCACGACCAAGCGACTCTCCTTCTCCTTCTTTCTCCTCTCCTTCCTCTTCAAGTGAGAGCTCCTATTCTTGGAGATCCTCCTTCTCTCTCTCCAGCCCACATTTACTTCCTCAGTCACTTCCTCATCCAGCACACTCAACTCCTCATTCACTATTTCACATATCAGTACATCCAGGAACTCATCATACTGCTCTTCATAAATATCCTCCATTAATTCTAAAAAGATTCCGTGTTTCACCTCATCCATCACTACATTTATTATTTCTTTCACCACATTCATTGCCTCAACCATTCTCTCCTTTCTCTCCACATACGCTCTCTCATCCACCTCATTCATCCACGTCTCAAACCCCCCTGGTCGACTCCTCCTGATTCGCATCCCCTGACCTCTCATGTACATATTCTTAAAAAAATAAAAATTTTAAAAAAATTCCAAACACAAAAACCAATATCTGGTTTATCAAAAAAAATATAAATATATATATCCAAAAGAATATATAAAACACCAAACTGGTTTAATAATTTGTTGACCAAACCGGTCGACCACACCCAAAAATGTCAAAACAGGTTTTATTCGCGCCCGAATCACCTGAAAAAAGTATTTTTCGCGCCGAAAATAGCTCTAACAATACAAATTCAATTTCACCAGGTCTTTGTTACGGCTGCCACTTCTTGTTATAATTATTGAACTTTTATACACAGCTAATTAAAATAATAATAATTCAAAAAAACGCCCCGGAATAGCGGTTTGCTCCCCCTCACTGACGGCTCTAGAGTTAGGAATCCCTTAATCTTCTATTTATTATTCTGTCATCCTCAATTCAAAATTAATAATTTAAAGGAATATAAGAATATGTACATATAAAAATAATTAATGATAACTTACAGCTAATTGTTTTTCTTCGATGTGCAATTAACCCAATTTAGTGCGATATCCACTCCAGTTATATACTTGATCATCCAATCACAAATTTATCCCCTTGCACCGAAGTCAGTTCTCTCAAGAACCTGTTCTTTTCCTTGTATATGTATTCCCTTCTTCCAAATAAATTCCACTGATTTCTCTGATTGGTTCGACAAAAAAAACGAAACCCAAATCCAATAATTTTTATATCGTCAGATTACTATTTGGTTAGCCACTTCCTTTAAACTTGCTTGCATCACCAATTCTTCGCCTATGACACCTTATTTTATATTCGAACAAAATAACCAATCAGTAATGGCGGATGCCCTTTCAATATCTTCTTCGGTTTCTTAAAATTTTATTGTTCTGAAGATAAAAGTTCACCATATTTGTTCACACTTAAAATTTTATTTTCTATTATAAAGAACTTTACAAAGGATAATCAAAAAAACTCTATGCATTATCAAAGATAATTTTAATGATTCTCAAACCAAATATGAACTTATTTGTTTATTTAATCTTAATTTCTATCGATAAACAATTTTCGTTTAAAAAAATTAAACAAGGTTTTATTTTTCTTGACACCAAACTTGGAAAAGAAGTTATTCTTTTTGATCGCAAAAACCGAATTAAACTTTTTAATTTCAAGTTTCAACATCGAATGACATATTGAAAATTAGTAAAAATGTGATTTATCTTTGACATCTTCTAATGAAATCAAAATCGTGTAACACAAAGATTCAGCAAAAGTTAGTAACGACATCTGTTCGTTAGAAATGAAAATAAAATTGGTACGTTCGTTTATTTTTATAGTATATTCGAAATTTAAATAGCCGTTAAGTATTAGAAAATTTTAAAATTATTATTAATGTAAAAATGAACTGAAACTATTGAAATACATTTTTATTGAATTAGAAAAAGAAGATGAATTGGTTTTATTATTGTTTAGGCGAATATAGCGGACGTTACAGCATCTTGCAGCTTTCGGTCCGAATGTTCGATGGTACCAACAAATTGTTTTTGATGAAGGTGATTTGCTTCTAGGTCTAAAGTTGTTTCGTCGAAAAGACGAGTACCTAGAAGATGATCGAGATCTTGACCTCTGGAAGTTGTTTTCCCAGTTGTCCAGACGTGACTTCATATTATTAAAAGAAGATATTAGTTGTTCTAACATCTTCTCAAATGGAGGTTGTGGTTGTTGCCAGATCCCTGTAGATGTCGAAGGTACATTGGCCTTTTCGACATTGGACTGGTTTATGTTACCACAAGAAGGGGAACCGTTAATTGCTTCCCAAATCCTGTCCGCGACTGGTAGCAATTTTTGGATATCGTCGCTCTCTACTGCAACGACGACAGTTTTCACACCTAATAGAAGTCGAGCGAGCCAGAGCTTTTTAATAAGTTCAGGTGTGACCGCGGTAGAATCCCCAGCTATAAGAAGTAGCTGGTCGTAGAATGAAAAAGGCTTTTGATTGCCAATATCTACTAGACTGAGAGCCCGCGACGGCCAGACCTTCGTTATTTTATAAAAGCTGAAAGTTTCTCTGCGCATACCCCCTACTCAGGTAGGAACGATAAGCGACATATGAAGTTTGGATGATAGTGGCTTTGGCAGGGAGCAGGTTCCAAAAGGGCCTCCAAAGTTTCGTGAAAGTATAAAAGCTAATTTTTTTATATATTATTCGGGATAGTATTAGAAGTCACGTCACCCATTGTCAGACACTTACTATCGTGGAAACCCCCTGCTATACACCCTTAAACATTAAAGTTTAAGGGTGTCTGGCAGGGGGTTTCCACGATAGTAAGTGTCTGGCATTGGGTGACGTGACTTCTAATACTATCCCGAGTAATATATAAAAAAATTAGCTTTTATACTTTCACGAAACTTTGGAGGCCCCTTTGGAACCTGCTCCCTGCCAAAGCCACTATGATCCAAACTTCATATGTCGTTAATTGTTGATACCTGAGTGGGGGGTATGCGCAGAGAAACTTTCAGCTTTTATAAAATAACGAAGGTCTGGCCGTCGCGGGCTCTTAGTCTATACGGTTTTTAACAGTTTTTCGATTCTAATTTGCTCTGATTCTGAAAGTAAGTTAATGATTTTAGCTTTCAGAGTTTCATAGCGATTTTCTGTGGGAGGATTTATCAAAAGAGGGCGAACGATAGCAAGAACCTTTGGTTTCAGTGAAGCTAACACTGCGCCGAACTGTTGTTTGTCGTCGGTTATGTCTTTGGTAGCGAATAAGTTTTCTACCAACAAAAACCACAACCGTGGGTCCGATTCGATAAAATCTAGGAGTGTTATTGTCGCCATATTCCTTTCAGGTTTTGGTTTTTTATTTTTATGTGGTGGTGTACTGGTAGTGGTTTTCCTACCTCTTTGGTTTGTTCCACAGTCGACCGTAAAATACGTTTCGTACTTGAGTCTGACTCTGTTTCACTCATTTAAGTAAAACAGTTGCAGGATAACGGAATTATAAAAAAATAAAATTAAAACGCAAAACCAATTTTCAATCACATCCAAAAAAAATGTATATATGTGATTTATTTTTCTTTAAAAAAGCAGAAAAAAAAAAATGTAATCACATCCAAAAAAAATGTAAAAATGTATATGTAATCGCAAATAATATAATCGAGCAGTTTTTTAAATATAAATTCAAAAATAAATTCGAGCAATTTTGTTGCTCAAAACACGACCGCAATAATAAAAAAAATTTTCAACATATAAGGAAATACAATCAAATATAATTATAATGTTAAATATAATTTAATATAAAAATGAAACAAAAGTTTTTTGTTTTTTTTTTTTGTTTTTTAAAAGATTTAGCAGCATTCAGAGTCTAAAATTTTATCTAGTTAAATCGAGAAAATCAAAACTAATTCAATATAGTTTATCTATGGTTTTTTTAGATTTAACTAGAACATTTTAGACCTTGAATGCTTTTCCTAATCTACAAATTTATTTTAATACTAAATACTTATTACTGAAATTACATTATAAAAGACATGCAATTAAATTCAAATTGTACAGTTTCACATACTGCTGCATATTCCCTGACCACCTTCTGAGAATATACTGCCGCTGTTAAAGGGGTCAATAAGACCTTATTATCCCTTGCCAATATCTTTGATGCCTTATTGAAGACAGGTGTAGCTAGTAAAGACAATTTTTTGGTGGTTATCACATTATTTGTCTGATAACCTTGGGCCTGTTCACTTTTAAAACTGTATACTTCTAATGAGTTGTTGGCAATATCACCAAAAGCTGGGAAATTTAGGGTGTAAAAAGAATCGCCTTTGGCTCTTCTAAGTTTAGGTATTACGGTGTAAATTGCTGCTTGAGCAAATCCTAAAGCATAGCTGTCATCATCAAGGCCAAAGTTTTTATCATACTCTGGGAATATGTTTGTTTTAAATGATTCTACTAAACCTTGTAAGTCGAATACATCTGTTGTTGCACCTATTTGATTGGCTTTAACTGCTTGAATAGTTTCGGTGGCAATTTGCATGTGCAAATTTCCAAATTTACCCCTAGGGCATGTGAATAAATAATTTGTGGCAGTTTGATTTGACATTTCGTATGTATTATTGTTATTATTATTATTGATATTAAACACTGGCAATGTATTTGTATTATGATGATTTGCTACTGATATAGGATACACTTGTTCTTCTATAGATGTATATCTAATAGTATCTTTGTCTAATGACTTTAATGTGTCTCTTGGTGTTGATTCCTCACTTAATGAGTAAAAATCCTCTTTATCTTTTTTTTTTCTAAACTCTAGATCGGTATTCTTTATAGTGTCTAAATTGCCAAAGTAACTTGATATAGATTTATTCAATGGTTTTGATAATATATTAAGTGCCTCTTGGTTGGCTTTTGATGATTTAATTAATTCGTCTTTATTTTTAATGTCAAAATTAAATGAATTCTGTCTTGAACTCACACTGGATGTACTAGGCTGGAAAGGGTGGACTTTACTAGGTATATTGTTAAGTCTGTCCGTATGCCGTTTCAAGCTTTCTTCCAATCGACGTTTAGCCCTTTCCTTTGACGCTTTACTTTCTTTGGATGGAGGTTTAATATTGCTCATATATGTCAAGTATATCTATCTGATCACAAATTGGATTCTTTTGGCGGTTGAATATGTCACTATTTATAACAGATGAATATAGTGACACAGCCAATATAAAGGTATGTTTGATCTGTATTGAGTTTATCGGTAATATTGGCTTAAGTGAATCGAATAATTGTTCGTAATTGTCAGCCGATGATGAGTAATTACTAAACCCAACAGGCAAAGGCAATGCTACAATAAAAGTAGTAGCTGGTTCAAAATCCAGTATCAATGGCTTATTATAAAGCACTCCGCAATGGCACCTTAAAGTAAGAACTGATGGATATGGTTCTTTTGTATCAGTTAAACTATACTGAAGTCTATAGTTTGGAAACGTTTTATAAATTGATAAATGTATCCTATTCATAAAGGAATATCGTCGATTTTCCGTCAAAGTACATACTGTCGTACAATAAATCTATGTGTATAGATATTGATTTATATAATATTTTGTATAATTTCGTACTATCGATAATTAAGGTTTATATTGCAAGGCTCTGCGTGCTGCTTTTGTTTAGACTGAATACATGTCATGGTTGAAGTCATGGTTGCTAAATAATGTTCGCAAGATTTAGTATTTGAACGTGAATTTTCTATATATTTTATTTTGGTCTGACTGGATTGAATTGAACAAGAATATGGTACAGACTCTTGCACACCCGAAAACAT
Organism: Diogma glabrata; assembly: GCA_963693315.1. NCBI lineage: Eukaryota > Metazoa > Arthropoda > Insecta > Diptera > Cylindrotomidae > Diogma > Diogma glabrata. Next base: position 307,190,232 of record OY856186.1, read on the forward strand.
GTCCCCCCATTCAAAAAAGATCAACCTAAAAACAGAAAACATAAAATGGGGAAGGGGAGAGGTTGGGATATTAAGGACGTTGGAAGGGAATGAATGGGAAAGGAAATGCCGGAAAAATTAGCTTAAAGCCTTTGCTTATATACAGCAGAAAGAATCTCAGCATGTTGCCGTTCTTTCATAGCCACTTCTGCGGCATGTTGCTCTTTTTTTAGTAGTAAGTCCTGCTTCATCACGGCAATTTCTTCATCTTTTAATGCCAACTCCCTAGCATGTTGCTGATCCTTCACAACAGACTCGTGCTTCATTAAAGAAATTTGTTCAGCATGCCGCCGTGCTGCTTCAATTTCCCTGTGTCGGGCTTGCTCAGAATTATGTAATGTTTTGAGGTGGTTGTAACCAATGAAACGTGGATATTATATCGTTATAATTTTAATTATATATTATGAAGAAAAACTAATGTTGCTTGTATACAAAGCACTATAATGACTTATCTGTATGTAATCTAATATCCGTATGTAACATTTTCATATGTCACACGTAGGGCTGCCATACGTATCTAAATTGTAAGTTCAGTACGTTTCTTCCTTTTGCCATTCGATAGAACTCTTAGTGGCTCCCTCCATTTGATTCAGATCAAGGATCATTTCGTTTTAGAATTAATTATGTTTTAGAACTTGTTTTATTGCTTGAAATTGTCGCAAAGATGCTTCTTGAAACCCTAAAGCTCATTGTAAAATTAATTGTGTCCATAGATTTCTGTAAAAAACTAAAATAATATATTAGGAGACATATCCACCTGAACAAAAAGAAGAAATTAATATTTTAAAGGTATAAAGCATATAAACGGTACGATTAATTTGTTGATTAAAAAATAATTAAGTATTATTAAAAATTTGTCGTCCTGAAAAGGACGGATTTAATAACAAAAACATAAAACTTAAAATGGGGAAGGTGAGAGGTGATTTCAAGGAGGTTGGAAAGGAATAGATGGGAAAGGGAATGCAGGAAAATTAATTCAAAGCCTTTGCTTATAAAATGAAATGATTTCAGCATGCTGCCTTTCTCTAATTGTCACTTCTTCGGCATGTTGCAATTTCATTAGAGCAATTACTTCACTATGTAACGCCAACTCCCTGGCATGTTGTTGTTCCGAGTCGTGCTTCATTTGTTCAATCGTTTCAGTATCCCGCCTTGCTGTTTCCAGCCCTCTCTGTCGGGCTTGCTCAAAAACGTCCCTTAGCATTCGTTGCATAGCTCGTAACTGCCGCAAGGATGACTCTTGAAATCCTAGAGCTCGTGCACCCATTTTGTTTAACCCTGTCTTGTACAAGTTCCGCGGACGGCGTGAAGTTGTTGGAGGTGAAGGTGGTACGATAGTGGTTCCTGAAGATGAAGATGGTGGTGAAGATAGTGGTTCCTGAAGTTTCACTTCAGGAACTACTTCCAAAACGGCCGTTGGTGGTGTTGGTAGGAAAACCTAAAATAAATAATTTGTGTTAATATTTACATGCTTTTATTATACCTAAAGTAATACTTGATGTGACGGTGCAGGCACTTGACTAATAATGGAATGGTCACAGTCCATTGAGTAGGTCAAATGACCAGATGTTTCGGACATCAATGGACTATAACCATCCTCATATGATGGAACCATCATTTCTTCCGCTTCTGTAAGGTGTGGCACAAAACTTGGTAAAGTTCGTCGATTCTAGAAACACAACAAAATTTTTAAAAACATTCGACTTAGCTGAATATTCTAAAAACTTTCTGAAGGTCCCTTATCCATCCCGACACAGCCATCTAGTAGGTTTGGGATTATAACGCTAACTGGACGTTCCTCCCAATTCTCCAGCTCCTGTGACTGCGGTTCACCACCCCCAGTTCTATTTGCATTCCTCCTCCACCCTTGAATTTTCTTCTTTAAAGTGAGCCGAGAACTGGCTTTATTTATGGGAAATTAATCAAAAAATATCGTAAAGTGACCCTTCTTAGACGAATAATAAAATATATCGGCTCAATTTAAAATGTTTAGCAATATCGAGGATAGGGTTGGTGCTATCGACTACAAGCACTACCAAAAGGATTTTTATTGTGGACTCTTGCACACCCGAAAACATGTCCCCCCATTCAAAATTGATCAACCTAAAAACAGAAAACATAAAATGAGGAAGGGGAGAGGTTGGGATTTTAAGGAGGTTGGAAGGGAATGAATGGGAAAGGAAATGCCGGAAAAATTAGCTTAAAGCCTTTGCTTATATACAGCAGAATCTCAGCATGTTGCCGTTCTTACATAGCTATTTCTGCGGCATGTTGCTCTTATTTTAGCAATAAGTCTTGCTTCATCACGGCAATTTCTTCATTTTTTAATGCCAACTCCCTGGCATGTTGCTGATCCTTCACAACAGACTCGTGCTTCATTAAAGAAATTTGTTCAGCATGCCGCCGAGCTGCTTCAATTTCCCTGTGTCGGGCTTGCTCAGAATTATGTTTTAGAACTTGTTTTATTGCTCGAAGTAGCCGCAAAGATGCTTCTTGAAACCCTAAAGCTCATTGTAAAATTAATTGTGTCCATAGATTTCTGTAAAAAACTAAAACAATTTATTAGGAGACATATCCACCTGAAAAAAATGAAGAAATTAATATTTTAAAGGTATAAAGAATATAAACGGCATGATTAATTTGTTGATTCAAAAATAATTAAGTATTATTAAAAATTTGTCGTCCTGAAAAGGACGGATTTAATAACAAAAGCATAAAACTTAAAATGGGGAAGGGGAGAGGTGATTTCAAGGAGGTTGGAAAGGAATAGATGGGAAAGGGAATGCAGGAAAATTAATTCAAAGCTTTTGCTTATAAAATGAAATGATTTCCGCATGCTACCTTTCTCTAATTGCCACTTCTTCGGCATGTTGCAATTTCATTAGAGCAATTACTTCACTATGTAACGCCAACTCCCTGGCATGTTGTTGTTCCGAGTTGTGCTTCATCTGTTCAATCGTTCCAGCATGCCGCCGTGCTGTTTCCAACCCTCTCTGTCGGGCTTGCTCAAAAACGTCCCTTAGCAAGTAATACTTGATGTGACGGTCCAGGCACTTGACTAATAATGGAATGGTCATAGTCCATTGAGTAGGTCAAATGACCAGATGTTTCGGACATCAATGGACTATAACCATCCTCAGCCATCTAGTAGGTTTGGGGTCATAACGCTAACTAGACGTTTCTCCCAACTCTCCAGCTCCTGTGACTGCGGTTCACCACCCCCAGTTCTATTCGCATTCCTCCTCCACCCTTGAATTTTCTTCTTTAAAGTGAGCAGAGAACTGGCTTTATTTATGGGAAATAAATCAAAAATATCGTAAAGTGACCTTCCTTAGACGAATAATAAAATATATCGGCTCAATTTAAAATGTTTAGCAATATCGAGAATAAGGTTGGTGCTATCGACTACAAGTATTACCAAAAGGAATTTTATTGTGGACTCTTGCACACCCGAAAACATGTCCCCCCATTCAAAATTGATCAAGGGATGAGCAACCATAAACGGTAATTTAATATGCGTCATTCAACATCGTGCATATTGTTTGACCTTTTCTTCAAATTCCAGAACCTTACCAACAAAAATTATAATTTCCTCCAGTTTTAGCCCGGTGAATCAATAAAATAAAACAACCTTTCTAGTTTCTATTTCATAACTGATCCATTTTCTTTATTTTCCCAAACTTTATGTAATAAATTGTAATCAATTAAAATTGTTATATTTTTTCATTTCTTTTTACGTTCTTCTCGATAATAAAATATGGGTCAGATTTACCCGTATGTTTGTTATTTAAAAATATTTATGACCATGTTGTTTTGGAATTAGATACGTTGTTATAATAATAATAAGTAATGAATTTTTTTAATCGAAATATCGGTCAGACTTATTATTATGTTTTTTATTTCTTATCTTTTGACCATGTTTGATATATTATAAATTTGATAATAATGAAAATAGTTTTGTGAAAAATCAGAATATGGGTCATACATATATGCATATTATATTTATTTATTTTCTTTTTATGACTTAAGATAAAAATTATTGTGAGAAAGAAATCGAAAGTTTTAATTAGAATATGGGTCATATATTTTGTATTTATTTTATTTATTATTCTAAGGAAAATCTGTGGGAAAGAATGTTACGAGAACTGGTTTTATTACGTCTAGACATAATAAAACTAGAACTTACATTTGGATCGTAACAATTTGGCTTATTAAGGTTAGATTTTCGGCATCTTCAAAAAATTTGGGAATATAAAAATAAAATAAAATTAATAATATTATTTGTATTAAGTGCTTGTGCACTTCACAATCTATTTATAGTTGGTGTCTGATGCTGATGATCTAAAAGTAGAAGAAGCAAATCGAATATCCGATATTTAGAATATTCAATGTTTCCATCCGATTTCCAAATACTCAGATTTTGAATAATCGATTATCAATTACTTTAAAATGAGATACTCGATTGATCGATTATTTGAAATAATGAAAAAAATATAAACAATGACAACAATAAAAATATACTAACAACAGTATAATATTCAAAATTTAACCATTCAAAATTTAAACAGTTTTAACCAAGGTTTCGAACCAGAACCGAACCCAAACCCTGAACCCGCTACGGAGCAAGATTTTTTTTAAATTATGTGAACCCGAGTCCCGAACCTAATCAAAAACACGGTTCAGGTTCAATTTTTAATATAGGAAATTAGGAAGTTTGCGTAAGAAATTTCATATTTCGCAGAATCTTTTTTTGTTTCAAACAAGATTATTTTGGTTATTATTTGTTTCAGTAGAGGATAGTGAATAGTGAGAATTAAATGAAATTTTTTCTTCCAAAATAAATATGAGTGTAACGTAAATACGGTATGTAATGTAACATAAAAAAAATAAAAATAAAAAAAATAAATAAAAAAAATCTCATATAATGTAAAAACATTTCCATAATATGGAGTCTAATGACAGTGGAAAAATTCAACTTAAGCAAAAATAAATAAGTGATGAAGAAGTTTCAACTTCGAAATTGTCATCGCCTCAACGGCGTAATCGATAGCGTGTCTGCCCAAGGATTCGAGCCGAACTAACTTTTGTTAAATTTAAATAAGTTTTTCGTTTTAAACTCATGATCGAACTAACTTTTTCAAAATATGTAAAACATATCATTTAAATATCATCTAAACGAAAGGGTGTGAGGGAGATGATTATTCAAAATTTGTATACTTCTTAATGTTCCATTTCATTTCCCAAAACAAAGGAATTTTATCATTTTAATACGAAAACCAGTCTGGGATCGTCAAATTATAAACAAAAGGAAGGATCAACCACATATAATTTGTGTTTGTTTTATTTCAGTTATTAAAATTATGTAAAGAAAATGAAATAACAATAAATCGTTAACATTCTAATTTCTAGATGAACAAGATGATAACCACTACCATCACAATTTAAAACATTTTCAATATCTGATTGTATCTGATAGTATCAACAAAAATAAAAAATGCAATTACAACTATGTATATCAGTTCTACTTTTGTTTGTTTATAACAGAGTTAAAGTAGAAGAATTTGTTTATGAATTTAAGCAATACGAATTGTGAGGGTCGTGCTAATTTATATTGACGTCATGTGTATTTGCTGATGTTGATACCATGAAATATTAAGTAGTTATATTATAAGGGAGAAAAAATAGAACAAAGTGGCGATCGAAGGAAACGTATCTCTGACTGTTCGTTGATATTTAAATGTCACTACCAAAACATACATTTTCTTCAATTCTTCAATTCACCAGTACAGAACCTGAACTCGTTCTGGAGTGGGGTGTAGACTCTCTTACAAATACTACTGGTTAGATAACACGTCAGATTGCGGCATAACAACTGGCGGTTCTTTCGTAGGTTTCGTAAAAGCGATAAAACGATCTAAATATTGTCTAAAAATCTGTTCTGTGGACCATCCAGATTGATTTGCCGCTCCGACAGAACCTGAAGGCGCACCTTTAAGCATATTGTCTTTAAAAAACACTCTAGGAAAAATTAACATAGGAGGTGCTGAGTTTCCTACTGCATTTATGCAGGCAATCATGTTATTATTTATCCCCCTTTCTCCAGAAGTTAATTTTCTTAACTGCTTAATTTTTTTCGGTGCTAGCACTTTTCTTTGTTTATGTACCGTCGATATCTCGGTCTCGTCGACATTGTATATAGGTTTACGTGGAAAATTATACCTTTTCTGCACTTTTTCGAGATTATCAAAAAAATTAGAAACATTTGCCCTATTAAAACTGGTAGCTCTGGCTAAACTAGTTGCTTCAGGTTTTCGTAGAAATAGTTCTGGAAAACGTTGTCGGTAACATCTCAACCTATACTAGCTATTTTGTATTAATGCCAGCTTTCAGGAGTATTTTCTTTATCTTTTGCCACAGCAAACTGGTAGGCAAGTTCCCGGACTTGCCTGGACTCTAAATCCATATGCATGTATGCTGCCTTTTCTAAATAACCGCGTAACAAAATCTCCTCATGCTCTTGAAATACCTTTTTAACGTCATTCTTCAAAAGTTCTATAGAAATTTCGTTGAGATTATTATCCTTATTGAGTTGAAAATATTTAAAAATTGTAGATTTAGGTATTTTATATTTTTCAGCCACCTTACGAACTGAAAATCTACTTTGGACCTCATTAACTGCTTCGGAGAGAGTGTTTGGACAAATTTTATCCCGCTTAACTCCGGTTTTACTTCGTGGTACTGGAAAAATACAAATTTAATAACTATTTGTAGGATAATTATTTATATTAGTTATTTAATTAATATATAATTATTCAATATAATTATTTAATTATTGTCCACAAGTACAACCGATATCATGTACCTATGGACAGTCCACAGGTACATTCATTGCCCCGTCCACAGGTACAAATATTAAGACATAACCTATGTAACGTCCGTTATATTCGCCTCAACAATAATAAAACCAATTCATCTTCTTTTTATAATTCAATAAAAATTTATTTCCATAATTTCAGTTCATTTTTACATTAATAATAATTTCAAATTTTCCAACGGTCAGTTCAACTTCGAATAACAATTATAAAAACAAACGAACGTACCCAATTTTATTTCAATTCTAACGAACAGATGTCGTTACTCAATTTTGTTTAATCTTGAGTATTACACGATGACATTAGAAGATGTCAAAGAAAAATCACATTTTTTTTGTTGAGTCATTAATTTTTTGGATGTCATAAAAATCTGAAAGAAAAACAGGTCAATTCGATTTTTGTTTTGAAGAACAAAGGTTTTCATGTTGTAACTTTAAAAATAAAATCACCTTTTTTATTAATTCCATGTTTAAAATAAAAACAAATTAAGTGATTTAGTATTTTTGTTAACCTTTACATTTAATTTCAATATACATTTGAAAGATTGAAATAAATGGTTATAACAAATATAATAAATCGAATTTTTAGAGGATATATTTATTCGCCCACTGTAATAACATGTTTGGAAAACAATGTCAACAAAAATTTATCAAAACACTTGTGTTCTGCAACATCATTTAAATTAAAAATTTTGGAAATAAAGTTGCCAAAAGTTTTTTTGGAATTTGGAGTTGAGGTAGATGTTGTTAATCGGACATCAATTAGTAAAGCTAAAGTTAAATGGAATACCTGTTGTTGGATTTAATTCTGAACCATCCTCATGTTGTGTTGACGGCTGCACATTGTGTCAATTTCGTATAATAAAATCACATGCTGCTGAATTTTTGGAAATTAAACTTTGGAAATAGGACATCATACTGGAAGTGTCCACCAATCAACAGTTAATTTAAGGTATTTTCATTAACTTTATTAATTTTTGCTTAATTATTTGTTTTTCCTCTGGAATGATAGGCTAAATTTGTAAAACGTAAGAGATTTCCCAAATTTGAATTCGTCGGGGGGGGGGGGGGGGGGGTGCTAGAGTTATTCCGGCTTAATGATGTAATTTTGGTGTGCGTAGAAAGGTCCAGATAGTAATACGTGGCTTCGAATCAGGGCCATAGTAAAACATGGGGCCGAAACTAAAGACCTTGGGGCTTTGTAGTAATTTTTGGTCGACAGGAGCTATTTTAGGCGCAAATTATCAATTCGGGTTAATAAAACCAGTTGCTTGTTAAGTATAATTGTTATATACAAAATTTTTGGCGCAAAATAATATTAAATCGGGAAAACCAGTTTAAGGTTTTTCTTTTTGATTATTTTGCTTATGTGTAAAACCAGTTTTAGGTTTTTTTTGCATTTTTAATATTGTTGAATATTTTGTTGATAAAGCCAGTTTTGGTTTTTAAGTGTAAAACTGTTTTCGCTTTATCATTTGTTTTTGTGTTGATTGAATTTTTGGAATTTGTTTCAATTTTTTTTTTTAAAAATGCTACACTTGCAGCAACAATACATCCAATTGATGAACTTCGGACTTTATGTCAGAAGTTTGAACGTTTGTGGTCCACACCAGTTCCAACCAGAACATCAAATTTAAGAATTAGCGAGTTACAGCAGATGGATGATTATGAGGTGGATGCTGAACCAGAACAACATGGATATATTGAAGCGGTGGATTCAACACAGAGACGGATATTGCAGCGACCCGGCATAACATCGGATAACATTAAACCTGGTCCATCAATATCCAGACAACCAATAGTATGTTTTAGATGTGGAGTCAACGGTCATCGAGCTCCTGAGTTTTCTAAGAATCGGATAAAATTATATTGCTGGAAATGTAACAAACCGGATGTAATTTATGCAAATTGTTCATATTGTCACCCGTCGGTAAACTACCGTCCGAGAGTACATGCTTCGGGGATGGTACCCTCGGTTCAACATCCAATGAGCCCGAAGAAATCAACGAGAGATGTAGGAACGCAGGACGATCGGCCACCACCAACGAAACCCGATTAAATTTATCTAATACATTTAATTTCCCATCATTACATCGCACGTATTTCAGACGTCTGGAACGTAACATCAGATATTGGAGGATGAGGAAGTTATTTCGTAAAGCTTGTATTTCATCTATGTCTGCCCAAGGATTCGAGCCGGGCACTGACGAGGAAGGTTCGAATTCATCCGAAACACGAAAAATATGAAATGGAATTTTTTTATGAGAAACTTCAAACCATACCTTTGAATACCTTTTACTTCTTCACTTACTTGAGTTTAATTGATCTAAAATTCTCAATAAAAAAATAATGAATTCATAAAAAAAATCCGAAAAAATTGTTTTTTTTATAACAAATTTGAACCCAAACCCAAACCCGAACCGAAACCGAACCCACTAAATTTTAATGTATTGAACAGGTTCAGGTTCGGAACCTGCACCCAAATTTGTCTGGGTTCAAGACACTGGTTTTAACCATTCCAGCGGTCGAAAACATACGTTCAGTTGCAGTTGATGACGGTCTAATAGCAAATGGGCAATAAATAAAGGTGTTTGGTTACATAAAAGAAATTTGCAAAAGGCCTTTTTTAATCTATACTTTTTTTTAAGCTCTTCGTGAATGTTTTGATCAACTGAAGTAGTTCTAACATAGAAGGGTTGGATACTTGTTCGTTTAGGTCTAATGAATCACGAGGAATAATAGGAACAATTCTTCCTTCGTCTGGTTGGTTGGTTTTCCTGGACAATTAAATAGGTGGTCAGCATCATGCGGCGTGCCCCCACATACGGGAGACTTGTCACCAATGTTCTGGTCAATTCTGTTCATATAGTTTATTTATTTATTTTATTTATTTATTTTATTTATTTATTTATTTTATTTATTTATTTATTTTATTTATTTATTTATTTATTTTGATTCAAATATAGCTAACAAACAGATAAAATCCAATTACTTGTTAGCATTATACAAGTTCATTTTACAAAAACATAATAGATATACATATATATTAAATTCTCAATGAGTTTCAAGAAATTCAAGAACAATTGTAGTTTTATGAAAAAAATAAAAGAAAAATGGAATAACTAATAATATCAACACAAATAATTATTAATTAATATATAGTATGCATACAATAATTTCATTTTGTCTGTTAAGGGAAAAAAAGAATATAAAAATAAAATAGATAACCGAAAATGGTAAATTGTAAGGCAAAAACAAAACAAGATTCATCAGTTTCACTATCCTGTGGCAAGATGCTGCAACATCATCCCCGACGACCCCATCATACCCCACGCCAATCGGTATGCTGTAACACAAAACGACTGTCGATTATCGTATTTACGACAGTCGTTTTGTGCCACATCACACCGACTAGAGCAAAACACTATAGAATCGTCAAAAGTGTATTAAATTTACCACGTATCGTGGCTTGGACTTTTATCAAAAAAAATATAAAGGAAATTTATACATATATTACCGGGAATCAAAAATGTCCCAAACGACTCTTGAGGTGGGAACCCCTTATATTAAAAAAAAAATGGTTTTTTAGCCCAACATTGGCATCACCATAATAAAATTTGTCTTAATAATAATATACAAAGAATGAATTTACTTGGTTTTTATTGGTGACAGTTGACTGGTGTATGCATCCGCATGGTTTATCCAGACCGTTCCAAAAATATATGTAAACGCCAATCCAACTATGTAACCAAATGTATCTACCCAATCCTTGGTAGAAAGATACATATATATGTATATATATACATATCGAAGATATCATATAAAAAAAACACAAATATGCCTCCAAATTATAAGTGTAGTACTTCCAAGTGGTCGCAGGTATATGTATGCATATATGGAACCAGAATCATACATCCACTAGTTTCCACTAATGTGTGCTATAACTCCAAATAATCCAAATATTTTTGTGTCTTCACCCTTACATCAAAATCAGTTTGCTCTCTCTTTTGCTATGTATTTTTTTCCATTTATTCTTTCTTTTAACCAACTTGTATTATCACTAGAAATTACAATAAACTTTCTTAATTTTCTTCCGAGGGAAGACACCATTTAATTCATTTCAGAGGTAAAAATCGAATGAATTTTCAAATTGAATTTTTTATCGTCAAAACATCCAAAATGTGATTTATGACGTTTCTTTCATTTTTCTCTCATTTTTTTTTTCAGCAAAACAAAAATGAAACAGCATTGAGTACGTTCATTCATTTTCTTTTGATGATATTTGAATTTAGAGGCTGTTTGTGTTATTTAAAAAAAAACCGTTAAACTATTATTATTGTGAAAAATGAAATAGAATATGGAAATATTTTTGATGGATGGAAATGAAAAATGGAAATTGGTTTTAATGCTGTTATTACGAATATAATAGACGTTACAAGTGACGCTACAACATCCTGCCACAGGAACATCAAAAGCAGTTGAGATTAATGACTAGTTAGCAAGCAAAACTTAGTTTTACAAATGCAATGATCTTTTATAGCTAGCGAGGGACACTGAAAACAAATTTAAGTGGTTAAAATATAAATTGTGAGAATGTTGAATCCTAATTAACGGAGAGTGGCACCTGAAATTATTTCTATAAGTATCGATGTGAAAAAAACCGAGATTTCGAATATCGTATCTTGAAACATTCCTATATTGAAATTGAAATTACAGTTCATTTTGTCATTTAGAATTTTATAAAGTGTTAGTTCTGTAACGTCCGCTATATTCGCCTAAACAACAATAAAACCAATTCATCTCCTTTTTCTAATAAAATTTATTTCATTAGTTTCAGTTCACTTTTACATTAATAATAATTTTAAAATTTTCTAATACTTAGTTAAATTTCGAATATACTATAAAAAACAAACGAACGTACTCAATTTTATTTCCAATTCTAACGAACAGATGTCGTTGCTAATTTTTGTTGAATCTTTGGGATTACACGATTTGATTTTTTTCATTGGAAGATGTAAAAGATAAGATCATTATTCTCATGAATGTCGAAATTTAAGGTTGAAAATTTTGCATTCATGCTTTTTTCATCTACTACCTAAGTTAAATATAAGTAGAAAAATTTTTAATTAAATTAAATTTTTATAAATAGTTTCAATTAGTGCAAATTCATTTTAATTGTATCTGTCCAGCTAGTTTAAATTTAGAAACAAGTTTATATGTTTGTGCCGTGAAAACAGAGAAAACGAAAAAAAATTGAAATTAAAAAAAAAAAAGTTTGATTTAAATAAAAATTCATTCCGATTTTGTCATTAAATAAAGACACAGGTTTTTTTCTGATTCGATTGATTTAAGTCTTGCCATGAAAATAGTAAAAAGTTGACAAAAAATTACTTTATTTTATAACATTTTTATTTCGTATAAATGTTACATATGATTTTAGTTGCAAATAAATAATTTGTTTTACAAAAAAAAATGGATCTCAAAAACAAATCTTTGTAATGCTGTGTTCAAACACAAGAAGTGTTTCATGGAAGTTTGAATGGTGTGTTTTAAATTATATGTGTCTGGAATTAAAAATAAAATAATAAATTGATACATATCATAGATTACGTTTGATTTATTCTAAATATGAAGATCAAATGCATTTATTACACACAAATGAACATTTTAATAATTTAATGAGAAAATGTAAACAAGCTATAAAACTATTTAAGGAAGGTAAAGAAAAGATGTTTGATGAAAATTCTCACTATCGAAGGAATTTAACAAAATTAAGTCTGGTTGTTTTGCACATATGTTAAGTGAATTAAAAGCTATATTTCCAAATGGACTGTTTGCTGGTGATCAATTTCGTATAACAAAATCAGATGCTGCTGAGTTTTGGAAATTAAACTTTGGAAATATGAAAAAACAACACTGGAAGTGAATCACCAATCAACAGTTTTTAATTCAAGGTATTTTAAATTCAAGATATGTTAATTTTTGTTTAAGTATTTTTTCTTTCCTTTGGAATGTCAAGATAAAGTTAGAAGAATAATAAGAGATTCCCAAAATTTAAGATCCGTGTTGGGACAATCCGGATGGCGGGAGTGATCTCCTTTGCTTTAACTTTTATTTTTTTTCCTACTATAAAAACGATGGAATATCAGATGTGCTTGTGATTTGTATAGATTTAACAGTATATTGAACAGAAACAAAGTGATAAAAGCCCAAGGTTATAAGTGGCGCCGAAACAGGGACCCTGGGGTTGTGTTAGGTTTCTGGAACCGTAATAATACGGTAAATTTTTTTTGAAAACCAGTTTGGGGTTATTTTTTTGAATAATAGAGCTATTTTTGGCGCAATTAAGCGCATTTTTATAAAACCAGTTTTTGGTTTTTGTTACCAATAATACTTTTTTTGTTAATTTTTTTTTGGAAACCAGTTATTGGGTTTTTTCTTAATAATATTTATATATTCTTTACATTCCTTTTTGGATATATATATTTTCTGATAACCAGTATTGGTTTTTTTTGGGTGGTTAGATTGGAATTTTTTTTAAATTTTTTTTAAGAATGTGTGTACGATGAGGGGTCAGGGGTTGAGAAGGAGGTGTCGGCCAGGGGGGTTTGAGCCATGGATGAATGAGGTGGAAGAGAGAGAGCATGTGGCGAGAAAGGAGAGAATGGTTGAGGCGAGGAATATAGTGGATGGAATGATAAATGTGATTATGAATGAAGTTAAGGATGGAATTTATAGGGAACTGATGGAGGACATATACGAAGAACGATATGATAAGGTATTGGATGATTTGATTTGTGAGATAGTGAATGAGGAGTTGAATGGAGTGAATGAGGAGTTGAATGGAGTGAATGAGGAGTTGGATGTAGTGAATGAGGAAGTGAATGTGGGCTGGCGTGAGAGGAAGAGGATAAAGAGAAATAGGAGCTCTCACTTGAAGAGGAAGGAGAGGAGGAAGAAGGAGAAGGAGAGTCGCTTGGTCGTGGAGCTGGGAGCTTCCTCGACCAAGAGTACTCAAACAGAGGAGCTGGTTGAGGAGGTTTCCACCTCACCGACCATGCGACAGGTAGAGGAGTGGTCTGGTCAACAGGAGGCCCCTGTCCCTCACTGTATAATCAGTTAATTGTTTTTGTAGTTTGAAAAAAAACCGTTTTGGGGCAGCAATTTTTTTTGGAGATTGTTTTTTTGTGCTGTCATTCGAATTTTAAGAATACTAATTGTTTTTTTAATTTAAAAAAAAACCGTTTTGGGGGTAGTAGTTTTTTTAGAGATTGGTTTTTCTACTACCATGTACATATTTTTGATACAATGTACATATTTTTTTTGTACACATCTGTCAATGTACATAATGTACATATTCTGTAAATATTTTTAGTATGCCAATGTACATATTTTTATTGTACATTTGGTACATATTTTTTTTTTTCTCTTGTTTTTGTAAATATTATTATTATATATTGTACATATAATGTATATATTGTACATATTTTTGGAATAACCATGTACATAATATACAATGTAAATATTTTTTGTAAATATTTTTTTTTTGTTGGAATTAACTGTTGTATTAGTGTATAAATATAATTTCTCTAAGCGGTAGGCCTAACAAGCCATCCATGGGGCTTCTCCCCTTAACGATGATGACGTTCTTAGATCGCCTATGACCATCGGGGTTATGCGATCGAAGAACATTGGTTTCTTCTCTTCATTCGGCGAGGAAGTCCTCAGGGACGAGGAGTGGTGTTGCTGTGTTTGTACTTAGGTGCAAACCAGTAGTACCATTCTTTGCTCAGAGGCTTCTTCGGTGTAATGAAGAGAAGAACCAATTATACTTTTGCTTTCAGGATCAGAGGCTTCACCTCAAACAAATTCAAAAACTTTTCCACTTTTCCACTTAGATTTTACAATAAAACAATTTTTCATGGAGTTTAGGGTTTGAAGTCTGGTGCTCGGGAGCGTTCTTCAACTTTCGCATTAGGTTTAGTTGTAATTTATTTTTAGGTTAAACAAGCACAACTGGGTCAGTAGAGATGGACCTAGTGTCTAATCGTGACAGTTGTGATTGTTTTATTAGGTTGGGGAGAAACTGTTCTGTAGAATCTGGTCGTTAGGGGCTTTTCTAGTCAGTTCTCACATGCATTGTTGGAGTGGGCTCGCGAACGCGATATTTTAGATTTAAACAAAATGGATATTGTAACCATACTTACTTTTTAAATTGTCTCCAGACGAATCTTGATTTTGGGAATCTCTTATATTATTAAATAAAGATAAAATAAATAAAACAAATTTTTTGAAAATTAATTAAATAAAATTTTTATTAAATAAATAATTTTTTTAAATTTAAGTTAATTTTAGGTAACTAAATAAATAAATTTTTTTTAAATACGCAATACATCAAGATATAAATAAATATTTTTTATCTTTTTAAAAAAATAAATCAGTATTTCAAGGTTAAGACGGTGCATTCGATAAATAAGCATTCTTTTGAATATTTTTTATTTCTCAATTTTTTTAAAAAATAAATAAATATATTTTAGGGGTGCTATCGTCAATAACTAATTTTAGGTATATATATATATATATTTCAGTATATCTGAAATTAAATAAATAAATTATATTTTTATATACAATATTATAGGAATTTTTGTGAAAGGTAAGGCAAAGATTGGGTACGACGGTGGTCGTTTTGTTCTTTTACGGAATGTGGTTTTTACAATTTTTTGCGTTTTCGAATTGAGCGTTCGTTGTTTTTTTCCGTTTTTGCATTTTTCATTATTTTTACATTTACAGCGTACTAACTATTTTTTTTGTTGTTGAGAATTGGTTTACATTGTTGTCGTCCGCGAGTTAATAATTTTACGGGTTTTACCATCGAAATCTCTAGCGTCTGTTTTCTATATACCAAGTCTAAGTTTTTTTCAATACAATTTTTAATAATATTTTTTTTATAAAATTAAATTTAGTTGTTAGAATTATTAGTTTTCATAAATTAAACATCTATTCTTAGTTATTATTTATTATAGTTATAAATTTAATTGTAGGTTTTTAGAATTTAATTAGTTTTTATATTTAATATTACTATAGTTATTATAATTTTTTTTATTAGTTATTAGAATTTTTATTATTAGTTTAAGTTTAATAGTGGTTCGGTGGATTCTGACGTAGAGGGGGTGACGACGTTTTTGTGATTTCAAGGGTAAAAATCTTGGTTTTTACCTTGAATTCATGGTGTAACGTCCGCTATATTCGCCTAAACAACAATAAAACCAATTCATCTCCTTTTTCTAATAAAATTTATTTCATTAGTTTCAGTTCACTTTTACATTAATAATAATTTTAAAATTTTCTAATACTTAGTTAAATTTCGAATATACTATAAAAAACGAACGAACGTACTCAATTTTATTTCCAATTCTAACGAACAGATGTCGTTGCTAATTTTTGTTGAATCTTTGGGATTACACGATTTGATTTTTTTCATTGGAAGATGTAAAAGATAAGATCATTATTCTCATGAATGTCGAAATTTAAGGTTGAAAATTTTGCATTCATGCTTTTTTCATCTACTACCTAAGTTAAATATAAGTAGAAAAATTTTTAATTAAATTAAATTTTTATAAATAGTTTCAATTAGTGCAAATTCATTTTAATTGTATCTGTCCAGCTAGTTTAAATTTAGAAACAAGTTTATATGTTTGTGCCGTGAAAACAGAGAAAACGAAAAAAAATTGAAATTAAAAAAAAAAAAGTTTGATTTAAATAAAAATTCATTCCGATTTTGTCATTAAATAAAGACACAGGTTTTTTTCTGATTCGATTGATTTAAGTCTTGTCATGAAAATAGTAAAAAGTTGACAAAAAATTACTTTATTTTATAACATTTTTATTTCGTATAAATGTTACATATGATTTTAGTTGCAAATAAATAATTTGTTTTACAAAAAAAAATGGATCTCAAAAACAAATCTTTGTAATGCTGTGTTCAAACACAAGAAGTGTTTCATGGAAGTTTGAATGGTGTGTTTTAAATTATATGTGTCTGGAATTAAAAATAAAATAATAAATTGATACATATCATAGATTACGTTTGATTTATTCTAAATATGAAGATCAAATGCATTTATTACACACAAATGAACATTTTAATAATTTAATGAGAAAATGTAAACAAGCTATAAAACTATTTAAGGAAGGTAAAGAAAAGATGTTTGATGAAAATTCTCACTATCGAAGGAATTTAACAAAATTAAGTCTGGTTGTTTTGCACATATGTTAAGTGAATTAAAAGCTATATTTCCAAATGGACTGTTTGCTGGTGATCAATTTCGTATAACAAAATCAGATGCTGCTGAGTTTTGGAAATTAAACTTTGGAAATATGAAAAAACAACGCTGGAAGTGAATCACCAATCAACAGTTTTTAATTCAAGGTATTTTAAATTCAAGATATGTTAATTTTTGTTTAAGTATTTTTTCTTTCCTTTGGAATGTCAAGATAAAGTTAGAAGAATAATAAGAGATTCCCAAAATTTAAGATCCGTGTAGGGACAATCCGGATGGCGGGAGTGATCTCCTTTGCTTTAACTTTTATTTTTTTTCCTACTATAAAAACGATGGAATATCAGATGTGCTTGTGATTTGTATAGATTTAACAGTATATTGAACAGAAACAAAGTGATAAAAGCCCAAGGTTATAGTTCGTCTAGATTCATTCTTCTATTTTCAAGGGAACTCATATTATGCCTCTTCAAGCGTTCAATATATGGTTCATATGAAATATGAAGTTTAAAATTTAGAAAACGCGTAAATTTTTTTTGAACTTTTTCAATAGAGTTTATGTAAATATGGTATCTCGGATTCCAAACCGGCGAAGCATATTCTAGTAAGCTACGAACTAGTCCATTAAAAATAGAAATTTTTTGGATTTATAAAGTCATTTCGGATTTATAAAGTTAGACGTCACCCTCATCACAAAGCCAAGCATTTTCAATGATCTATTAATATTATTTTGAATGTGGTGATTGAATTTTAATTGAGAGTCAACAATTACACCTAAGTCGCAGACTCGATCTCTGATATTTAGATCAATGCTGTTAATTTTATACTTGAATTCAAAGTTTAACGGCCTAGGTTTCACTTTTAGCGTGCAGCATTTCTCAGTATTTAGGTGCATATTATTAGTTTCACACCATTTGTATAGTGTATTTAAGTCATTTTGTAGTGTTTTCAGATCCTCATTTGACTTTATTTACAAAAATAGCTTGATATCATCGGCGTATAAGAGTATGTTAGGTTGATTCCACTATGGGAATCCGTTTGGACTTTTGACAATATAACAATAAACAAGAAAATTTTAAACTGAACAACTCTTGGATTGCCTCAGACGAATTTCACTTGGATACCTCTTATCAAAAAAATATACCTAGCCTAACATTATAAGTTTTATTCGAATATTTTTAATATAAAAATGGTAATAATTAAAAGTAAACTCACTTATGTTGCATGATGATCTGGCTTGATGTTTTCTTTGTATATATTTCAGGATAGGCAGGAACAGTTGGCTGATATCTGTTCACAAAAAGAAAGGAAATGTTCCCCACGAACCTTTGACCTTGCAAATTGTATATCCAGTAGGGTTATAACATTCTTACAACCCTATATTCCTGTATCATAAATCGATGAACTTTTTCTTGAAAATAAAGAAAAAAATTGTGACACCCTTGAGTTTTACAAAAAGTTCACCCCCAACAAAAATTAGGGTTTTGTTATTTTTATATTGAAATGATACACAATTTAACATACTTAATATAAAACTATTTTATTTGTTTTTAATTTTATTGGTAAAAATGGAGTGTTTAGGATTTATTTGACAATATAAATCTCAGTTGAAGCGTATCCTTCTTCTTACACACAGCGTGGAGGTCTTGAAAGCATTTGATTGCCCGCTCAGCGCACTGATTTGATCGTGGAATATTTATAATGGATGGGTCCCGATTCCAAAAGTTTTTCACACAATTTAATCCTTTTGGATAGTTTTTTAAACTTCCACATAGTCTCTGGTAATCGCCTGCATTAAAGGTTTGATCAGTAAACCAATGGTTAGCCCATACATAAGATATAAATTTACATATCTCAAGTAGCTGATATCTTCTTTCTGGCATTAGTATAAAAGCCAGGAGAGTTAATATCGCTCTTGAATTCCATCTCGCATTACTCATGTCCGGTATTTTTTGGAAATTAATTTGAGGAAATCTTCCATTTTGATTAAAATATCGAAACACTCTTGTTAAATGAAATAAAAATTTCATGTCATCACGCCAACCGAATTTTTCTAAAATCTTCTCCGTTCCATTGTTAAAATCCAGCTTTAACTTTTCGTAATTGTTTTTTAGTTCAGGAATGAATGGATATTCAATGTTTGGGGATGTTTTATTTTCACCAATTAGCTGATCCATTACCACGCGTAATACTCTGTCAAGTATATGGTGTTGACAACCGATGAATTGCGGCTTCGGATGACTTTTTTGAAGAAAAAGTTTTTGTAACTGGACAACAATGCCATTTTTTCTTCCAGTATTCACACTCGTTGTATCAGCAATAATCATCTTTACACTTTTCCATAAATTGTAATCGTCAAAAACCGATGTAATCCCGTCCACAATCGTATTTGCTTTCCCATCTTTTAGTTCTAAAGCTGCTAATTTAACCTCCTTGAATTCATTCTTTAGCACTAATACTTGGTACTCTTGGCCGTTAATACGCTTTCCATCAAAATGAAATGACCAGTGTTGCAAATTTAATGTATTTTTCATTTCATGTTTAAGTTGTTCAGCTTCCCTAATCGTGGCTTTATAAATGGCAGATTGAGAAGGAGTCTGAATTTCAATCCCACTCTGGGACAAGAGCTTACAAACAGTTGCTGCTTTGCTTGATGATAGCTTAGATGATACAACTAATTTCGTTGCCGTTTTGGTTTTGTTGTATTTCTTTTTATTTTTGACATCATCATTCGACTCTTCAGACTCTTCATATTCATCTGATACACTTTCTGAATCAGAGCTTGACACATTTATTGCTGTCGCCGATGTTGATGGGAGTTCAATGGACGATTTGAATCTTTTGGATGGATGAATAGTCTTTTCATTTGCCATTTTGCCAGTGGTGTATCCAACTTGCCCTTTGCTTTCTAGCTGTAACTCATATAATCTTTTATCCTCACTGCACAACCATGTTGCTTTTCTCTTCGTGATGTCAAAAACTTCTTCTAATGAATCAAATTTTCCTCTTTTTAAACAATCGTCGTATAACTTCAGAACTTGAGTCAGTTTTGATTCAACAACTTGAATCGAAACACGAGGGAAATTCAATTTTGATTCCCACAAATTTATTACTTCCTTCGCAATCATCTTAACACGATCATTCCTATTTTTATTATTATTTCCAAGGAATAAATAACGACCAACGATTTGCAATTTAAGCGGAATTTTGCTCTTACTTTCAAAAGATACCTCTTCTAGCGGAACGTTCTTTCGTTTTTTAAGGGAGTCTTGAAATCTTACAAGATTGTTTGCCCAAATCTTCTTGTTTTTTTCGGTTGTTACCAGAGAAACTTTGTTTTTGAAAGACATTTTGTTCAAATTCTTTGTTTATCTATAAAATAATAAATTAATTAATATTTACCTTAAAGAAATTGATTTATCAATGATTTACTTTCTGCCTTGAAAGGGTATATTTACTTTTTTTTAAATTTTCTGTAGTAAAAACTTCCAAACGTCGAAAAAAAGCCAAAAATGGTTGAATAATATTTTATACTATATGTCAAAAAACTTTCAAAACCCACCACCAGTTGTTATCAAAGTTTCCGCCAGCTATACAATATGTTACACCATTATTATTATTCTAACGCTTGATTTTTTAAAGAAAAAAAAAATTTCAAATGAAATTTTGATTTAGGGGTGAACTTGAGACAATTATAATCAGGGATTGTTTTCATACAAATCATCAACAATCACCGCCGGAATCAATTTATTTGATGTTTACAAAGAAAAATTTACCTTTTACAGGAGAATAAATATAAACGCCTGTTTCCAAAATCTTTCCAATTTTCTTTTTAATTAAAAATTTGTTCTTACAACTTGATATGAATTGAAATATATTATCTCACCATAAGCGCATAATCTTTTTATTCTTAATTTCCTTATAGGAAAACTATAATTTAATTTTATTTATCATTGAACATGACATGATCTAATTAGCTTTTTTTTTAATAAAACGGTTTAAAGGCTAATTAATATGTTTAAAGGCTAAACATCAAATAATAAATTTCACGAAGTGACCAAAAACAAAAATGTCATTTCGTAAAAAAAATGTGATTTCTGACATTTTATATTTTTTTCAGCAAAAACAAAAATGAAACAGCGCTGAGTAAGCACTGAGTTCTTTTATTTCTTTTCTGTGATATTTGAATTTGAGGCTGTTCGGTATGATTTGAAAAACTGTTAAACTATTATGATTGTAAAAATGAAATGGAATATGGAAATATTTTGTAATTGAATCGAAAAAGAATAGAGATTGGTTTTAATATTATTATTGAGAATATAGCCGACGTTACAAGTATTTCGCTTCTAATCCCATCAACAATATCGTTAATAAAAAGGATAAAGAGTAACGGTCCTGGTATAGATCCCTGCGGAACGCCAGAGGTTGGGATAAATTTAAAGGAACTTGCGTTATTTATTTCAACAAATTGATTCCTATTAGTGAGATAAGAATTTAACCAGATCAATAATTTCTCGTTTACTCCAAAGTAGTCCAGTAACTTTATACATCACCGTATGCGTCAAATCCGGTAGTTCTGATTTTTTGCAGACTTGTTTATGATGTTAGCCTAATGAATAATCCAAGTTTGTGACCTCGAGCGCCGAACGCAACTTCGTCAAAAATCGCAAAAACCGCGAAACAATCGTTATTTTTTCAAATTTTGGCGATTGTAACCCTAAAGGACTAGTTTTTTCTTTATACTTTCTTAGGCCGTTTTTAAAGTAGACTATTTGCTACAATATGATACTAGAACTGTCTCTGCAGACCCACTAGTTTCCGAGATTAAGCCTTTCAAAGTTTATCATTTTTTTCGCAATTCGCACTTTTTTGCAATTCTGTCGTTTTAAATGAATTTTGACCCTGAATATACTATCGAAGCCCTGTACTTTTATGATGGGATGTTAAAAAAGAAAATGAGAAGTGTGAACGATGATGTTTAAGCTAAGCTACGAATAATGAAGTAAAAAAGATAAGTACAACAAAAGTTAATAAGTTTATTTCTTTTGAAATTGAGTAATATTCAAAATAAAAAAATTAAATTAATTTAGCCCTTTTGGAAGGTCCCGGTTGAGGTTCTTCCGTATCTGGATCGACGTATTGGGATGACATATCCCCATCAGGAGATGGTGATGAATTGTCGACGTCTTGTGCCCACAAGTCATCATCCATTTCGACATCGGAGAGATCGTCGCCTTCTGGGATATCTATTACTGCAATATTAGGTATATTGTTACAAGACGTCCCGCTGCAGTGGCTGCAGACTCATGAACATTTCAATCCTGCCTTCCTGTAGCTGCACGCGTAGAATATCTTGCAGATATAATTGTGCGCACTTCGCATAAAAGAAGTGGCCTGCTGCGTGAAAGAATGGGAGCATTTTATGGATGGTGTCCAAATTAGGGTTGCACCGATTAATCGGTAGATAATCGGTAATCGGCCATTTTGCCGATTAATCGGTATCGGCTTTTTTGTCCGATTAATCGGCCGATTATCAAGACATGCGTTTTTAATTGTTTATTTCGTTTTAAACACAACAAATACCAAATTTTAAAACACCAGTCAGCTATAGCTAAAAATCTTTTTAAAAATGTATAAGATTGAGTGAGGGCTGTTAAAAAATATGACAAATCTGTCTGAAAATTATATAAAAAATTGCGATGTTACTTAAATTAAAAGCTCTTTCAAATGACGCTTCTCTAAACAGTGTCATGAATGTTGGTTTTACAAATTCATAAATTCTTACTTGAGACATCATTGTGTTAGAGTAAGAGCCCGCGACGGCCAGACTTTCGTTATTTTATAAAAGCTGAAAGTTTCTCTGCGCATACCCCCTACTCAGGTAGGAACGATTAGCGACATTTGAAGTTTGGATCATAGTGGCTTTGGCAGGGAGCATGTTTCAAAGGGGCCTCCAAAGTTCCGTGAAAGTATAAAAGCTAATTTTTTTTATATATTCTTCGGGATAGTATTAGAAGTCACGTCACCCATTGCCAGACACTTACTATCGTGGAAACCCCCTGCCAGACACCCTTACACTTAAAGTTTAAGTGGTTTATGATCCAAAGTGGCTTTATGATCCAAACTTCATATGTCGCTAATCGTTCCTACCTGAGTAGGGGGTATGCGCAGAGAAACTTTCAGCTTTTATAAAATAACGAAGGTCTGGCCGTCGCGGGCTCTTAGTCTATATTTTTCATTGTAAACTTATTAATTTTTCTATCATTCCGAACTCTAAGTTTTTCAGTCAATCATGTTCAGAACAAAGCAAAAAACACCATGCAAGGACTGCTATTAATCAAAATTATACAAAAAAGGCGCGGTGTAAATTTCAAAAATAAATGCAAAAATACTGATGTACCGTCCTTTTATTTGATACGCTAGTTGGTTCGGTAAAAAATGTATGTTTTTTATAGCCTTACATCGCATCCCTGCAAAACAGTCTGTAGGGTTAATATTTGCGAAGCACCCAGAAAATACCGAAAGTAACTGAAAATAAATTAAAAAACAGCAGAACTAGATCTAGGGTACTATATAATTCAATTGGCAATAAAACAATCGTTTAGCTTAGAAACATGAAATATTCACTAAAGCTATTTGGTTCTGATGGCTCTAAAGCAGAAACTAAAATCCTTTTAGCTTTACTACATCTCGTATCGAAATCTATTTGTTTCGCATTATCATTCACCGGCCTTTCTGCTGTACCTTTAATAATTTTCCATGCATTTATGCTTTCCAATAAGGCCTTTATTTGAAAACACCATACTTCAAAACCGAACCTCTTGATATTTATTATTTTAATATTTGAGCAATTTCACGAAGATTCAACAACGTTTTGAGTTGACCCCTTTTAATTTTGATTATTTTTTGTTTATAGATAGTCTTTGATAAATAAAAAATACAAGTTCTCTTAGAATTTTTTTTTTTCGACCAGGGGTCTTCACAGGGTGCCCCTCAATTTTTGTTATTTTGTGATGTGAGTGCATTTTGACGAGCGATTGTAGAAAAACTACTGAATCGATTTTCATAAATGATATGTCGTTGAATAGGTATTAGAACAAAGTTTTTAAAAATGTACACTGTTAATTTTTTGAAATAATTTTTAACGGTGTAACATAAGAAAAAAACGGTGTAATTGAAAAAAAGATGGCATAGCCTCTTTTTTTTTTTTTTTTTTTTAAACTAAATTGAAGCTTATTTTATATCTAACCACTTGTGAAAGTTGAGGACACGCGTTATTTTTTGTTTTAAAGATAAAATTCGTTGTGCATATGACTGTCGGGAATCAGTTTTTTTTGTTCTGAAGGAAAATTATAAAAATGGCGTTATAAACTAAGAGATATTTTTTTTATGTTAAATATCAAATATTTTATTATTAGATGAACTTTTTAAAATATTATAAAAATTATATATGTAGTACAATAAATAAAATAAATACAATTGTTAAAAATGATTTACTTATTTTACAAACAGAAGTTTCTTTTGAATAGGAAAGCACTTCTGCAATTATTTTCTTTGTATTAGATGGCATAGAAAATGAAATGTTTATTTATCACTTTTAGTAATCACTTGTCACTCTTATAAAAAATAATTTGACAGTCTTGACTGCAAACAAAAAAGCCGTATAAACAACTAAATCTATTTAGGAACTTTTGACTGGAGAAGTATTATGTTCGTATTATGTTATTATGGAATCATAAAGTAAAAGATTGTTTTTCAACATTAAATTACAAATATTTTATTATTGAATAAACTTTTTAAAATATCATACAAATTATATATGTGAAAATAAATATAGTTATTAAAAATTATTTACTTATTTTGCATTCAAAAGTTTCTTTTGAGTTGGAAAACATTTTTGCATTTATTGTCTTAGTATCTACTGGTACAAAAGAATGAAATTTTTGAGTTCCACTTATAGTAATCGCATTTTTATATCGATTTTGTAATTTTTCTTTTGTTAATTGATATTCATTTTTATCGGCGTATCCAAAGTTCAAGGTAGATTCCCATTTTAAAGCCCATTCGAAAAGTTTTTTTGGTGTATCAATAATATTATCTTCGCTCGCCATACTATAACGGTGTGCAGCACGCTTCAGTGTACCACCAATTCCATCACAAGGTCCCTTTCCATGGCTGGTAGCATGAAAATGCCATTCAGCGTCAACCTTAAAGTCTTCTTTATGGTGGCATAAGTTAATTAGCTAATTTAAGGTTGACGCTGAATGGCATTTTCATGCTACCAGCCATGGAAAGGGACCTTGTGATGGAATTGGTGGTACACTGAAGCGTGCTGCACACCGTTATAGTATGGCGAGCGAAGATAATATTATTGATACACCAAAAAAACTTTTCGAATGGGACTGTCAAATTATTTTTTATAAGAGTGACAAGTGATTACTAAAAGTGATAAATAAACATTTCATTTTCTATGCCATCTAATACAAAGAAAATAATTGTAGAAGTGCTTTCCTATTCAAAAGAAACTTCTGTTTGTAAAATAAGTAAATCATTTTTAACAATTGTATTTATTTTATTTATTGTACTACATATATAATTTTTATAATATTTTAAAAAGTTCATCTAATAATAAAATATTTGATATTTAACATAAAAAAAATATCTCTTAGTTTATAACGCCATTTTTATAATTTTCCTTCAGAACAAAAAAAACTGATTCCCGACAGTCATATGCACAACGAATTTTATCTTTAAAACAAAAAATAACGCGTGTCCTCAACTTTCACAAGTGGTTAGATATAAAATAAGCTTCAATTTAGTTTAAAAAAAAAAAAAAAAAAAAGAGGCTATGCCATCTTTTTTTCAATTACACCGTTTTTTTCTTATGTTACACCGTTAAAAATTATTTCAAAAAATTAACAGTGTACATTTTTAAAAACTTTGTTCTAATACCTATTCAACGACATATCATTTATGAAAATCGATTCAGTAGTTTTTCTACAATCGCTCGTCAAAATGCAGTCACATCACAAAATAACAAAAAATTGAGGGGCACCCTGTGAAGACCCCTGGTCGAAAAAAAAAATTCTAAGAGAACTTGTATTTTTTATTTATCAAAGACTATCTATAAACAAAAAATAATCAAAATTAAAAGGGGTCAAGTCAAAATTTCCCAAAAATTTGCTGAACTTGCGTGAAATTGCTCATTTATTTCTTCCATCTTTGTGTTTTTAGGATGCCTGGGCACATAACCTGTTGAAATAAAACTCAGCAATTACAGTGAATACTATATATTTTATTTTATAACTAAAACTCTGAATCCTTTAATAACTTTTTAACACACTGATTACAACTGAACACATATCAAGAAGTATAAAACTAAAAACTAAACCGGAAACAGTGTTGCCAGTATTAAAATATAGTAATAAGATTACCATATGCAACAAATACGTTATAAGAAGTACAGTTTCTTTCAGATTGGAAAAAAACTCACAATAGACTACACTCTAAGAAAAATTCACTACTATAATAGTAGGAAATGGGTTGCCTACTATAATAATAGTAAAATACTTTGATGTGTAATTTACAAACTTCACATTAAATAATGTGTATTATAAGTTGAGACATTTTGTGTAAAGTTACATATTTTTATACGTAAAAATACATATAATTTTTGAGAATTAACACAATTTTTGTGACATTGTGAATTTTTAATATGTAGTAATATTTAATTTTTTGTGAGCTTTTACACAAAGTGTGTAATATTACAAATTGTAATATGTAAAAAAAACAATTTTTGAAAATTGAACCTTATTAAATATGTAATATTACAAACTTTGTGAAAAAACCCACTAATGATAGAATATTATTACATATTAAAAATTCATAATATCCCAAATTTTGTTTGAATTGTCACAAATAATACACGTTTTTACACAATTAAGTATGCAAATACACACACTTTTTTTTACCATTATATTCGATTTAGGAGCATATGGCGTTTTCTAGACTGGACCATCTAACTTTTTAGAGGCTGTCACTTTTAGATCTCCCCTTGTCTTGCCAATTTGTTTTGTTAACAATTATATGCTATCATGGTCAAGGTATTTTCTAAAATGTTTAGAAATACCTTGACAATAACAGCATATAGTTGTTGAAATCAATAGGTGATTACCAGTGGTTTTCTGAACTCATAATAATTTTTATAAACAGTATCTATAGTGCTCAACAAAAACAAAATGTTATACAAAAAAATTTTTCAATTACAACTATTTTATTTATTGAATATGATATGCATAAAGAATATCGATTGCTCTATACATTTACATAGTTTTATTTTTCATAGCTGGACAATTTAGTAATTAAATTGTTAATTTTACATATATTATTAATCGATTTGTTTGCTCCTCTCGTACCTTCAGCATAATGCTTAAGTAGCAATCTTACTAAGAATTTCATTGTTTGGCAGATTTGTTTAGGATACATCATATTAAATATGTAAAATAAGCAAACTACTTGCGTCAAAATATCAATGAAATCACTGTCTTCAGATTTTAAAATTTCATGTTTTTCGATGAATATATATGTACACTATTGATTTTTTTTCATCAGGGTCCAAAGAATTCTCTGTCAAATAAACATATTATATATTACTATACTATACAATATCTTTTGTAAGGACAAAATCAAAAAATTTCTTTACTTTTTATTGCGATCCAGGGCGTATTTGTTGGGTTCTCTGTAGTTATTTTTTCAAATGCATCACCAAACTAAAAAAAAAGGAAATTTAAAAACTATTTTTACAAAAACTAATGTCAAAACTAACCTCAAACTTCTTGAAAAGAAAAGATACATCCTCTTTAAAATAGTGAAATAGTCCTTCGGCAATGTTAACGTCGTCTTCTTTAGACAACATAATTTTTTTCGTTTTAGAATTTCTTAAGAAATTAAATATGCTTTTTTTATTTGAGTCAAAATTTGATTTTAACATACACGGTTTGATGTTCATCAACTGCTCAAAATGAAAAACATATAAGGCCAATTTTCTTTAATATGTTTTATTTCTGGAATTTTCTCTCTATTGTTAAAGTAGGCCCTTTGTAAAGGAAAACATTGATGCATATAACTTATAACTGTCTGATGATCACCCATAATTGTGGAAAATTTAGCTACTTGGTATAATTCTTTCAAACACATTTGTTTGTACTCCATGATACTTTTGGAATCTGATGTACTTTAATTCGTTGGATTCCAGTCAACACAAGTTTGTTTTAAAATATTTGAAGTCTTTCTCTGTTTAAGAGGTATAGTTGGATCTAAATAGCTAATTTTCCTTTTTGGTGTCCGATTGAGGGTGTTGTTGCGGTTAATCATTTTCGAAATAAGAGCTTGTGGGCAACTTGAAATCAAAAAACCTTCACGATCTCTTTCTAATACAGACTCTGGGTACATTAATGCAGCTTGTTCTCCAATATTTCGAAAGGTCTGCGTTGGTATCGAAAAAGAACGCCCTCGTAGTTCATCGACAATTATGTTTGCAAAAGTATTCATGCGTTTACTTAATGGAGATTTATTTTGTAAAAGACCCATTACATCCAATAGCATTTTTTCCCAAGGTATGATAAAGTTTGCAAATAAACTTTTTCCTGGAAGATTTCCTGGAATTCTTGACAACCCGAAAGCAGAATCGCTACTTATAGAACGTGCGTCTTCTAAGGACATTAGAGATGTGCCTGACTGAAAGTTTTGATGATCATTTGAAAGTGTGGTTTTATCTTCTTCTCTTAAAAACAAAAAATTTTCAGAAATTGGCAAATCCAGTTCCGATGGTAGAACTGTTGCATTCTCCTTAACAACGAGATTTGCGTCGGTAAAAGATGTAATAGAAGGCGAATTCCACTCTTCGTTTGCATCCAAAAGCATGAAAACAGTTTTCTCCTTTGCAAAATACTCTAATGTTTCATCATCACATATTTCAGTTCCATTACTTTCCAGAGTGAGACGTGATCCGATGAAGCCAAATGTGTGAGCTATAAAAATAAAAAATATTTTAAATAAGCATATTTTATATATTTGATTTGTACATTTTTCTATAACAGCTGCTATTTCTGCAATGCACATAAAAGATTTTTTCTTTCTCCTATCGCTACTACATAGTTGTATTGGCAGTTTCTCCATTTTTTTGTAAAATCGGTTTTGTTTTAACTATATTAAATTCTTATTTTATGACAATTCTTAAATCTAATTAGTATATAAATAATAAAGTTATTAATAATGTTAGTAAGTAACAATCTTGTTTATTATAAATAATTCATTGTTTATGATTTTAATTTTTAATACATGTGTGCAAGTCGGTGAAAAAAAAAACTGATTTTTGTATTTTAAAATATTTAGTGGTTTCACTAATAACATATCGTTCATTCTAATTAAAGAATATGAACGATCAGTAGCATAACTTTCATACAAATTTATATTTTCATTATACCACATTTTAAGCGTGTTTCCATAAAAAATATACTGATCGAACGATTTTTTTAAAAATATTGCTTTTATAATCAAAATATCTATATTTTTATGCTCATCAGATTTACTTAGGATATGATCACCTTCTTTATAAATAGTCTTCATATATGAAATTTTTTTTGTTACAAAACAAAATTCATTTTGAAGCTTTACATTAAACATATTTTCATGTAAATACTCGGCATCATCACAAATAATAGAAATTTTGAACCGATCTTCATGTATAATGGCTTGCCTTTCTTGGTGAGTTTTTGAAAGTGTTAGAGTAATGTTTTTAAAATTTTTGCAAATTTTGACTCTATTTTTAAATTCTTGATGTTTTTGCTCAAATTCTAAAGTCCACAAATTTTTCAATGGACCAAAAGTACGAATTAGCTCTGGGTGATGACAAACATAATGATGTTTTGGTCTAAGTGGAGCAGTAGGAAAACAATCTCTTCTATATTCCATATAAATTGTAATATAGTGTGACAGTAAAGATGTTTGACACTTTGAAATTGTAGGAGCGTTTATAAGGCGACACATATTTATCATTGCAGTGAAAAATTGCCAAACTGTGTCCTCAAAGTCTGTTATATGTCCCAATATTATGAGTGGTAAAAGTATTAATGCATGAAATATTTCATTTGCTTTGCCAGGTAACTTATAAGTATTTTCGATTTTTGGAAAAGATAAATGTAATTTAAACTTTTTCCTCAAAGCTGAAAATGACAAATTTAAATAATCTAATGTGATGTTTTTATTTGAAATAAAATATTTTATAATCAGCATTAAGTCAAACGGAATAATCCCTTCCCATAAATCATGGGCCAAACAAGGGGGTAGGGCCGGGTTGCAGACGTGAAAATATTTTAACTGATTAAGATATGAATCAATTTTGATGCCTTCTTCTAAACTGTGACCAAACTCTTCTAACTTATTTATGCTTAGTTTATAATTTTCAGGATTTCGTAGCTCGCACAATTTAAAATTGTATTCCTTAAGCATAGATCTTGTGTATTTACAATATCGACAAAAGTGTTCAGAAGAGCTGAAATTCTCTACAAAGCCTCCAATTTGGTGGCTGCCCAAATTATCACCTAGCATGGCTACAAGTGATCCATAATGTATCGTTATTTTATTTAAAACATGATCGAAAACCGATCCCTTCCGTTTCTAGAATAATTAGATCATCAACAACAGGTTTTAATATGTTGTTTAAACCAAAACTTTTAATATAACTTTCTTTACATAAGAGCACTAGATGTATATTTTGAACGAAGCATCTATACTTTTTATTTATATTACCTATCATCATATAAATTCCAAGCAACTTATGCTTTTTTTTTTTGAAGATGCCAGCGGGTTGCATACCTCAAAAGCATCTTGAAACAACAAAACCTCAATTCTCTTTTCATTACCGTTTAAAAAGCAGTTTTTTTTGTAGGCCGAGCCTTCATTATAATCAAAATATATATTATTTTCAAACTCTTTTGGAGCATTAAAAAGTGAGAAAAAAATCTTGTCAGCCATTAAACTCTTTAATAGTTTCTAAAATTGGAATATAATGAAATATACAGGTTTCATGATATGTGTCAGTACCCAAATTCCATGTGATAGGTTGAATATACTTAAAATTGTTTTTTAAATGTTTTGTGACTTTGAAATTCGAATTTAATTTTTTCATTTCTGAAACCAATTTGCAATTTTCAATATTATTAATAACTGAATTTACGTCAAAAACTAAATTATCGGATATTTTACTATCATTTTTAATATTAGCTATCATTTGCAAATTGTTTTGTTCTAAAATAGTGCACATCTCTCTAGAAATAAAATTAATCACATTTTCTGTAACTTTATATTTCGTTTTTAGTTCTAAAATAAAAGAAGCAAAGTTATAAGGTAATTGTTCAAGTGACATATTATTTTCCTGAGTAAGTTCTACAAAGTTTTCTTGGTTTTTTTCTAAAATATTGCTAACCGGATCGAGCATCTGTATTACGCCTGTAAATGTGCGATAAGAGGAAAAAACAAAACTAACCTTAAAGTTTTTTAAAGTTAAAGGTAAGAACTACGTATCCTGCCAATTTCAAATTTTTGTCTCTTATCAAACACGTCCAAATTGTAGCCTGAAATATGCAAATATGCTAAATATGCTAAAATTTCAAAATTTCAAGCAAAGATTTTTTTCATTAAGAGTTGACCAAACGAGTCGATTTTAGTTTTTAATTATCTAAAAATAAGTGCACTTTGATATCAGAGAACAATTAGACTTTTAAATTCAACAGTGCAGATTCTGGTGTCAATTGAAAATCACAAGAAATCAATAAAATACACGTATTTTCAAAACCCTGTTATTTTTCAAGTATATGAATTATGTGAATTTTTATTTTTGTTTTAAAAACCTTCATCTATCCGTTTTCCAACTCCACCTTGGTCAAGTAGATATCTTTATTAGAAAAGTTTTTACAGGTAAAACCGCAAAACACCAAAATAAGACTTTTCCATTGCTTTATTTTGTGTGGACCGGAAGTGGCGTGTGCGAAAATTCAATCCCTATGGATTTTGGTTTTTGGAACTCTAAAGAACATTTCCATGAAGTTTGAGCAAAATCTAAAATATGCTGGCTTTGCCAATTTGATGATTTCATATGGAATGACTCTATTACGTTTTAATTATATGTATTTAACACAAATGAACAACGCGTACGTTCAAATCAATACTTTTATTTGAAATGAATATATACGAATTGTGATGCCACAAGTTTAATGTATTTTTTAAATTTTATTTGTAAATTCACACAAACATTATGCGTAAAATAGCACAATTACACAACAGAAATGTAAAATTGCACAGAAATGGTTGAACTAGCAAATTTCGTGTAAAAACGCACTTTGTGTGTAAAATAACCGAAATTTTTACCCAAAACATTTGCCGTTCGTGTTTTTACATTTGGTATTTAAAAATTCATTAAAAATTTGATAAATGTCTACTATTGTAGCAGTGATTTTACAATTTTAAAACATAAGTTTTTAGAGTGTAATGTAGGGAACGGACATACCTTTTTAGTAAATAAAGTTTAACCTTGAAATACACTTGCACGTGTGAGTCACAGTATTTGTGCGTTTATTTGTTTACATTATTAATATTTCGACTGTTTCAAAAAAAAACAATTTTTTGCTTTTCTTATATTGTTTTTACATTAATAAAGATATATAATTAATACCATACCACAGAAATAAAAAAAAATGCAAATTGGTATTTCTTTTAAACTTGTATAGGTGTGTGTCCGAATATTAAATTGAGTAACTGTACCATCAGACCGAAAGAAACACATGTCAGCATTTTATAATTTTTCCACGTAAAATAAATAATCAATTTATTTTTGTTAAGCGATGTTTTGAATTATAAAGTGATAAGTGATGAATGCTGATTTGATATGTTCGTTATAATACGTTGATTATGAAATTTTATATTTATTACAACTATTACAGTTAACTAA
Source organism: Diogma glabrata (assembly GCA_963693315.1). Lineage (NCBI taxonomy): Eukaryota > Metazoa > Arthropoda > Insecta > Diptera > Cylindrotomidae > Diogma > Diogma glabrata. Next base: position 307,223,425 of record OY856186.1, read on the forward strand.
ACCAAGATTTCGGTATCGGTATCGCAATCAGCATAAATAATAATTTTTTTTCCCGGGAAATGATTCGTTTTTTCCCGGGAAACGGGAAATAAAAATTAAAGAATTTTCCCGGGAATTCTAGTCTAGACATGACCCTCTAGTCCCTCTAGTCCAGACAGTTTGCGCTGTATAAGTAGAAAAAGAGACAGTTTCAAGTCACAGATTGTTACCGGTATGGTATTTAAAGTTTAAACCCAATATGTGTTAAAAGTTGGAATAACAAAAGTTTTTTTATGTTTTTTTAATTAACAAATTTATTTATGTCAATAATTGACAACATTGATAATTCATAACACATTAACAAAAATTATTTGAAAAAGTCATCAATTTGTATGAGAAACATTTCTGCTATAGCAAAGAAAAACGCTTGAACTCTTTGTTCATGTGCAAAATGCCGTTTGAACAAAAACTCCGCAATGTATTGTTCATAATGTTCCCTCATTCTCCCATAACGTTAACAGTCATGTGCAACCATTTATTTTGAGCAGGATCATGATATGCACATTAACATTTTCCCATTACTGTTCTTTAGACATTTTTTTTAAAATAAACTTTTATTTATTACAAAATAAAAGATATTTAATTTTGGGCTGCAAGTTGCTGTATTTTTAATAAAATCAATAATTTATATTACTAAATCATGCTTATTAGAATCCACAAGCAATGTTCATTTTTTTAAACCACGTTATCGTATCTGGAGTTGATTAAATGATTTTAAAAAGTCATCAATGTTTATGGGAAACATTTCTGCCACAGTAGAGAAAAACGCTTCAATTCTTTGTTCATATGCAAAATACCGTTTGAATAAAAATTCCGCAATGTACTGTTCATAATGTTCCCTTGTTCTCCCATAGAGTGGTATATTATCACGGAAATCACGCCATAACCGTTCAATTATTTGTGTATGCGAACCCGTAGCTGGATCAACAAAATGATAGCTATGGTTAACAGTCATGTGTATCCATTCATTTCTATTAAAATCGTGATAGGCAGCCCAGCAATCCGAAATTATTGTTGTACCTGGTTTGATTCTTCGTGTTATAACTTCTTGCAGTATTACTGATGATCTGTTAAGAACGGGCTCTATAAAACATTCGTTTGTAGTATTATCAATACCTCCAAACACCCATGTACTCAAGTTTACACTTCCTTTGCTAGATATTTTCCTTCCAAGATGGGCTTCGTCTATTTGGACGGTATGTACAATACCTCCAATCTGGTTTGATTGTGATGTGACCCAAACCTGACAAACCTTAATGCATAATATTAATACTAATATATTTGAAAATGTATATATTTGAAAATGCTATTTTTCCATTTGAACAAATGATTAATAAATACCTCTCTACAAAACGAAATCCAATCAACTGCTCTAATTGGCGATATTCCAAACTCTTGTTCTAGTTTTTGTTGATGTGGTGGTTTACAGTATACAAAATATGCAATTAAACGACAAGCTGTCGTAATATCAATTTTCATATTTTGAAACCACTTTCCCGTGAACGCCCTTGCAAAAAATTGACACCGAACTTGACGGCGTTTTTGCTTGCGTACAGAACGCATTTCCGAATAACAACACCGAAAACATAATTTGTCCCGTTGTAATTGCAGTAATGAACCACATTCACGACAAATTATTTCATTACGTTACGAATAACGTTATGATTAGTTAGATAATGCAGTAACTGTTCTTCATTTTCAATAATTGCTAAAAATTCGTAAAATTTCATATTAATGATATTTGAATTAAGTTAATTTCACTGAACATTAATTTTCATTTAATCACGTAATCTTTTAATCACTTAATAAATTCACTGATAACAATATGTAATTGAGTAATCGCTTCTAAATTTCGTTATAATATTAAATATTTATTATGAAGAAAAACTAATGTTACTTGTATACAAAGCACTATAATGACTTATCTGTATGTAATCTAATATCCGTATGTAACATTTTCATATGTCACACGTAGGGTTGCCATACGTATCTAAATTGTAAGTTCAGTACGTTTCTTCCTTTTGCCATTCGAGTTCCTGAAGTTCCACTTCAGGAACTACTTCTATTATGACTCTTCTTCGGAGCCACTTGGACTTGATTCCACTTTTTACTGAAATTACGGTTTCTTTCTTTTAACTTGTTTCAATAACTGCGGAGCTTTTGGGCTCTAAACAATATCGGGATAATATTTATATGATTATCATTTAAACGAAAAAAAACGGACTGTCCCCTGGACTGATCCTAACTAGGGATTCTCTTATAAAAAAAACAATTCTAACCTAACACGTATTTTAAAATATAGTTTATGCTCTATACTATCTGTATCATTTGAATAGCGTAAAAATACGCGTTAATAGCGTAAAAATTTATTTTCGAAGATTTTAACCAATGTAATTCTCTATAAAGAATCTTTTTTATTTACAGGTACACACAATCTATTCTCAACTATATACAATTATTATGTACAGAACGTATGTACAAAAATATTTACAAAGACCTATCTACAACTATGTACAATGGCACTATGTACAATGGCAGTATAAAAAATCAGTCTCCGAAAAAAATTACTGCCCCAAAACGGTTTTTTTCCAAGTTCAAAAAAAAAATTATTTTTCCAAAATACACTCAATCACCAAGGTCCTGGTCGAGGGTTCCCTTTCCTGTGATTGGCCTCAAAGATAGCGTTCTCTTCAGCCAATATCGCATAAGCGTGCATGACTGAAGAGAACTCCACCTCCTCGACCAACCACGCTGCCTTCTGCTTCTTCCTCCTCTTCTTTTTCTCACTCCACCTTCTCCTGTCCCTCTCCAGCCTCCTCAAGCGGCGCCTCTCCAACACATCCACCATTCCTATCACTTCCTTCACCTCGTTCACACACTCATTCATTACTTCACTTGCTACTACATCCACCATTTCATCATACAACTCAATCGCTATATCATTCAACAATTCCTTATACACTCCATCCCTAACTTCATCCATTATAACATCCATAATTCCATTCACTACATTCATCGCCTCCTTCATCCTCTCATTCACCACATTCATCACTAGACTCATAATCTCATGCATAATTTCATCCACCTCATTCACACCTGGTTTGACCGCTGCCTGGCCCAGCTCTCCTGGCCCCGGCCGCCGCTTACTCCTAAACGAGCCGTGCTGTTTAATTGTGTGCATTTTAATAGAAGTATTGTAAACTTATTGCTGAACTAAATTATAAAATTTATAATAACACAGTATTTCATATATATATACAAAAAAAAATATGTATAAAAAATCAACTGGTTTTTTATTTTTTCTCAAAAAAAAATAAAACAAAAAAAAATATGCCGGTTGACAACGCCCAAAATCTCAACAAAAATTATTTTAATTCCTACCTAACGGTAACAAAACTCCACCGTAATCACGGTATTATTTTAAAAAAGTCCAAGCGGCACGTATATCCGCTAGAAATAGGTAGATTTTGAGATCAGACAGTTTTGTGTGCCAGTAGAATCTGATGTATCAGATTAGTTTAAACAAAACAAACTAATTTCAAACAGATATCGAACAAATTTTAAAAAGAAAATTAGCTACCTACAAGCAAAATTATATCTATCCAATTTTGTTCAGCAACGCCATAACCGTTCAATTATTTGTGTATGCGAACCCGTAGCTGGATCAACAAAATGATAGCTATGGTTAACAGTTATGTGCATCCATTCATTTCTATTAAAATCGTGATAGGCAGCCCAGCAATCCGAAATTATTGTTGTACCTGGTTTGATTCTTCGTGTTATAACTTCTTGCAGTATTACTGATGATCTGTTAAGAACGGGCTCTATAAAACATTCGTTTGTAGTATTATCAATACCTCCAAACACCCATGTACTCAAGTTTACACGTCCTTTGCTAGATATTTTCCTTCCAAGATGGGCTTCGTCTATTTGGACGGTATGTACAATACCTCCAATCTGGTTTGATTGTGATGTGACCCAAAACTGACAAACCTTAATGCATAATATTAATACTAATATATTTGAAAATGCTATTTTTCCATTTGAACAAATGATTAATAAATACCTCTCTACAAAACGAAATCTAATCAACTGCTCTAATTGGCGATATTCCAAACTCTTGTTCTAGTTTTTGTTGATGTGGTGGTTTACAGTATACAAAATATGCAATTAAACGACAAGCTGTCGTAATATCAATTTTCATATTTTGAAACCACGTTCCCGTGAACGCACTTGCAAAAAATTGACACCGAACTTGACGGCGTTTTTGCTTGCGTACAGAACGCATTTCCGAATAACAACACCGAAAACATAATTTGTCCCGTTGTAATTGCAGTAATGAACCACATTCACGACAAATTATTTCATTACGTTACGAATAACGTTATGATTAGTTAGATAATGCAGTAACTGTTCTTCATTTTCAATAATTGCTAAAAATTCGTAAAATTTCATATTAATGATATTTGAATTAAGTTAATTTCACTGAATATTAATTTTCACTTAATCACGTAATCTTTTAATCACTTAATAAATTCACTGATAACAATATGTAATTGAGTAATCGCTTCTAAATTTCACCATGAAATGAACAAGTTTAGGTAAATCTTATACATTTATATCCATTAAACAATGTCAATAGCTGTTCTGTAGTACAGTTAGAATAAAAAACAGAGAATATAGAGAACAGAGAGAATGAAAAAATATGAGAATATAATAGATAATATAATATAGATAGCTATTCGCTATTAACTGTAATTATGTTTCTAGTTACCGGTATGTGTTTTTACATAATATGCAGACGTATGTGTATATGTTGATTGACGTTTGACGTATATGTTTACGTATATGTTGATTCCACAATTTATAAAATCTAACATAAGTGATTATTAATCTAACATAAGTGAACAATAAAATAATAACAAACATAAAACACACAAATAACAAACAAAAACAATATTTCAGGTGTTGCTTTTAACTATTGCTACCAAAAATAATTGATTTTAAATGTCAATTTTTTATTGAGTAATAAAGTACATAAAATTAGGTCTTTATTATCAAAAAATTTTACAGTCGACTAAGTATATGTGATTTGTAGCTATTTGGAATTTTCTCACAATAATTTATAAATATTATAAAAAGACGGGATCACGGATTGGCTCAGAAACCGAGTCAGTTATTAGGAATCTCTTATCAAAAGGAATAATCTTCTAGCCTAACACTTTAGAATAATAAATTCCTAATACTAAAAAAATTCCTAATATTAAAATGAAGTGCGTAACCTTTACACGCTGTTGAAGCAAAACTTCTTTGGCCACTGCAGCAGGTATTAATAAAAATGTTAAATATAAAATAAAATAGATATGTCATATTTAAATTTAGAGTTTCTTTCTAATATTCTTGACAATATAATTTACAACAATGTGTAATAAAACGCCATATTTACATGTTTTACAAAGTCTTACAACGTATTACAAATTAAATTTCACGATGAATACTAAGTGGAATAATTAAGTGGACATTAATTTAACTATTGGTACAACAATTGATGCATTTTTCAATAAATTTAGCAAATTTGTCATAAAACTCTAATTTCATATTTCAATTATGCTAATAATTGAATTGACTTTGTAATACATTATGTAAATATTACTTTTTTTTACACATGCTGTAAATTATATTATCAAGAAATGCAACTCTAAATTGCAATATGACATATTTATTTTATATTTCATCTTTTTATTAATACTTGCTACAGTAGCCAAAAAATTTATTTCAACCGCGTGCAAAGATTACATGCACTCATTTTTCTATTTCAAAAAACAAATTTAATCAACACAAATATTTTTTCCCGCACGGGATGCAAACTCTAAACACCATGACCACCGTGACACCACCATGACCATCACGCCCACCATGACCACCGTGAACACCATGACCACCGTGACCACCATTACCACCATGACCACCATGACCGCCATGACCAACATGACCATCATGACCACCGTGAACACAATGATCATCATGACGACCGTGAACACCATGACCAAAATGACCACCGTGACCACCACAACCACCATGACCACCATGACCACCATAACCACCATGACCACTGATGGCGCCTCTGGCATGGCAGTGGACTGTAGTTAAATTTTCTGCGACGTTAAAATGAAAAGCCAGGGGGTCAACATACTGGTCAATAATTACTATGATGATCGGTGATGATGGATGATTGACGATAAATACGTAATTTGTGCCAAACAAGTATATGACGACCAATGATGATTAAATAAACATACGTTGGTATGATTGTGCCTAATACGGCGTACGATGGATAATACTAAGCAATATTGATTATATGCACATACGAAATAATATTAATAGCACTGATAATTATATTGGTGTAATGAAGATGTTACGATGTAATTAATAACAGTGCTGACCATGTGCACAGGCGATGACAAATATTAGTAACAATGGTGATATAATTTGATAAAATGACGATATAGAGAGGTAATTCGCACCAATGCTGATCATATGCACATGCGTTGAGTAAATATTAGTAGCATTGATAATTATATTTGATGCAATGACGATGTAACGATGTAGGTAGTAGCAGTGCTGATCATGTGCACATGCGATGAAAAATATCAGTAACATTGGCGATGAAATGACGATGTAGAGATGTAATTCGTATCAATGCTGATCATATGCACATACGTTGAATAAATATTAATAGCACTGATAATTATATTTGATGCAATGACGATGTAACGATGTAGTTAGTAGCAGTGCTGATCATGTGCACATGCGATGACAAATATTGGTAACATTGGCGATGAAATGACGATGTAGAGATGTAATTCGTACCAATGCTGATCATATGCACATACGTTGAATAAATATTAATAGCACTGATAATTATATTTGATGCAATGACGATGTAACGATGTAGTTAGTAGCAGTGCTGATCATGTGCACATGCGATGACAAATATTAGTAACATTGGCGATGAAATGACGATGTAGAGATGTAATTCGTACCAATGCTGATCATATGCACATACGTTGAATAAATATTAATAGCACTGATAATTATATTTGATGCAATGACGATGTAACGATGTAATTAGTAACGGCGTCTATTAATTCAAAGCGTCTACTAATGAAATTGAACAAACTAATGCCTCCGTGCCTAAAATGGCAAAAAACAAAACATTAGTGAGGTTATATATTTGTAGGTTGACAACACTGTGCCCAGCAACGAGTATTAATGAAATTTCAACCACGAAAAATCTTGGTTCAGCACTATATTAATGTTGCCTTCAACAAGTCTCTTTATATTATCATAATGGCGGCGATAATGTGGTGTGCCTGTGACATTTAGTCGATGTAGGTAACTATATTATGTCTATCTCAACCCCAAATCCAAGTCGGAAAAACTCACACAAATTAAAATCACAAACAATCTAATCTTTATTCTTGCTTTTTACTTTAATTAATTATTAGTAAACATGTTAAACATTTAGTTAACAAAAGTTATATAAACATCGAAGCAAGATCACAAACAAAATATATGACCATTAAACTTAAATTCCAAACGAAGAAGAGCCTCAACAAACCTAAACGCTAACATAATATAGGCTCCAAAATCACACCTTTGTGTGTCGGCAGAGCCACCCGTTTCCAACACTGCAATCATCAAACTGTATTATCGACACAAAACTGCCAAATTGTGCTTAGTGGTGAAAACGCGTACTCAACCGCTGAAGGCTCAATGTCAAAATGACATTTCTTTACAATAACATTATTCCAAAACAACAAGGTAAAAATACTTGATCAAATGACAAATAAGAAAATGATTAATAGTTTTTTTTTCTTACAGTGAATGATTCCAATTGAAGATAACGCTAAGAACCGAAATATGTCCACGAAGGATCGCAGACATTGTAAGTTTGAAATAACTTAAAATCTTATTTATACTTGCAGGTGAACAAAATGTCCAGCGTTAACATAAACTCCCGCCGATTAAACGAAGTTTAATAACAATAGTAAGAAGCCTAAGCTAAGAACTTGATTGAATCAAAGGAATTATTTGCCACTTAATCAATCATTTCAACTCAATCTTTCTTGGAAAATTAAAATTTGTGAATTATACCTAGCTACGTAAATAATGTGATTATACAGTTCAATTTTACTTAGACTATGATTCAATTTTAGTTAACTGGTATGATTCAATTTTAATTATGATTAAATTTCAATTAAATATCATGATTCAATTTTAATTATGATTAAATTTTAATTAAATATCATGATTCAATTTTAATTATAATTAAATTTTAATTAAATATCATGATTCAATTTTAATTATGATTAAATTTTAAGTAAACATTATGCTTCAATTTTTAATGAAATATTATGATTCGATTTTAAGTAAATATTATAATTCAATTTTACTTAAATATTACGATTCAATTTTACTTAAATATTACGATTCAATATTACCTTGTAATTCAATATACTTAAATATTTTAATAACAAACAAATTTTTTCTAGAATGTAGGCACATAATTAAAAATAAAATTAGACAACCAAAATTTTGTTTTTTAAATAAGCCCAAATGACTTGTGAAATTCTTGTGAATATGCTGCCCAACCAAAATGCGGAAAAACAAAAAAAACTTGCCGTTAAATATGTAATGATAGGACTCGAAAAAACCGGTCCATTAAGTGCAGTGACAGTGAACTGTGTTGGCACAGCTTGAAGACGAGTTTAAGGAACTGAGTACGCATTACGTAAGTATCATAGCGCGTCTAATTCTAAGTGATAGACTAGTCAGTGTTGACAAATGAGCTTGACCAACACAAAATGTGATCTTAATTTAAGTTTATTTAATAGAAGTTGAAAATGCATAAACTGACTAAGTACACCCCTGTACCACGATTTCTGGAATAACAGCAATTGGAAGACCAGAATATTTTGACGAGAAGTAGGCAAAACGGAAAGTTCAAAATCAGATGACTTCGATAACACTCTTTAAACTTGACCAACCTTATTAGACAGAAAGATTCTGCCAATAGCCCTAAACGTGTGTAAGAATAAGAATAGAATGTACTAACAAGAGCCCTTCCAGTACTACAATATTATCTACGAAGAGCAAAAAAAAACCACAAACCTTAAGTGGTTTGAGCTTATGATACCACCAATTGTGTTATCGTAGTGCACGAAGATAATCATTACTGAGAAAACGGGCTAGGCACCGATGACAAAACTGAAGATGGTCAAATGCTATGCGCTGAACTAAACACAGAACATTGACCGCATAATCCAGGCCGGTATGATACTGACGGTGTGACAAATGATTGTCACATCGTTGACGAATAATTACTTTAATGGTATGAAATTTTGAAAATATGAATTAAGTGCTCCAATAATAGGACTGATGATTCTTATGGAATCCGACGATATTAGTATTAAATGTTCCAATGGAAACCGAAGATACAATAATTTTGAAAATATAACTTAAATGTTCCAATAATAGGACTGATGATTCTTATGGAATCCGACGATGTTAGTATTAAATGTTCCAATGGAACCGAAGATACAATAGGTTTGAAAATATAACTTAAATGTTCCAATAATGGTACTTGACCATTTTACGGAAGCCGAAGAGACAATAGGTGTAGTGTACGATGAGACGCTGATGACCTACCTGGTAATACGAAGCATAGGTCAACGTTTCACTTAGAATACCGCAGACTATTCAAGTCATTGTATTAAGAGTCGATGAACTTTATGATCCGGTCATCAGCTAAGAACCAGTGTTGTTCACGGGTCCATATACACAAACATGTGGATCCATATCTAACATTTATGAACAACCGATGACAAAGAGGTGGAGCAGGAGTTTGATTTTTAAATTGAGACAACGACTGTAACGAAGAGTTTGGGCTGTCAGACACACTCTGTGACGAAGACACTTAATAAACACATGAATGTTGTCTGTTGGACATATGATAAAGATCCAGGTACGACGATAAAATAATCTTTTCATAGTCCAATTATCAGCGGGTGTTGATCAAATCAATGAAACTAGACTCCCTCACTCAGACTGAGATAATCAGATACTATAACGGCTTGGGAAGTTAGAGTAGTATATGGAAAAATCCACTGTAGTAGTGTAGGGATTATACGCTGCTTCCAAATATGAAGTATGAACAAAGGATTCGTTCTTAATTGGTGTGCAGGTATAACTGAGTTATAGAGATGAATAATGATGTTGATATCTCTACCGTAATGCTGTTTTTAACGGAAAGCAGCAAATCATAGCTTAACGATTAAATGAGCCAACCTTAGGTTTAGGGTAATTAAATGAAAATAACCCAGTAGTAGACACAGCTCGACGACCCTTTATGCTGTGTGGACATAGCTTGATGAAGAGTTTTTATTTAGTTTAAGGGGAGTAATATAGTATACTCTACCCTTCAGTAGCGCGATTGTCTTATTGAAATCGATTGTACATAGCTTAAGGAATTAACTAGTTCGCTGATTACTACTAAGGTATAGTTGTGACGTATAGGAACGGTATGACAATAAACTATGGATTTTGAAGACTGAAAATGTGTCACCGAACAGTAATTCATGTCTACTGGGTGCACTTGAAAATTAATGATTTAAACGTTTACAAACTAACAACGATACAACCAGACAGTAGGAAGTCCTACTGGGTGATGTTGAAGATTCGAAAGAAAGAAATTGAATAGATTTAGATACAACGATATGTGTGTTCTAGTGATGTTGACCGCATAATGGTAAAAAAATGAAATCATGCATTCAAGTTTGACTGAAGACCATCCTGTGGGTCAACCTCAATTGGAAGCACACTTACGCGATTCACGGCACGCTTAAGTTCCGAATGCATTGTCTTTACCGTTACCACCCTAATTATACCGTCTTTCCCGGAGTGAACAGCCGTGACACGTCCCAACAACCAGTTCAATGGAGGCAAGTTGTCATCATGAAGTACTACCATTGACCCAACTTGAATAGAAACTGTTCCTCTTTGCCATTTATACCGGTGTTGTAACTCAGACAGATATTCACGGTGCCATCGACTCCAAAAGTGTTGTAACATTTGTTGAAGTTTCTGGAATCGTGACAGTTTATTAACGTTGACATCAAGCAGCGATGGTTCAGGTAACGCGGTCAACGGTGTTCCGATGAGGAAGTGGCCTGGGGATAGGGCAGTGAAATCATTAGGATCGCTTGACAAGGGAGTCAAGGGCCGTGAGTTGAGACAAGCCTCAATTTGGATTGTTAGCGTCAGCAGTTCTTCCAAAGTGAAACCAGAGGTTCCAACAACTCGTCTAAGATGATGCTTAGCATTCTTTATTGCAGATTCCCAAAGACCTCCGAAATGAGGAGACTTTGGCGGAATTGTAATCCATTCGATATTGTGAGATTCGGCGAATTGACACAACGATCCTTGGCAAGATTGTGAGGCGAACAAGGTCTTGATTTCTCGTAATTCATTTCGAGCCCCGATAAAGTTCGTGGCGTTGTCGGAGTAGATTTTAGAGCAGATTCCTCGACGGGCCACAAATCGCTTTAAGCAAACAAGGAATGCGTCAGTTGATAGGTTCATCACGACTTCCAGATGAACCGCCTTTGTAGTGAAACACACAAACAAGCAAATGTAGCACTTGTGCTTAATTTTGGATCTAATAGATTGAATACAATAGAATGGGCCGCAAAAGTCAATACCGATGACTGTGAATGCTCGACTAGTCTTTGTTATTCGATCGAGAGGTAAATCACCCATGACCTGATTGCGGATTAGTGGCTTAACTCGGAAACAACGAACGCATTCGTGAACCACTCGTCTGCACACATTTCGTCCACCCACAATCCAATAGGTTTGTCGGAGGCTGTAAAGCAAAGCTTGAGGAACAGCATGAAGAAGTCTCATATGTTCGCTTCGAACAAGTAGCGTGGTAAACGAATGACGTGCTGGTAGCAAGATGGGGTGCTTGTGATCTTCCGTTAATGATGCTTGTGAGATTCGACCACCCACTCGCAATATTCCACTATCATCGAGAAACGGAGTCAATGCGGCAAGATTGCTTTTAAATGAAACTTGATTAGATTTTCGGAGACATTTTATGTCTTCAGCGAACACTTGGTGTTGGACAAGTCGAACCAAGAGTAAGGTTGCCACCTGAATTTCAAACGGTTGTAGCTCCAGTGAAGGCGTAGTGGTAGAGTCATTTTTTCGTCTGGCACGATTAGCAAGGCGACAAATATAGGCGACTACCCGAATCAAGCGGTCAAGACAGCTGAAGCGTTGAAAGATAAAATGTTCTTCGACGGGAAGTTGAATCAGAACTGGGACTGGTAATTTACGGCATTCCAAGTTCATTGAATCTTGAGAAAGATCTTGATTAGCTGTTATCGGCCACGTTGACGAAGCGACTTTCAAGAACCCTGGGCCGTTCCACCAGAGAGAGGCAGAGAGAAATTGCGATGGCATGAGTCCTCTAGATACAATGTCTGCCGGATTTTCCAAAGTTGGTACATAGAACCAATCACTCGTCGCCGTTAGTTCTTGAATTTTGGTCAAGCGGTTCGCCACAAATGTCGTGTACTTGTACGGTTCAGAATGGATCCGAAACAGCGTAATTTTTGAGTCCGTCCATAAATAGATAGCATTAAACTTCATTCCCATTATATTGATTATCTTGTGTACCACTTCTGCCAACAAGACTGCTGAACACAGTTCCAAGCGAGGAATTGTCTCCTTTTTCAATGGTGCGACCCGGGACTTAGAGCATAATAACGTGACATGGAAATGATTTGTTTGTGTTATAGATCGAGCATAGAGCACACAACCATACGCTCGCTCGGACGCGTCGCAAAAACCGTGAAGCTCAATACTCATTTCGTGACTAGATGTTATCAATCGAGGTAAGGCAATTTTTTGCAATTCAGACAACTCGTCCTTAAATTTATGCAAATGAAGGATAACGGTGTCAGGAAGTCGATCGTCCCAAGACAAATTCTGGTGCATCCATATTGTCTGCATGGTCAATTTAGCAGTCACAATGACCGGAGCACAGAAACCCAAAGGGTCAAACAGCTGACAAATTTCGGACAGTATGGTCCGTTTTGTGCTAGCCAATGTCACTGGTAGTTTATTGAAGTGTACTTCAAATGCATCGGAGGAGATATTCCAGTTCAAGCCCAGCACAAGCGTAATTGATGATCTTGTAGGATCGTCTGATGTCAATTGATTGGCATTAGACACGAACTTCCTCAACTCGAAACCCCCAAGATGGAGCAAATCAACTAAGTCATTCTTCAGCTTGATAGCATCGTTGACATTTGCCGCACCAGTCAATACGTCATCGACATAAAAATCAGTTGTTAAAATGTCAGCGGCCGCAGGAAATCTAGTTTTCTCATCACACGCGAGTTGTTTTAGTGTACGGGTCGCTAAAAATGGAGCACACGCAGTACCGTAGGTTACAGTGCTGAGGTTGAATGTCTGAACATTTTCAGAAGGGTGATTACGCCACAAGATCCGCTGAAGTTTTTGCTGATTTTCCTGTACACGAATCTGGCGGTACATTTTGGCGATGTCGCCAGAAAAGGCGATGATGTGTTTGCGGAACCAAAGCAGTACTGACACCAAATCTGATTGGATGGTTGGACCAATCATTAGACAATCGTTTAATGATATGTGAGTCGACGTTCGAGCGGATGCATTAAATACCACCCGAAGCTTGGTGGTGGAACTTTGTTCCTTCATGACGCAATGATGCGGCAAATAATAAGCAGGGTAATCCTGCATGTCACGTGTTGGTGACATATGACCCAACCGTTCATATTCATTCAAGAACTCCTGATACTCTTTATAGATTTCAGGTTTACCCAAGAGACGAGCCTCAAGTGAAAGAAATTGATGGTGTGCGGATGAATACGATGATCCGACAATATAGCGTCCCTCTGGTGTTCGAGTGACGTGGGACTTATAATGTTCTTCAATGGCAATCTGTTCCTGGGACAACACGGGCTTAGGTGCGAAGGTTTCAAGCTCCCAAAATTGTTTTACACGCGTTTCTAAGGTCTGAATACTGCATAGGGCAACGTGCGATTGAGGATATTTAATGATACTAATTTTAGTTTTAGTTTTGCCACAGATAACAAAACCAAGCTCGGAGTCATACAATGGCGGCCAATCAGGTAAGCAGACTGATGAGCCCTTAAATAGTTGGTGATAAATTTCCACCCCCAGCAGTAGATCAATTCGATCTGGGATGTTGAACAATGGGTCGGCGAGCACGACGTCATCAGGAAGTGGTCGTGACGACACAGAGATTCGTGACGATGGAAGATCATTAGTGATTCTTGGAAGTACGTAGAACTTGAGATCAGCGGAAAACTTTGTGACTCTAGACGAAATCGTAAGATAGATTTTATGCGTAAGGGTAGTGTCAACCGCTCCAATTCCAGACACAACCTTGGATGTTGGGTAACGATGAGCTTGTAGCAGTTTGCAAGTGGCTTCAGTCACGAAATTCAGCGTAGAGCCGCTATCCAACAAAGCTCTGCAAAGCAAGGACAAACCTTTATTTGCTGATGCATGTACGAGAGCGGTGCCAATAAGAAGTACCTCTTTATACTCTTCCGACGATGTTAGAGAACTTGAGTTCGATGTAACGTTTGAAATACAAAGGGCCTCAGCAATGGTTTCAGAGCCACTTGGCTCGATAGTACCGCAGTTCTGGGATGACGACAGATTAGTCGCACGACTTCGCGAATTCATGGTGGGAGGGTTCTCCTGAGGAAAATGGAGCAACGTATGATGTTTTAGTGAACATTTACTGCAAGCAGGACGGTTGCATTGGCTGGATAGATGTCGTTCCACCAAGCAATTTCCACATAGTCGACGTTCTTTGATGAAGTAGAACCTTGACCTAGGGCTCATGCGTTCACTGGCAAACGGAGGGCACTGAGTTAAACTATGATCTCCTGAACAATACGGACATTTGGTGGTATATGGAGTGGAATCAGCAGCATTGGTTATATTAAAAGACATTGACCTTTGAGACCTTGACGGTCGAGACGAGCTTTGAGGAGCATTGGAAATTATTGCGGCCAAAACTCTGATGCGCGAACGGAGCAGTTCAACCAACTCAGTGAATGACAGGATTATATTTGGCTTCATACTCTTGATGATAAAAAGTCTAGACAAATTATCCAGACGTTGAGTCAGATGGTGAACCAATAAAAGATCCCATTCGGTAACGCGTACCTTTAATGATTTAAGTGCACTGACATGTTTAACTGCCTTGTCAACAAAGAATTGTAGTGCCTTCGGTGAATTTTCCTGGGGGGTCCTGATATCGTAGAGTTCACGGGTGTGTAGGCGTTGAATGGAGGCTTCATTATCATAATGATCCCGCAGCGCTGCCCAGGCAATTTCATAATTTGCCGCTGTAACAGGAAGGCTCTCCACATAAGAATAAGCTGCACCAGTCCGAATACTTGAAATGAGATAGAGAAATTTCACGATAGGATCGAGAACCTTTGAATGAATCAACTCCACGAAGACATCCCGAAACGCAAGCCACTCGGTTTCCATTCCGTTAAACGATGGCAATGTAATTTCTGGCAATCTCATTCCTACGGCCGGGGACGGATTTGATGACGGATCGTGAAGTGATGTGTTGTGGAATGATGCTGAAGTTGCAGCATCGTCCACCCTTTTAAGGTCATGAATTTTGTCACGTAGGATCGTTTCAAACGCCAGGTAATCGTCATCAAAAAGAGCCCGATCTGCAATGAAGCTGTCATCAAGTAATTCCAACTTAGATTGCACCCCATCATATTTGCCATTTATTGATTGGATTCGATTCAACACTGATTCAACTCCACCAATTGATGAGAGTGTCGATAATTGTGCCTTTAAACTGGTTAACTGCCCTTTAAATGCTGCTCGTTGCTTTTTCAGCAACTCGATCTTTGATGCATCAGCCATTTTCACAAAGGGAGAAACTACGAGGAGAAGTTATGAACACTACTGACTGACTGGTAACTGGAATCGTCAATGTTCAACAAAGTTCACTGCCACCACACAGAAGTCTAACGCGTAAAATTTAGCGAGAGGCAATTCACAAGGTTATAATCAATGTATAATTATTAAGTTTCTAAAATATATATGTTCAATAAACCAAGGAAGAACTACAAAAGATATTATATATAAATTAATACTAAAATTTGAATACCTGCTTCCAAGATCCGGCTCGAAGGACCAATATGATGGCGCCTCTGGCATGGCAGTGGACTGTAGTTAAATTTTCTGCGACGTTAAAATGAAAAGCCAGGGGGTCAACATACTGGTCAATAATTACTATGATGATCGGTGATGATGGATGATTGACGATAAATACGTAATTTGTGCCAAACAAGTATATGACGACCAATGATGATTAAATAAACATACGTTGGTATGATTGTGCCTAATACGGCGTACGATGGATAATACTAAGCAATATTGATTATATGCACATACGAAATAATATTAGTAGCACTGATAATTATATTGGTGTAATGAAGATGTTACGGTGTAATTAATAACAGTGCTGACCATGTGCACAGGCGATGACAAATATTAGTAACAATGGTGATATAATTTGATAAAATGACGATATAGAGAGGCAATTCGCACCAATGCTGATCATATGCACATGCATTGAGTAAATATTAGTAGCATTGATAATTATATTTGATGCAATGACGATGTAACGATGTAGGTAGTAGCAGTGCTGATCATGTTCACATGCGATGACAAATATCAGTAACAGTGGCGATGAAATGACGATGTAGAGATGTAATTCGTACCAATGCTGATCATATGCACATACGTTGAATAAATATTAATAGCACTGATAATTATATTTGATGCAATGACGATGTAACGATGTAGTTAGTAGCAGTGCTGATCATGTGCACATGCGATGACAAATATTGGTAACATTGGCGATGAAATGACGATGTAGAGATGTAATTCGTACCAATGCTGATCATATGCACATACGTTGAATAAATATTAATAGCACTGATAATTATATTTGATGCAATGACGATGTAACGATGTAGTTAGTAGCAGTGCTGATCATGTGCACATGCGATGACAAATATTAGTAACATTGGCGATGAAATGACGATGTAGAGATGTAATTCGTACCAATGCTGATCATATGCACATACGTTGAATAAATATTAATAGCACTGATAATTATATTTGATGCAATGACGATGTAACGATGTAATTAGTAACGGCGTCTATTAATTCAAAGCGTCTACTAATGAAATTGAACAAACTAATGCCTCCGTGCCTAAAATGGCAAAAAACAAAACATTAGTGAGGTTATATATTTGTAGGTTGACGACACTGTGCCCAGCAACGAGTATTAATGAAATTTCAACCACGAAAAATCTTGGTTCAGCACTATATTAATGTTGCCTTCAACAAGTCTCTTTATATTATCATAATGGCGGCGATAATGTGGTGTGCCTGTGACATTTAGTCGATGTAGGTAACTATATTATGTCTATCTCAACCCCAAATCCAAGTCGGAAAAACTCACACAAATTAAAATCACAAACAATCTAATCTTTAAAATTAAAATGCAATATTTAAAAATATACTTTTTACTGTTTATTTTTAAATTTATTTATAATAATAAAACTTCCTTATAGTAACAATTTGATTTTTATTTTTTATTTTAAAGAATATCGATTTCGACTTACGTCATCCTCAGTTCTTAAATTATTATTGAAGAACTGAGGATGACGTAAGTCGAAATCGATATTCTTTAAAATAAAAAATAAAAATCAAATTGTTACTATAAGGAAGTTTTATTATTATAAATAAATTTAAAAATAAACAGTAAAAAGTATATTTTTAAATATTGCATTTTAATTCAAAAGTGACAAAAGCACACAAACAGTGAATAATATGGAAAACCATAATAACACATATAATCTAATCTTTATTCTTGCTTTTTACTTTAATTAATTATTAGTAAACATGTTAAACATTTAGTTAACAAAAGTTATATAAACATCGAAGCAAGATCACAAACAAAATATATGACCATTAAACTTAAATTCCAAACGAAGAAGAGCCTCAACAAACCTAAACGCTAACATAATATAGGCTCCAAAATCACACCTTTGTGTGTCGGCAGAGCCACCCGTTTCCAACACTGCAATCATCAAACTGTATTATCGACACAAAACTGCCAAATTGTGCTTAGTTGTGAAAACGCGTACTCAACCGCTGAAGGCTCAATGTCAAAATGACATTTCTTTACAATAACATTATTCCAAAACAACAAGGTAAAAATACTTGATCAAATGACAAATAAGAAAATGATTAATAGCTTTTTTTTCTTACAGTGAATGATTCCAATTGAAGACAACGTTAAGAACCCAAATATGTCCACGAAGGATCGCAGACATTGTAAGTTTGAAATAACTTAAAATCTTATTTATACTTGCAGGTGAACAAAATGTCCAGCGTTAACAACCACCATGACCACAGTGAAAACCATGACCACCATGACCACCGTTACCACCATGACCACCATTACCACCATGACCACCATACCCACCATGACCACCATGACCACAATGAACACCGTGACCACCATGACCACCATGACCACCATGACCACCGTGACCACCATGACCACCGTGACCACCATGAACACCATGACCACCGTGACCAAAATGACCACCATCTACAATCGACACATCCACCTCATATAACATTTAGTACGAGACTGAATAAGTGAATAAAAAATATAATATAATAACAAATGAACAAATAAATGATTTGACATTTATATGTGTGTCATAATCGAATTGTATCGTATATTTGCCGAATATTGAATTCGTTTTTTATACTTCCGTTGCAAAATTCTCATAACGCGCCTAAAGAAGTTTTACTTCAATAAAAAAAAAACTTAACTTAAATTTGTTGAAGGTGGTCCTCCCTTGTTATTCTGCTTTTTGTTTTGTCTAGACTATTTCTGACTGGTATATTCATTTATGGCAACCACTCGGCTATTGTCAATTCATTCTTCAAATCCAATAGTTCAAACGAATACTTTTCCGTACTACTCAAAATGCTTTTTGTGTAACTATTTCGTAAACCACCGTTTATTTACTTGTACCTTGATCTCAAAATCCTTCCTTCAAGCCACTATCCAAGTTCCAGCAGATACTAAAATAAACAACACCTGCCAATATTTGTTTGTAAATCTTTGTGTCTCTTGTTCATTAGCAACGACAATATTCTACATGAAAGCAAAGAAAAAAGAATACTTTCAAAAATGCTGTTTGTGTACACTTTAGAACATCTTGTAGTTAAATTTAGTTGTAATAATATTTAGTTTAATAGTTCTTCCTTTTTCCTTGAAAACACTCGTTACTCTTTTTGTATGTGGTTTCCCCTTTGTTGTTTTTTTCTAGAAGAAAATGCCTTCAGTTAGGTTATGTACACAGTACACTAACCAGTAATTTATAAAAAAAGTCCGAGCGGCAGGATATCCACTTGAAATAGCTAGATTTCTTTGCCAATAAGGTTTGTGAATTACTACAATTGAATGTATCAAATTAGTTGAATTTCAAACAAACATTAAATACAAATAGAACTAACAATTCTTTTTAAAAAATATATTTGTGAACAAATGGAAATGAATGCAAAATTAATTAAAATAGAAATAAAATTAACTAAAATTATATGAAATCTACCTAAAAAAATTAATTACCGCCACTGAGGTAAAGTACAAGATTTTTTTTGTTGTTTTTTGTAGAAAGTTTCAAATTTTCACCGAAAACATTTGAAACATCTTGCAGAACTTGGACCTTTTTCCACTAATTTTATACGAATTCTCACATATATAAAAAAAACAAGAAATTAAACGGTTTTGTCCTAGGGACGGATGAAGATTTGGGAATCTCTTATTAATGGTTTACCTAGCCAATCATATTAATCACTAAACAAATATGGAATCTCTGAATATATCAAAAAAAATATATATGAATACCTTAATTTAGGTTGTGTTGAGGGAGGTCCCCAAAGAAAAGATGTTGACATTAATCCTTCATAAAAATCGGGTATCATCGGCGTTCACCCAACTGATTCTTCTTTTATAATTTGACCTGCAGCAAGTTGTATATGTATATTATCGAGATCATTGGCATTCATCCAACTGATTCTTCTTTTATAATTTGATCTGCAGCAAGATGTATATGTATATTATCGAGATCATTGGCATTCATCCAACTGATCCTTCTTTGATATTGAGTAAAAGAAAATCTGCTTTGATGACACTATAATTGTAATACGGTGTTCATTACCAAATGTTCAATTACTTCTTTGTACACTGATCATAAAATCACGAAAAATCACTTTAATAACAATATTGGTATATCCAGTTTTTTTAATAAACTTTTTATTTTCAATTTTCTTTTATTTTACAAACGAAATTTATAGTGTATGGTTTTTCTAGAACTCACCATCGAATTTTTATTTATTTTTTTAACTATGTTAATTTTATTTATTTTCTTTAACAACTCCAGAAAAATTTATTATAGTTTTCTTTCGTAAAAGAAAAAAACAAATATCGAAACAATAATACTTTTTTGATAATTTTAAACTTCGACTGAATTCAAAATACATGGCCAACATGGCATTTACAATCACATTTTCTTTTTGTAAACAATTAATTTGTAAAACTATATAGTTTTGTACTTTGAAATTTAATGAGTAAAATGTTCACTCATTAAAATTTAAACATGGAATGAATTTTTAAAAAAATGTGTTTTAGTTTGTTACATCTTCCGATGTCAAAACAAATCGTGTAATACTGAAAATTCAGCAAAGATTAGCAACGACATCTGTTCGTTAGAATTGGAAATAAAATTGAGTACGTTCGTTTGCTTTTTATAGTATATTCGAAATTTAACTAGCAGTTAAGTATTAGAAAATTTTGAAATTATTATTAATGTAAAAATGAACGGAAACCAATGAAATATATTTTTATTGAATTAGAAAACGAAGATGAATTTGGTTTTATTATTGTTTTGCGAATATTGCGAACGTTACACCATGAATTCAAGGTAAAAACCAAGATTTTTACTCTTGAAATCACAAAAACGTCGCCAACCCCTCCATGACAGAAAACCACCGAACTACTTCCACCTATTAAACTGTATCTGGGATCGAGATACCCACAGTCACTGGCGTCAAGACCGATGACCGGTTCCAACACTCATGAGGTCTTTAGGAACTTCACTGAGTATTGAGACCGACCATCCATCCGAACGTCAGCACCATGGACACCCCGATACAACCAGTAAGTATGACCTGAAGATGTGAACCCCAGAGACGACAATCAGCCAGAGGAACAACCCTACCTAACGAAAAGACATCATTCCCTGATGTCTTTCGCGTGATGGACTCCAAGATTCTTACCGCTCATATCTATGCACTCGTAGAGTACATTTCCAATCTTAGTCTTAATCATTGCAGGTAAGAACTTTGGAGCCAATTTTGCCGAGAATTTTTTTGTAGCGTCACTCAAATGATGTTGCCGTACAAACACACGTTGTTGTGGTTGAAAAGTCCGTAGTTTAGATCGCAGGTTGTACTGATGTTACGATTTCTTAAAAGCTGCTTTTAAATTTTCCTGAACCCGGTTCCTGAGCAGAGTCAAATGATCAGAGCGTTTTAATTCCTCACCAGCATCTTCACCAAGCTGGTGTAGTGATCTCAACAATTGGTAAGTATTTCCATCCGATATTGGATGTTGACCAAATAATAAATAGTACGGTGAGTACTTGGTAGCTGAATGTACTGCAGCCCGCAGTGCATATGCGATTTCACCAATTTGTGAATCCCACTTGGTATGTTGACCTTTTATGAACGCTCGAATTGCTGCTAGAACTGACCTATTGACCCGCTCTGACGCGTTGCTTTGAGGACTATAGACACCGGTCCTAATGTGTTTAATGCCGAAATCTGACAAAAGACTTTGAAAGTTCCTACTAGTGAACTGTTTGCCATTGTCACTGTGTAGAAACTCTGGCACCCCATATGTAAGAAACACTTCATTCCTTAGAAAAGCATTCACCTTCGGTGAAGTTGCGTTTCTAAGTGGTTTCAGTAGTACAAACTTCGTAGCATGATCCAGAACTATCAATAACACCGTATTCCCAAGTGTAGAACGAGGGTACGGTCCCAAAAAATCTATATAGACTCTCTGCCATGGACGTGCTGTTTCGAATTGATATTGCATCGGAGGACGCAATATCTGATTCGTGGCTTTTGTTTGTGTACATGTGTCGCAGGACACAACATAGTTGTGTACCTGTGACGCCATGCCCGGCCAATAATAAAGACGTCGAAGTAATTCTAAAGTCTTTTTAACACCTCCATGAGCAGCAGTACTATCATCATGATGTTTCTGAATCATGTTGGAAGTCATCGGTTTTGGTACCCAGAGTTTCCACACAGGAACATCGTTGGGTATTGCATCAGGTCTTGGCTCAATACGTATGTATAGCTTATCATCCACGACTTTAACTGATGGAAAGTCCTTAGGAGATGATTGAACTTTAGCTATCATATCCGTATATTCGTTGTGCCGATAACCTTCATTGTCGATTTTAATGTCGTTAATGTGATGTGTTAATGCTTCCGTCAATTCTTCATGTGTATCGTCATAAAGACGAGATAGAGCATCAGGGACTATATTTTGGGTACCTTTTTGGTGGACAATGGTAAAATCCATATGTTGGAGTTTTAGGCTCCACCTAGCCAGACGACCACTCAAGTCTTTCTGTGACATAAGCCACTTCAGACTTGAGTGATCAGTCACAATTGTGAATCGGTGACCTTCAACATAGCCCCTGAATTTCTTCACACTCAGAATTGCCGCAAGACATTCAAGCTCAGAAACCGAATAATTTCTCTGAGCTTTATTAAGTTTTTTCGACATGAAGGCTATCGGACACTCTTGTCCGTCTTCGTCGATCTGATACAGTACACTACCTATCCCTGTCAGACTCGCATCGCATCTAATAAAGAACTCTTTATTATAATCAGGGTTAATTAATACTGGTGCTGTAGTCAGCAATCGTTTTAAATTTTCGAAAGCAGCTTGCGCTTCCAATGTCCATTTCAATTTCCCAGAACTTTTCTTTAATAAATCTGTAATTGGTGATACCACGCTTGCATAGTTTGGTATGAAACGTTGGTACCAACCGGCCATTCCCAATAGTCTACGTATTTGTTTTACTGTAGATGGAGCTGGATACTCTGCTACAGCTCTTACTTTATCAGGGTCTGTTCGAAGACCATCTTCACCAACCAAAAATCCCAAGTATTTCACCTCTCTCAGAACAAATTTACTTTTCTTGAGGTTTATTGTTAACCCAGCCGCTCTTAACAATGAAGAGACTTTGGACAGCAATTCCATATGTCCCTGGAACGTGGAAGAGACTACCAATAGATCATCTAAATAAACAAAGACATTTTCGTGATATTGATGTGGTATCACTTTGTGCATTAGCCGACACATTGTCTGGGGAGCATTGCACAATCCAAAGGGCATAACCCGGAATTGATACAATGGACGACCAGGCACTGTGAAGGCTGTCTTGTCTCTAGATGCTTCTGCCAGAGGAATCTGCCAGAAAGGATCTTTGAGATCAATACTTGAAATGTACTTTGTGCTATTTAGACGACCTAGTAAGCCATCAATCAAGGGAAGTGGGTAAGCGTCCTTTTTCGTTAGTGAATTGACACGACGGCTATCAATACATAATCTGTTTTTACCAGATTCTTTTTGTACCAAAACCACTGGCGAGCACCAAGAACTGTTACTCTCTTCGATCACGCCCATTTGAAGCATTCGGTCGAGTTCGGCATAAACCTTTAGTTGAACAGCCGGCGATGTGGGATAATGCCTCTGTTTAACAGGTGCACTATCACCAACATCGATGACATGTTCAACCAAAGAAGTCTTTCCGAGTCCAGACACTTCAAATGACGGGAAAGAATCCTTGATCATATCCAGTTCTCGTTGCTGGTCAGTGGTGAGGTTATGTATATTTAAATTTTGTGGCTCTGTACGAGTCAGTTCACTAACAAAAGAAGGAACAATACCAAATTTCTCCCAGAAATCTATGCCCAGGTAGAGCTCTTCTCGTAATCCAGGGACAATATGAAACCGCATTGGTTTAGTGGAGCCATTCACAGTTATTGGAATTTCGATGTAACCCAAAATTTTTGTTGCAGTACCATCTGCCGTACGAATACACGAAGTGTATTTACGGTAGGTTGTACCTGCTGATTCCAATAATTCCAAGGAATTTCTTCCAAGTATTGTGATTGACGCTCCACTATCCAATAATCCTGAAATGTGTTTGTCCAAAATCTTAATTGTTAATCGCGGCCGAGGATCCTTTGTGTCTGAAAGGATAGATGAAACACAAGCTTTGCGAAATAATTTCCTCATCCTCCAATATCTAATGTTGCGTTCAAGACGTCTAAAATATGTGTGATGTAATGATGGGAAATTAAATGTACTAGGTGATTTTATTCTGTTTTCCTTGGTGGTGGATCGTTCTGCGTTCCTACATCTCTCGTCGATTTCTTCGGGCTCACTGGATGTTGAACCGAGGGTACCATCCCCGAAGCATGTACTCTCGGACGGTAGTTTACCGACGGGTGACAATATGAACAATTTGCATAAACCACATCCGGCTTGTTACATTTCCAGCAATACAATTTTATCCGATTCTTAGAGCAATCAGGAGCTCGATGACCGTTTACTCCACATCTGAAACACACTATTGGTCGTCTGGATATTGATGGACCAGGTTGACTGTTGTCAGATGTTATGCTAGGTCGCTGCAATATCCGTCTCTGTGTTGAATCCACCGCATCAATATATCCATGTTGTTCTGGTTCAGCATCCACCTCAAAATCATCCATCTGTTGTAACTCGCTAATTCTTAAATTTGATGTTCTGGTCGGAACTGGTGTGGACCACAAACGTTCAAACTTCTGACATAAAGTCCGAAGTTCATCAATTGAATGTATTGTTGCTGCAAGTGTAGCATTTTTGAGCTCCACACTCAGTCCCTCCCGAGCAATCTCTAGCATTTCACGGTCAGCAAATGGACGTGCTAAGCGACGGTTTAACGAACCAATCTCCACTAGATATTCGTGTACGCTCTCCTTTGACTTTTGTTTGCGGTTCAGAAGAACGCGCAAGATCGCCTTATCATCAGTGAGCGTACCGAAGGTTTGTAGGAGTCCCTCCCTTAACACTGGATAGGTCACCACCTCATATTCATGAGTTAAATTCAGATAGTATCTGTCGGCAGCTCTCTTGAGATACCGTGGAACGATAGACCTAAGGTCGTCCCAATTCACACGGTCCCTCCTGGCAGCCGCCTCAACTCTGTGAACAAACTCATGAACATCAGGAGAGTGACCATCTCCTGTGAAGGTTGGAACCCAATTTGAGTCATAACGACTCAAATTGTTCCCACGAACCCCTCGGTACTCCACTGGTGCTAACGCTGGAGCCGCGTCACGCCATACCTGAGGAGGTTGATTGTATGGTGGTGGTGCTGTAAGTGGAGCTGGTGGATATATTGGTAGTGGTTGTACTAATGCTGGATTGTTATGTGTGTGTTCAGATTGGAGAGATGGACCCAATTGTGGTATTGCAAAGTCCTCTGCTCTCAGACCCGATTGCTGGAAATAAGCCGGTGGTGCTTGATCTGACCGTCTCTGTTGTTGCTGGTTTGGACGATTCAGACTATGTATTGTTTCCGATATTGGCCGTACTTTGATCGGTGTGGATCTCTCATCTGGTTGAAAAGCAGGTGAAGCAGATGGAGCAGATGATACTCCTGGTTTATTCTGCATAACTGGACGTGTTGACAGTGATCCTATTATATCCCAGGCGCGTGACAATTGCGAGATAGCGTAAGTACGGGCTTCTTGCAAGTCATTGCGAGGACCCAACCTATTCATCCTACCCGTGTAATGTAACACTCGATTCGCCAAACCATCTAAGAAGGTCTGATTAATTGGTGGCCGAAGTCGTCGTACCTGATTTAAAATAAGTTGTGCTGCCTGCACCACCATTTGAGATTCTTCGATTAAATCTCTCGCATGAGACACTGTTATTGGAACTGACCCATGATCTCCATGGTTTCGCAGTTCCTCTGCCCAATCGACCCCCCTAAAGTCCACACCCCGAACCAAACATTCGACTTGCAGCTCGGTGGGTTCCAGACCATAGAACGGATGGTCAACGTCTAGTTGGCTTGACATTTTGATGGTAAAATTTATAAAGTCCCGAATTCGCAAAACACGTCAATAACAATAACGAAACCAATTCCAACTAAAAAATGTAGCTAGTACGCTGTAAAAGTGAAAACGAAAAACGCAAAACGAAAAAAAACAACGAACGCCCCAAAAAAAATTTTTGTAAAAACAAACTTGTAAAGGAACAAAAAAAAACCGCTGTCGCCGCTAATCTTTACTTCACCTTTCACAAAAATTCCTATAATATTGTATATAAAAATATAATTTATTTATTTAATTTCAGATATACTGAAATATATATATATACCTAAAATTAGTTATTGACGATAGCACCCCTAAAATATATTTATTTATTTTTAAAAAAAAATTGAAAAATAAAAAATATTCAGAAAGGATGTTTATTTATTGGATGCACCGTCCTAGCTCAAAATATTGATTTATTTTTTTAAAAAAAAAATAAAAAATATTTATTTATATCTTGATGTATTGTGTAGTTAAAAAAAATTTATTTATTTAGGTACCTAAAATTAACTTAAATTTAAAAAAATTATTTATTTAATAAAAATTTTATTTAATTAATTGAAAAATTTGTTTGATTTATTTTATTTTTATTTAATAAGATAAGAGATTCCCAAAATCAAGATTCGTCTGGAGACAACTGTAAAAAGTAAGTATGGTTACAATATCCATTTTGTTTAAATTTGAATTCCCGCGTTCGCGAGCCCACTCCAACAATGCATGTGAGAACTGACTAGAAAAGCCCCTAACGACCAGATTCTACAGAACAGATTCTCCCCAACCTAATAAAACAATCAACTGTCACGATTAGACACTAGGTCCATTTCTACTGACCCAGTTGTGCTTGTTTAATCTACAAATAAATTACACCTAAACCTAATGCGAAAGTTGAAGAACGCTCCCGAGCACCAGACTTCAAACCCTAAACTCTATGAAAATTGTTCTATTGAAAACTAAATGAAAAAATGGAAAAGTTTTTTGAATTTGTATGAGGTGAAGCCTCTGATCCTGAAAGCAAAGTACAATTGGTCCCTCTCTTCATTACACCGAAGAAGCCTCTGAGCAAGGAATGGTACTACTGGTTTGCACCTAAGTACAAACACAGCAACACCACTCCTCGTCCCTGAGAACTTCCTCGCCGAATGAAGAGAAGAAACCAATGTTCTTCGATCGCATAACCCCGGTGGTCATAGGCGATCTAAGAACGTCATCATCGTTAAGGGGAGAAGCCCCATGGATGGCTTGTTAGGCCTACCGCTGTGAAAAATTATATTTATACACTAATACAACAAAAAAAATTCCAAAAAAAAACTTTTTACAAGAAATGTATATTATTATCCAAAATAATATTTACAAGAATATGTACATTATTATCCAAAAAATAATATTTACAAGAATATGTACATTGGCATACTAAAAAATATTTACAGAATATGTACATTATGTACATTGACAGAAGTGTACAAAAAATATGTACATTGTATCAAAAATATGTACATGGTAGTAGAAAAACCAATCTCTAAAAAAACTACTACCCCCAAAACGGTTTTTTTCAAACTACAAAAACAATTAACTGATTATACAGTGAGGGACAGGGGCCTCCTGTGGACCAGACCACTCCTCTACCTGTCGCATGGTCGGTGAGATGGGAACCACCTCAACCAGCTCCTCTATTTGAGTACTCTTGGTCGAGGAAGCTCCCAGCTCCACGACCAAGCGACTCTCCTTCTCCTTCTTCCTCCTCTCCTTCCTCTTCAAGTGAGAGCTCCTATTTCTCTTAATCCGTCTCCTCTCACGCCAGCCCACATTCACTTCCTCATTCACCTCATCCAACTCCTCATCCACTCCATTCAACTCCTCATACACTCCATTCAACTCCTCATACACTATTTCCCCTATCAGCACATCCAGAAACTCATCATACTGTTCTTCATATATGTCCTCCATCAATTCCCTATAAATTCCCTCCTTAACTTCATTCATAATCACATTCATAATTCCATCCACCACATTCATTGCCTCATCCATTTTCTCCTTCCATGCCACATGTTCTCTCTCTTCCACCTCATTCAACCATGGCTCAAACCCCCCTGGCCGACACCTCCTTCTCAACCCCTGACCCCTCATGTACATATTCTTAAAAAAAAATAGAAATTTAAAAAAAAAAGTTCCAAACACAAACAAAAAAATTAACCACCCAAAACCAATATCTGGTTATCCCAAAACAAATTATATTTACTATATATTTTAAACAAAAAATTATTAATAGTAATGCACGAAAACCAGAACCGGTTTAAAACGCCCAGTTTATATAGAAAAAATCAAAACTGGTTTCAAAATGTACGCTAATTGCGCCAAAAATAGCTCTGTTATTCAAATTCCGCCAAAATAATGACTCATTAAAAAAAAAACCTCAAGGTCTTTGTTCCGGCTGCCACTTCTTGCAGAACTTGGACCTTTTTCCACTAATTTTATACGAATTCTCACATATATAAAAAAAACAAGAAATTAAACGGTTTTGTCCTAGGGACGGATGAAGATTTGGGAATCTCTTATTATTGGTTTACCTAGCCAATCATATTAATCACTAAACAAATATGGAATCTATGAATATATCAAAAAAAATATATATGAATACCTTAATTTAGGTTGTGTTGAGGGAGGTCCCCAAAGAAAAGATGTTGACATTAATCCTTCATAAAAATCGGGTATCATCGGCGTTCACCCAACTGATTCTTCTTTTATAATTTGACCTGCAGCAAGTTGTATATGTATATTATCGAGATCATTGGCATTCATCCAACTGATTCTTCTTTTATAATTTGATCTGCAGCAAGATGTATATGTATATTATCGAGATCATTGGCATTCATCCAACTGATCCTTCTTTGATATTGAGTAAAAGAAAATCTGCTTTGATGACACTATAATTGTAATACGGTGTTCATTACCAAATGTTCAATTACTTCTTTGTACACTGATCATAAAATCACGAAAAATCACTTTAATAACAATATTGGTATATCCAGTTTTTTTAATAAACTTTTTATTTTCAATTTTCTTTTATTTTACAAACGAAATTTATAGTGTATGGTTTTTCTAGAACTCACCATCGAATTTTTATTTATTTTTTTAACTATGTTAATTTTATTTATTTTCTTTAACAATTCCAGAAAAATTTATTATAGTTTTCTTTCGTAAAAGAAAAAAACAAATATCGAAACAATAATACTTTTTTGATAATTTTAAACTTCGACTGAATTCAAAATACATGGCCAACATGGCATTTACAATCACATTTGCTGTTTGTAAACAATCAATTTGTAAAACTATATAGTTTTGTACTTTGAAATTTAAAGAGTAAAATGTTCACTCATTAAAATTTAAACATGGAATGAATTTTTAAAAAAATGTGTTTTAGTTTGTTACATCTTCCGATGTCAAAACAAATCGTGTAATACTGAAAATTCAGCAAAGATTAGCAACGACATCTGTTTGTTAGAATTGGAAATAAAATTGAGTACGTTCGTTTGCTTTTTATAGTATATTCGAAATTTAACTAGCAGTTAAGTATTAGAAAATTTTGAAATTATTATTAATGTAAAAATGAACGGAAACCAATGAAATATATTTTTATTGAATTAGAAAACGAAGATGAATTTGGTTTTATTATTGTTTTGCGAATATTGCGAACGTTACAAACACGACTTTTCAAATGACACCGACTTTTTCTGGGTAAATCCATCTCCCTGTGCTCGGGCTATTGCCCAACGATACTCTCAAGCATAGTATTTCTTTCGCAGGGCAGGTGTTCAGCTCTGTAGTTTTTCATAAAATAAAATTTAGTGTCCTTTAACTACGCTATAGTTAGTATTGTAATGGAGAGTTTTTCGTTGTAATTCAACGAAGAGGCATAGCAGATCGCGTACCTAGATTAGATTATTTATATGCTCCGGTCTAGCGGCAGTATTGAGTTCGAGTTGTAAA
The DNA here is from genome assembly GCA_963693315.1 of Diogma glabrata. Taxonomy (NCBI): domain Eukaryota; kingdom Metazoa; phylum Arthropoda; class Insecta; order Diptera; family Cylindrotomidae; genus Diogma; species Diogma glabrata. The sequence goes on from OY856186.1 coordinate 307,253,893, forward strand.
TTCTGCTACTCCAGCACAAATACGGAAATGTACGTGAATTACGTGATTTAAACAGAAATGAAAAAAATCAGACAAGTGGAAAAATTGAGACTCTGGCGACCCCTTTGGCGAAAGAACCGCGATCAGCACGTTCAACCCCACACTCATTCACACATTCTCACACTCACACACCTCATATTCACCATCCTTCCTATCTCCATTTAAAATAAAATTGAAACATGACTCACCTGGTTATTCCTGTTTGTAGAATTCCATGTTCTGTCGTAGGCCGGATGACAACAATGATTACAGCGATCATCAAGAAAAAACATGCAACGATGTAGTAGTGTTTAACGGATTTTTGCCGTAATATCATTAGCGAACGGCTTCTAATCTTAGCGGCTGGTTCTTTTACAAAAAAATTATTGTTTGGTATTGTGTTAACCAGATGAATCAACATGTTTGGTGTGGTTGGAAAAAAATTGCCATCAACTCATTTTGTGGTCTAACGCTGATCCTAATATTATTGGCTGACTTTACAATTTAAAATACCTTGCCAGCAATAGAGTTTAATATGCGGTATTTTAGTTAATGATACTTTATATTACGGTATTGCATAACAGTATAACTAGCGTTTTACACAATTTGATGATCAAGCATTGATCTTAATACCATTGGCTAAATGTACCGTAAACACCATATACAATTTAAAAGAGAAACTTTAACTATCACTTATTTATAAGCTACTTGATTAATTAATTCAATTTAAGCAAAAAATTGGACTGTAAATTAGCCAGCCATGCAGCGCGAGAAAAATTCAGCTGTCAAACACGAAACACTGAAACGACTGCCATCTACTCAGAAAAAAATGAGTAGAGGATTTACATGGGTAGTAAATTATCTTTTTGTTTATTTGTAAATTAAATTTTATTTAATAAGATAAGAGACTCCCAAGTTCAGACTCGTCTGGAGACAATTTAAAAAGTAAGTATGGTTACAATATCCATATTGTTTAAATCTAAAATATCGCGTTCGCGAGCCCACTCCAACAATGCATGTGAGAACTGACTAGAAAAGCCCCTAACGACCAGATTCTACAGAACAGTTTCTCCCCAACCTAATAAAACAATCACAACTGTCACGATTAGACCTTAGGTCCATTTCTACTGACCCAGTTGTGCTTGTTTAACCTAAAATTAAATTACAACTAAACCTAATGCGAAAGTTGAAGAACGCTCCCGAGCAGCAGACTTCAAATCCTAAACTCTATGAAAAACTGTCTATTGCAAAGCTAAATGCAAAAATGGAAAAGTATGAATTTGTATGAGGTGAAGCCTCTGATCCTGAAAGCAAAGTATAATTGGTTCTTCTCTTCATTACACCGAAGAAGCCTCTGAGCAAAGAGTGGTACTACTGGTTTGCACCTAAGTACAAACACAGCAACACCTCTCCTCGTCTCTGAGAACTTCCTCGCCGAATGAAGAGAAGATACCAATGTTCTTCGATCGCATAACCCCGATGGCCATAGGCGACCTAGGAACGTCATTAACGTTAAAGTGGGAAACCCCATGGATGGCTTGTTAGGCCTACCGCTAAGAGAAAATATTATTTACAACCTAATATACTATGTACAAAAAACTATATACCAAAAAAAATTATTTACAACAATATTTACAAAAATATATGCACAAAATATGTACAATAGAATGTACAATATGTACAAAAATATTTACAAAAATATGTAAATGGTAGTGGAAAACCCAATCCCTAAAAAAACCACTACCCCAAAACGGTTTTTTTCAAATTGACAAAACAAAATTTAATTAATTATACAGTGAGGAACAGGGGCCTCCTGTGGACCAGACCACTCCTCTTCCAGTCGCGTGGTCGGTGAGATGGGAACCTCCACAACCAGCTCCTCCACTTGAGTACTCTTGGTCGAGGAAGCTCCCAGCTCCACGACCAAGCGACTCTCCTTATCCTTCCTTCTCCTCTCCTTTCTCTTCAGGTGTGAGCTCCTGTTTTTCTTAATACGTCTTCTTTCTCTCCAGCCCACATTTACTTCCTCATTCACCCACTCACTTACTTCCTCATTCCCCCACTCGCTCACTTCCTCATTCACCCACTCACTCACTTCCTCATTCACTATTTCTTTTGTCAGATCATCCAGTAACTCATCGTATTGTTCTTCCGATATATCGTCCATTACCTCCAAATAACTTTTATGTTTCACCTCATCCATAACCACATTTATCATCCATTCCACCACATTCATTGCCTCATCCATTTTCTCCTTTCTCTCCACATACTCTTCCTCTTCCACTTCATTCACCCACGGTTCAGACCCCCCTGATCGACTCCTACTACGCACCCCCTGAAACCTCCTGATTGAGTTGTACATTTTAACAATTTGAACAAAAATTTCAAATGAAAAAGGATTATTAAACCCACTAAATTAAAAAAAAAAGAAGACCCAATCCAATATTTGTATACCATATATAAACCAATAACTGGTTATCCAAAAAAAATATTGTTACCAAAAATTTATTTCCAACTTAAAAAAAATAGAATTCAAAACTGGCTTCCTTGAAAATAATTTTGCCCAAAAACTGGTTAACCACACCTAGTTTTAAAAAAAAAAAACCCACCGTTATTACGGTAAATGTCAGTAAACTCAAATTCCGGCTTGCTAGATTTGTTGCCAATCGAAACAAGAAAATCTAGAACATCTAGATTCAGGGTCCCTTTTTGTTCGGCGCTACTTATTAAATCTCCACGTATTCCTTGTGGATTTGGACTTTTAAACACATAAATAGTACATATATTTATATAAAAAAAAATTCCTAAATCGATTACACCACTTAAAGGTCATAAACGACATATAATGCCGGATCTTTATGTTCACGACGCAATCTGGTCTTGGGAGTCTCTTAATAATATTATCTACTCTAACATTTTAGAGAGAAATAAGTGTGTTTACATATAACAATAATAATAATAAAAAAAAAATGAAAACGAACCCAATTATTTATCCCAGGTGTTGATTGGGGTCTTCTACTGAGGATATTTATTGATTTGGTTTTCTCGAAAATAGTTCCCTTCAAATACCTCCAATCAAGTGCTGATAATGTCGACAATATAAATCACAGTGATGAAGCAAAACTAAATTCCTCTCTTCTAACTTCCTGATTTTTTTAAATAATACCCAAGATTTAATAACTTTCTTGAAAATACCTTTAATATTTGCCATTCACACTCATTTAAAATGATTTTGACACACAGTTGGCATAAACATTCTGTTTCGTGTGTCTTTACAAAAACTTATGATAATTTAATTTCGGAATAATTTCCTAAATCCTTTCCATGTTTTCTTTTTTTTTCCTTTAATTATAATTAATAAATTGAAAACCAAACAACGCTTTGGTTTCTATTCAAAATTAATGAATTTTCTTTTTGAAAAATTAACAATGTTTTTTTTAGCATTTTGTTGGACTCAACATGGAATCCATATTTTCTTTTTGTTTTATCTATAGATTTTTTTATTATTTCACTGTTCAGATTTTTTTTTATTTCAACAAGCATAGAAAATAAGAAAAAAAAGTGGAACAAAAAAACTTATCACATTTAATCATTCTTTTTATTGTTTTACAACTTTTTATTTTAATAATTTTAATCAGAATTTACTTTTTTTTTTTAACTGTTTCCCATCCAGAAAACAAACATGGAATGGCTCTAAGAAAAAATGTGATTTTATGACATTTCATAATCGATTTTTCTACAAAAAAAAACTACCAACTTTGAAATAGAAAAAACATTCTTTCGTTCAGTTTAGGGGAAATGAGTAAGTTTAAATGTTTTTTTTTTTCGATGTTTAGCCGTTTTGGAAATTTAAATTTGAAAATTAAGTTTTCTTTGTTTTGTTAAAGAAATGAATTTAGGAGTTTTCATTTACGATAGAAAAGATGAATTAAAAAAATACATTCTGAAATGGGATATATGCGTTTTTAATTTTCTACTGAGAGGAATTAGGACAATCGTTACAAAGAAAAGAAAAATCTAACCGTAAAACTTTTCCAAAATTGCGTGCTGTCGTTGATCGTGTTGTGGTTAAAGCTGAGCTTTCCTTCCCAGAATTTTTGATTCCAAACTAAATCGCAATCTAATTTGGTGTTCCTTTTGTTGGTGTATGTTATTAACAAATCAAACAGAATTGCTGATTGATTCAAATGTAAATCGCCTACTCAATCCTTTATAATCTCCAATTGTTGGTAGTTACGGATATGTTTACTGCTGACATAAACCAAGAATAATTTGAAGTTCTTAGTTTGAAAAAAATTACCGTATTCTGGCATCCCGTTGACTGATACGTCATGAATTGTAAATTATTTGTATGTATCTAAATGAATTTCAATTGGATAAACTGCACAGGTAATTCTCAATGAAAACAACAATATTCCTTCCAATTTACTAAATTATATTGAGTTTTATAATACAATTGAATATTTTTACTTTGCAAAAACTATACATCAGAAAGAATCACTGAGGTTTTTGATGTTTTTCCTTTTATATTTTAAACGTGGAAAAAAACGTTTTACAATAAAAAAACTTGATCGATCCAGATATTATTTAAACATCGATCCATTATTATTCTTGTTTTTTTCAATCAACTTGAACAACTTTGTTTCACAATCGGAAATTAAAAAAATTGAAAAATGAGATCATTCTTTTCGATCTGAATATGGAATATGAATTCAAAAAATGAAACAATCTTTTATGTTTTAAAATTGAACTCGGAATGAATAAAACAAAATGTGTTTTTTGACAGTTTGATGAAAAACGAAGATATAGCAACGTTGAGAAAAATATATTTATATTTTTCGTTCAGATTTTTATTCGGAGTTATTATTAGTGAGTTCAGAATTTCAATCTTTCGTTAATTTTTGAACTTCAGATTTGTTCGTTATGTTTTAAATCTTTTTAAATTTTCTTATTGATTGAGAGAAATTATTTAGGATGATTGAAATATATTTTAAATAAACGGAGAAAAAGATCGAAATTGGTTTTAGTATTGAATATGAGAATTTCACCGACGTTACAATTTCTTTACAAAGAATTTGACGCTGAAGCCATTTACCCTCTTTAATGGCTTCTTGAAGAGTTATTGTAGTTGGCACATGCATCATGTTTGGCAGTTCTGTATCGGTTCGGTTGTTTTGAAAACCATTGTTATTTTCACTAGATTTTGGTATTCCAGGAATACAAACCAGCTGTTTGTGATGAGCAAAGAATGTTTCAGAAACACCACCGTAATGATCAAAATTGGAAAACATTATATCAATGCAGTTTGTAGTGCTGGTTCCACAAACCAATACTGAAAAAAACCCATTTGAGTTGAGAAATTGAAAAAAGTGATGAAACTCATTTTTATTTAAATCTATATTAAAATCACCCAGAATGATAATTTTCGAACTTTTGGCTTTCGTAATTTTGATCATATCCTTGAGTTGCTGTTTAACTGCATTGTAAGGAGTAGAGGGTGGTTTGTAACCTGTACAAACCACCAAATCTTTATTGATCCCAGCAACGAGATTACAAGCTTTTGAAAACAATTCTTGGAAGCAATTGTAAATAACATTGAAATTTTCATTATCTTTAGAATAAATGGTGATACCGTATGCATGCCTTCTACTATTATTAGAAACATCTATTCGATGTGCAATTTTATAGTTAGGAATGGATAAATCATCTTTAGATTTAGTCCAAGTTTCAGCCGCTATGAAAACGTGCGGTTCATGAATTTTTATAAAATTGTTTAGATCTCGCCAGTGCGATATTTCTCATAAACTTTGAATATTTTGGTAGATCAAAAAATTCGTATCATTATTAGGGATATTACTGGCCGTTTTTAATGGATAATCAAGAATTCTTTTGATTTCCACTTGAAGTTTATAATGAGCATTGGGGGTGTAGGAGGTGTAAATACACCAAATAAATAAAGACCACTTAGTTTTGTACATCTACTTAGAGCTACGTATAACTCATTTTTACGGAGGCCTTTGGAAATGTGTACAGCAGTCAGCAACCACATCATATGTACCAACTTGGCTTTTGTGAATGGTTATTGCTTCAGCTGGAACTAAAGGAAATTGAGTTCGGATTATATTAGCAAGTTTTGAATTAGAGCTAATGTTTTTCTTTATTTTATCAATCGCCGTCCAATCATCTTCACTTAATTTTTTCACCTCTCTACGTCTAATTTGACCAACGTATTCATTAGGAAAACTTAGCCAAACTGTTTATTTTGCCTTCCGTGGTAGTATCAAAACCCTTTGATATACCAATGGCACCATTAACGAGACCATCTTCAACTGAGATGTTAACAGTAATCATATACTTAATACCTATACTTAATTGCAATTCAGATGGTAGTCTTTGTGTGTTGTGGGTAAGAGCATATTTTGCTTTCGCAAGTAAGTTTGCTCTATATTTGTCAGTTGTTTTACCAAACAGTTTATCGTCGGCTTCAACAACTTTCCGATTAGGATCCCTTTTGATAATTTTTTCATTGAATGAATTAACCTCATGGTTACTACGAAAAATATGAACTGCAGCGCGAGGAATTTCATTCACATTAGTAATTACGCGTGATTTAAACAACCGTGCCTGTTCCAATGTTAGCATTCCTTTTGCTAAGTTATTAAGCGCAATTGCAAATTGAGTATCATCTCTTTGTCGCTTTGTTTCAGTTGTAATGAAATCGATATAAAAAAAAAGAAATAATAATGAGGTGAGACTTTCGTCCAAATTTTGGTTACGAGCATTTCGTGGCTCCACTGTACTATCATTAATGGTAGTACGAGTGATCTACCATATGATATTTTGTATGAAATAAACTGGATTGGTTTTTTTGTGCCGTTAAAAAAATAATTTTGATAGGTAGGCTGTTTTCTAAACGACGACTTATTTGAAACTTATTTATGTAGACTTACTTATTCTCCGCCATTTTAAATAAGTATTTAAAAGCTTTTCTAAACGATTTAGCATACTTATTTTGACAGCAACAAAAAGCAAATTGGAAAATAAATTTAATTAAAACGATTTATTTGATTTGATCAATTAAAAGAGTTTTCAAAACTATTTTTTTCATTTTAAATTATTACATCAATTTTATTACGAATCGAAAAAGAAGTTTTATTCCTGAAAATCATTTAGTAAACAAACATAAAAATATTTGACACTGTCAAATCGAATTAGATTTTTCTATGGAAAAAAAATTTCAAATAAGTCACCTCTTTAGGTTACTTATTCAAATAAGTAAGTCTCCACAAATAAGTTTCAAATAAGTTTTGGTTTAGAATACAGCCGTAGACTTGGTTATGAACATGAGTTGATTTTGAATTGTGAAAGAGTTTAGTGATAACCTATTCTTAAACTAGGTATATTTGGGAAAACATTACCAAAGGAAAAAGAAAACCCATTTAATAATTTGATATTAATAGTTAAAAAGGTCAGTATAACAATTGAAAATTTTAAACTTTTTTTTATCAAAACCTACTTAACGGAAATTATATTATTATTTTGAGTTAAATGTGTTATTTGCCACCGTATCGCGGCTTGGACTTTTATATAATAAAGAATTATCTGGAATGCATGAGTCATCCCCTGACGGATCCTGACTTTGGGATCCCCTATATGTAGATATCTAGCCTAACATTGAACGAATCTTAACAATAATATAATAATAAAAAAACTTTACTTGGTAGTATTGAGGTAGTGATGTAGAATTCGCAGATTGTTGTCCTGGAACAGATGAAGTTTGTTTGATCCTGATATTTTGCTCATTGAACTTGATATGTTGTGAGAACTATTTCCTTCTGATTGTTGTTGAATCAGGTGAATTTGATTTGATGCTAATTATTTTCATTTTTCAGATAAAGTTGAGATTGGTATTAAATTGTTGAGTTCAATTAAATATATATATGTTTTTAACTCGATGTATCTTGATGTATGCAATATGTGCATAACAGTAACAAAACAAATGTTACTTTTCCCAATTTTATGTTGTAAGTATCACCACATGTAAAAGTTTTTAGAAATTCACCGGTTACAATCAAGTTTTATCAAACTAAGTTTACTAATATTTTTACGTACCTTTTACCTGGTACGTTATTTCCGTAATAAACATACCAGGTTTCAAATTACGCCGCTTTTCATAAATATTTAATAGTTGTCCTTGTGCATTAACGGATTGTTCGACGGGATCCCCAAATTATGGTTTTTATATTTTAGTTTTCACCTTCCACAGATAATTAAACACGATATTTTAAGTTTTTATTGAACATTTTTAATTAAAATAATAAAAGAAATCTTGAGTTTTATCTCTCAATGTTCACTGTTTAATAGCTAGACATTTTTTTTCAACTTCTTTTTCGTATCGAAATCTAACATCGAATTGAATTGATAAAATGTGATTTCTGACACATCATCTTTTTTAGCAAAAAAACAAAATGAAACAAAATTGAGCGACAAAACTATGTTCGTTAAAAACAAATAAATAGTGCGTTCGTTTATTTTTATAATTATATTTGAAATTGAGTGGGTTGTTATAATTATTTGAAAAAGATTGTTTTAAGTTATTATTATTATTGAAAAAAATGAACTGAAGTGATTTAAATAAATTGTGATTGAACGGAAAAAAGAATAGGAATTGATTTTAATATTATTTAACTATTGATTTTATTTGATTTTAATATAAAAAGATTCAAAACAATATGATTAAATCTATTTATTTAAACTACATTTAATTTGTATACTAAAATTAAAACAGTGTAATATGAAATAAGAAAAGCGTCTAAAATTGTGATATTTAGTAGAAAAAAATTAGACTCTCTAGTGAGATGAGATTATTATTATATATTAGTATATTAATAGTGTTAAAGCATTTCTATATTGATATATATTGTAAATTTCATCCAATGTGTATTGTTATTTCGATTTGAGTAATTTACTATTCTCGTAAACATATATTATATGAATGTACATATTAATATATCAATGTTTTGGTTCATTAATGTATTAATAGTTAATATATTGTTAAGTTTAAACAATACTTGCATTATTATTAAAAACATATTATTATTCAAAACAATTACTGTCGGTGATATTTTAAAACAAAAAAATTGTTGATCTAAATCTGAAACATAGAATGATATTTCTATTCATTATTATTTATAATTATAATATTCATCAAGAAATTACAAAATAGTATTGTTAAAATATTTTTTTTTTTTAAATTCAGTAACCGTTTGAATTAAGAACAACAAGACAAATGTGCCGTTCACTGCACAAACCGACTAACTCCACTTTTTGGAAAATTTTAAATTTAAATGTCAAAGTACTTGCTATAGTCATAACTTTCTATGTTAAAAACAACTTTCCTGAATAATTAAGATAAACACCATTAAAAGTCAAAATTTGTCTGACCATTAAAAAATGACTATTAAAAACTTGACATTAAAAACTAATAATATCTATTATACTAATTAAATTACTACTATAATAGCTAATTGATATACCTAGTAACCAAAATTAAATAAATTATGTTTATATTAATAACGTTCCTGAATGATAAAGATTAACACTACTAAATATCGAAATTTATTTGACCTTTGAAAAAAACTCAATTTTCTCAACAGAGTTATGTTTTATGATTTATCGTTATGTGATTTTTTATAAGAATTACTCTTCTTAGGAATTAACATCGAAAATTGGAATATATTTATATAAAAAACATTTTTATATTTAAAAATTCAAGAAGTACTTTAAATGGGTCTCTAATAGGAAAATTTCTCGTCCATGTATTCTTATTTAAATCAAAATTGAAATATCAGATATAATCTGGTATACTATAATAAATATAAACAAGTTTTATATCTTCTTATATATTAATACGCTAGATCAAAACTTTGTGGAGCCTAAGGCTTTTTTATTCGCAGATGGATTCATTTCAAATTTTCACAGCTAACTGATATTAGTGTAACCTATAATCCGATTCGGATTCACATAAATCGGATCATAAATAAAAAAGTTATTATATACGGAAAACTTTTTATATACATATGCATTATAAGTTTACATACATATAAAAACGAAATTAAAAATTTATTTTATTTTTTTATATTTTCTTTTTTATATATTAGCGAACAACGAACAACAAAAACGAAACTTTTTTTTCTCATTCATTTCAGTCGTCTTTTGTCTTTGAACAAAGGACGGTTTTCGAGTCGTCGGAATAAAAGAGATTATATGCGTAATATGCGTAATAATGTTGATTTTATGAATGATATTTTATGAATGATATTTATGATGATATTTTATGAATGATATATTCTTTTTTATATATTAGCTATCGAACAACGAACAACAAAAACGAAACTTAAAAATTTATTTTCTTTCATTTCAGTCGTCTTTTGTCTTTGAACAAGGACGGTTTTCGATATTATTTCGATTATTTTGTTTATTGATATAAAGATATTTGCGTAATATTTTTCTTTGTTTTCTTATTATAGGAGGGCTATTATTTTGAAAACGTACATTTTTTTTGTTGATTTTTAAATTTTTGATTTTTAAAAAATCTGAAATTTTGATATTTTGTTGGTATTGACGAAAGGAAAAAAGTTGTTTCTGCTTTTATTTTTTGTGTACTCTGAATCGGCGTTATGCGCGGTTGAATTTTTGAGGCTTTTTCACGTAGTTTTTTTTTATATTTACTAGGAGGGCCCGGCGTGCTTCGCTACGCTTATAAATAAAGTTTTTGCGTAGACATTTTGTTGACGTAGAAGCAATGATTTCAAAAAGTGGTAATGAGAAATGCTAGCATATAATTTTTAATTTTTCTTTTTAAATATATGAATGAAAAATAATCAGAACTCTAGCTGATCAGTTCGGATATATGAAAAATTAGCGATCAAATAAGTTAGTGATCAAATAAGCTTACTTGAAAATTGAAATATCACATATAATCTGGTATACTATAATAAATATAAACAAGTTTTATATTGTAATTATACTGTAAATTTATTTAAAATAATTTATTTATTTATTTATTTTATTTATTATAATTGGACAGCATACAGATAAAATCCAATTACATGCTGTCTCTTAATTTTAATTACAAACAACAAAGATTGATTTAAAAAAAAAAAACAAAAAGAAATATTTAGAATTTAGAGAAAAAATTAATAAAAATAATAAATGCTTATGAATAAGTTATGAAATATAACATAGCTAAAAATAATAATAATAATTGAGTTAAATAAAAGAATCAATTTGGAATAGCTTAAGTAAATTGAATTAATTCTAATAACTATTATTAATGTTCATAAAAAAAAAATCTTATATATATTTAACTATTTACACATAATATATAACAATTTCACCATTTGTAAATATGTATCGATTTATAAATATATATATCGAGAGAAAAAAAAAAAAAATTCATACACAATACATACATATTATTACTAGAGAAAATGTTGAGGATTAAAATGATCATGATAATGATGTAAGGAACTTAAAGATTAGAAATATCAAAATGAATTAATCAGTTTATACATAATACCTAAACACCTACATATCTCCTCCCAAATGCATAACCAAACTTACAGTTAACCATTCAAATCTCAAACAAGCAAACAAAAATTTACCACCAACACGAGAGAAGTCAAGCAAAAATCAAGTACCATTCAAAACTGTCTGAAAACAACTTTTTTTGAACACTGAAATTGATGAACAGAATAGATCAAGCTCAGAGAAAATATCATTGTGGTTCGATTGCAACCTGGACAAAGGAGATCCAAGACCAAGGTCAGTTCTTGCAATTTGAGACCGAAATAACAAGTTCGTTCGAGTTCTATACGCTGGAATACCAAAATTAATCGAAGAAAGGCTAGACGTATCTAGAATTGAATTACCTATTTTATATAAAAGCATCTCGTCAGAAATTATTCTCCTAGTCTCAAGAGAAACTAAACCAAGTTTTTTAAGTCTAACCTCATAACAAAGATACCCAGAGGATGGCACAAACTTGAAACACATAAATCGTGTAAATCTTTTAGAAACACGTTCAACGCTGTTAGAATGTTCATGATAAAAGGGGCTCCATATTTGACTAGCATATTCTAAGCAAGTTCGTACATATGCATTGAAAAGAGTATTTAGCACGGTTGGATTCTTAAAATCCTTACCTCGTCGAAAAATATATCCTAGATTTTTAAATCCTCTTCTCATTACATTCTCAACATGAATGTCAAATTTTAATTTATTGTCGAAAAAAACACCCAAATCCTTAACCGAGTTCACTCTATTTAAAATTAGATTCGATATGGAGTAGTCAAAAATTATTTTATTATGCTTTTTCGTAAAAGAAATAATTGAACACTTATTAATATTTAGTTGTAACTTGTTAATAATGCACCATTTCTGAATTTCTTCTAGATCTTGTTGAAGCTTAATGCAGTCGTTTAGGGTAACTATCTCTTGAAATATTTTTAAGTCGTCGGCAAATAACAGATGCCTACATTTAAGACCAACCGATATATCATTAATAAAAATAATAAATAATAACGGACCAAGGGTTGAGCCTTGTGGAACTCCAGATGTTGGGGTTACCCCCATGGATGTGTGACCATTGAAATAAACATATTGAATGCGATGTGTTAAGTAAGACTCGAACCATTTAATCAAATTTGGTGAAACTCCCATCGCTGACAATTTTAACAATAAAATCAAATGAATTACCTTATCAAATGCTTTTGCAAAATCAGTGTATGCACAATCAACTTGTAGATTTTTATCAATCTTTGAAAATACGTAGTCAGAAAATTCAAGGAGATTGGTGACTGTAGATCTATGTGCAAAAAATCCATGTTGTAATGGAGAAATTTGATTTTTGATTTCACCAAAGACATGAATATGTATGACTTTTTCAAAAATTTTAGCAAATGCATTCAATATTGCTATGGGCCTATAGTTCTCTATATTGTCACGCTTACCACTTTTAAAAATAGGTACAATGTTAGATAATTTCCATTTAGTAGGAAACTGGCATTGCAATAGTGACATATTAAATAATATGCATAATGGTTTAAATAGAACATCTTTCAAATTTTTAATGAAATAATTCGGTACACCGTCAGGTCCAGGTCCTTTATTTAATTTCAAATCATTTATTTGCGACAGAACTTCATCCTCAGAAATAGAAAAATTATTTTTATATGAGAAATTTGAACTTGTCAATGGTGGACTTGGCTCAGTAGAATAAACGGATTTAAAATATTTTGAAAAAAGTTCGCAAATATCTTCGGGTTTATTCACCCGAGTATCACCATAAAACATTGAACATGGATAGTCAGACTTAACCTTAAAAGATTTATTATAATCCCAAAACCTTTTTGGGTCAGTACTGATTGAATTTTCAAGGTTACGTAGATGTATATCGAAGCACTTTTTAATTTCAGATTTGACCTCCTTCCTATATTCAGAAAACAGGTAATAATCTTGACGGTCATTGTAAATTTTATTTCTTTTCCATAATTTGTTCTTTTCCTTAATTAAAAATTTTAATCGAGCAGAGTACCAAGATGGAAACTTATTACGACAAGGTTTAGCACGAGACTGCTGTGGTATTAAGGAAAAAAGCTTATCATAGAATGTTTGAGTTGCACTATCAATGGGTAATCCATTAAAAAGCTCATTCCAATCAATAGTAGCTAATTCGAGATTTAATTGAACATAGTCAAGTTTAATATAATTAATGGAAGGCTTGGTGAATCTGTCTTGCATTTTAAGTTTACAATTAGAAACCTGAATATGCAGTGGTGGGTGATGTGGATCAATTTTAGATAAGACAGGTATGCTTGATGATACAACAATATTATAAAGATTCATATTAGTTATGACCAGATCAAGAAGCCTATTAAGATGATTGCGGGCGGAATTACATTGATTACATTTACTCAAATCCATCAATTCGACAAAAGATTGAGCAATTCTACCCTCATAGGCTAATATTTTGATGTTTGAATTGTCACTGGTATCCCATGTGATATTTGGAATATTAAAATCACCAAAAATAAGAAATTCAGTATTGGGGTTTGACAAGTTTAACTTATCAGAAATAAATTTGAAAAATTGAGAGTAATCATCATATTTCAAGCCAATACTAATATAAACGGTACATAAAATTAAATGGTGGCCATTATTCTTATTTATTTGAACCCAGACATCATCTATTAAGGGATTGTTAAAACCATTAAGTTCGTGAGCCTGAATTTGTCTATGAATCGCAATTAAAGCACCACCCCCATCCAAACGTCCGGTTGCAATCAAATTTCTATCCTTTCTATAAACATTGTATCTGTCATCAAATATCTCCGCAGAGCCGATGCCATCGTTTAACCATGTTTCAGTGAATCCAATAATATCAAAGTTGTTGCTTTCTACAGAAAGTTTTATGTCCCCAAGTTTCCGCCTGATTCCCCTACAATTCTGGTAGTAAATATTCATGCTGCTATAATAAGAATTAACGGAAACTAGAGAGAAAAAAAATGTATTAGGAAAATAATTGTATATAATGCAATATATATAGCCAAGTAAAGAATTATAAGTAAATTAAAGATTCAATAAAGCTTAAAAAAGAAAATATGAAAAAAGAAAAAACAAAAACAAAATATTTAAATATTTATGTGTGTATGTATGTATACGTTTAATGTTATAAGAATTTAAATTATTTAATTTAAAATTTTAAGAGATATTACTTGTTATTATCCACTTGGGATTCTTGAATAACCTCGGTTACCTCAGGAGTTTTCAATAAATTATTCAAATCAGTCCATGATGAAATGGTTGAAACGTTGCCTTCAGCTGTTTTTTTGCAGTAGATGTTTCCATAGTTAGCCCAAACATATTTGTATTTGACCGTACAATCATCACCTTGCAGAAGCTGCTTGGCTTGATGAAGCAATCTTTTTTTGGTCGGTGGTAAATGATCCGTAATAAAAATTCTTGATTCACCACTCAGCCCGAAATCCCTCGCACTAAGTTTTTTTTTTAATTTCATGGCTTTGAGAATTTGATATTTTTTGTATTTACAATTAAGTTCAACAGTAATTGGTTTGAAAGATGATTGTGACCTGGTACGATATACATATTTGATAAGATTATCCGGTTCGACAATTCCAATGAATTGGAAAATTTTATGCACAACCAATTTCAAATTCTCATTCATTACTGTAGGAACACCATGAATTTGCAAATTTTCACTGAAAACCTGCCTTTCTAAAAGATCCGCACGAAGATTAACAGATTTGATATCATCTTTTAGGCTTTTGTTCTCATCCTCCAGGTCTTTAATCTTTTTAACGTTAGCTTCTACCTTATGTGACAGTAGTAGTAAAGTATCAACATTGGTTGTAATATTGGTTAAAGTTTCACCGAGTGCTTTTTGTTGTGTCATTAAAACATCTAATGATTTAAGCGAGATCAAAAATTCGTTGTTTTGAGCTTTTAATGAATCCATATCCGCTTTTAATGAGTTAAGAGTTGATGCCAGTGATATATTAGTATTCTTCGAAGCAGTTGAGATGTTTGTAGCGACTGGTGTAGAACAAGCCGTACATTTCAAGCTTTCTTTAGGTAAATTACTGTCTTCGATTTTATTATCACATAAATTATGATATAAATATGTACATTGAAAGCACTGAAAATATTCATTCTTGTTTGACCGGTTTATTTTATCATTACATTTGTTGCAACTCATTTTGATCAATATAATTGAAATCAACAAATCTCTGAAGCGATGACGATATTATAGCTGAACAGTTATATTATTTAATAAAATCACCGTGGACTTGAAAGAATAAATCCACTATTCACACATCACACATTTACAAATCAATCCACACGAAATAAAAAAATTATTTCTGTTAGTTTTATATATATAGAACAATATTAAAATTTCTTTGATTAACTAGTTGATTTGAATAGTATACTAGTATAATACTAGTTGATTTGAATATTCGTAATAATATCTTCAAAACTTATTTACGATATGTATTAACAACTTCAATTATTATTCTTATTTAAAATTTTTTATTATTTTATTTAACAATTTATAATATCTAAAAGACATTTTTAATTACCTTCAAAAACTAATATCAATTTCGGGTCGAGTATAAATATGAAGTTAAATTTTAATGGATTTTTCTTATTGAGATGTGGTTATATTGCATTATACTTAATCATCCGTCCACACGCAATAATAAATGGAATTTGGTTCTTGTCTCGTTTTTGCGTTGTTCAGGATACTGGTGGTGGATGTGTGATGTAGATTCCTAAAGGGGCTCACTTATCACTTTTTGAATTTATAATTAAAACAATTTTCATTAATTTTATATATTATGAAAAACACTGTAATATATTTATAATATATATAAACTTAAATTTATTTATTTTTTATGACTAATTATAATATATTTTGATTTATATATTATTATTTTTTTATTTAGGTTTAACTTCACTTATATACTAAAAATTAAATTTTCTTACAACTAGAAGTTTTTTAAAATTGATATATTGGATTTTTATTTGGAGGAAAGGGATGTTTTGGTATGGTGGTTTTAAGATTACTGACTGATCGGATAAATTATATTTTTGAGATCGTTGTTTTTCTGTTTTTATTCGTTTTTATATTTTTTATAATTTCAATTGCTTTAAGGAAGGGATATTTTTTGGGTGTTTTTTGATTTTTTTTGAAAATTTCGGATTTTGAATTTGGTAATAAAACATTTGTTTTTTTTAAATGGGAAAAAGGAATGGATTAGTTATTTTGGGTTAATAAATTGGATTTTTTATGACGGAAAGTTTTTGGATGATGATAGAAATGTATTTGGTGTTTTGATAGGATTTTTGATGTCTGGCGACATCAAAAGAAGGTAAGGATTATGGATATTATAAGAATGGAAAGTTGGGTTTTATTATTTTATTATATTTAGTTATTCGTAAATAATAAATAGTTTGGATTTGGGATTTTTAGTGTCTGGCGACATCGAAGGGATGTTGGGATTATGGAAATTAAGGATGTAACTGAATTTAAAATTTTTTAATGTTATAGCATTTTGTTATAATTTAATTGTGTTTTCACACAACAGCGTTTTGGAACGGTTACACTATATAATAATTGTGTGTTTCTGTAAAAATTGTTTGTTTCTGTAAAATGTACTAATCGCAGAAGCAGAGCCCATCATATTTGTGTTTAACTGATCATTGTAAGACATTGGAATTCAGTCGATTTGACTTTAAACATTAAAATTAAAATAAAATTGCTATATAAGTACAATAATTTGTGTGTGATTACAGTTATTATTGATTTTCGTTAATTTATCTAATTGACACATCATGACATGTCATGTTATTATAATAATTATCGTAAAGCTTTTATAAAAAAAAATAAATTTTTAGTTTAATTATTACAGTTTAAGCTTTTTTACATAAAAATCCTTGGAATTTTGACGTTGTTGTTGTTGTTTTGATGCGGTACTATAATGATTGATGTGAATTAATTATGGACAGTTATTGTTTCAAGATGAATTCGAAAGCATTGAATCGAATTTAAAAGAAACGTTATTGAAAATTGGTGCGTTTAACCGTTTTCTTATTAATAAACTACCTAGACTTCATAACTTTAAAACTTTGATGTATGCATTTAAAAGATTTGAAATTTAAAAATATGTTGAATCGGCGATAATGTGGTTTTCGTACAATCTATCTATCTATGGTTTGATAACAGACTCAACGAAAGCATTCACCATAATATAGCGCCCCTTTATAATGAAAAGTAATTAAAAATATTTGAACTAATAAAATACAATCTTACCTGTCTGATATACTATAACTTTAATCTTATTTTTAAATTTCGGAAACGAAAATTCAAACATTTGCACAGAGAGAAATGTTTGCATATATTATTCGTTATAGCCTTAACTTATTCTTAAATTAGGTATATTTGACTCCGGGATTAAGCAATTCATAAATTGTGATTTTAGTATTCCTATTCTTTGGTTAATGAAATAATCATATACTATGTCTGTTAATCCTAGAATTTTTTTTTGAGGAGCTAATCCTAAATTATGCTTAACTTTTGCGTTATATGACCAAATAAGAATAAGTTTTATAATATTAGTTCATACTAGATCAAGCAAAGATCAAGCTCACGATCAAGATCAAGCAAAGCCACTCCGAAGTTATGAAAATATACGAACAGTTTCTGGGCAAAAAAAAAAGTTTTCATAATGTCTGAATTATTTTGCGGCTTTATGCATAAATTATTCATACTTACGTTAGTGAAAACCTTCTTATTATTCAGAAATTAATAAATATTATATCACGATAATATTTATACATTTGTAAATATACCTATAAAAATCATAATTTTAGAATCAAATCCTTCGTAAATTTAATTTTATTTTAAAGTGTGTATTTATCATTAATAATGTACATATAGTTATAGTATATTAACAAAAATGATTTCAACTAATTTATTACTAATAGCACCAGTTTATGTAGTCTGTTTAAACTCTAAACCATAATTTACAATCTAAGAAAGTAGAACAATACTGTTATTTCTGTTATTTGAGCCATGTTCAAATATAAACTTCTTAATTTTAGGTTTATTATTAATATGCAAATGTTTTGCTTTTAAACGTTTCTTTGTCATTGACAGTAGGTGGTTATTTATTTATAAAACTTAGTTCGGGATTTCTCAAAGTTGATACTGAAACAATCGGGTGTTTCGTTTTAAACATACTTTTTTTTTGGAGGGCTGACCTTTTCGATCGGTGCATTGCATAATATAATTTGTTTTTTTTTTGTTTCCTTTTTCTTTTTCTTGATTGTATAAATAAATATAAAATGTTTACAAGTTTACAATAAGTAAACTTATTTCAAATGATATATGTATATACAAATATGATTCATTAATATTGTAAAACACATATTTTTGCATTATCTCCGTTATTCTTTCAATATTTTATTTTTAAATATCTATAAAAAGGGAAAAAAACAAAGAGAAAAAAAATTATAATTCTCGATAATGCAACAATTGGCGAAATACTGTATTTGATTTAAAAAAAATTTAATAACTATTTAAATAAAAAGTTATTCATTCAATTTACAAACAGGCTGACAAAAGGGTGTAATTAAGTCGCTCGCATGATATTTTGCTGTATATTTTCTATCTAGGTCTTCTAGAACGTATATTGAGCTGCCAAGCTTCGATTTTACGACAGCTTTTATATATTATTGGGCCAATTTTGCATTAAACCGTTCTAATAAATTTGATTTTTTAAAGGACTTTCTAAGGACTATTTCACCAATATCATACTCAGACGACCTGGTTCTAAGATTGTAGTGTTTCGCATATTTGATATATGCATTTTTAAGATTGCGTGTTACTTCCTCTCTTACCTTATCTAATTTTACTAACCTTTTGTCTTCGACCTCTTGCTCCCAGATAATATTCCTTGTCAGGTCTTTACCCAATTCCATTTCTTTGCCGAAATTTATAAAATATGGCGTGTGTTTTGTTGAATCGTGGTTTGCGGTTCTAATCGCATAGGCAATTTTAGCAAAATTGGTGTCCCAATTTCGTTGATCATCATTCATGTATGCTCTCATGCTGGAGAGAATGACCCTATTGATGCGTTCAGCCGGATTGGACTGCGGGTGGTATATTGCATTAAACCAATGTTTAACACCATATTCGTTTAACATCTTTTTGAATTCTTTTGACGTGAATTGTACTCCATTATCTGAAATTAAAATTTTCGGTACCCCAAAAACAAGAAAAACTTCATTTTCGAGAATTTGCACAAGAGACCTTACTTCAGCCCTTCTCACTGGTTTTAGGATACAAAATTTACTGAATACATCTAATATAACCATAAGATGCTGATTTCCCGTCTTAGATCTAGGAAACGGTCCCATATAATCAACCGCTATCATTTCCCATGGACTTTGAACGTTCTTTTGATCACCATTTGGCACTTTAGAACAAACGTTAGAATGCTTATTCGTTTGACACTCGCTACATTTATTAACGTACTCTTTTATCTGCCGATACATGTTTGGCCAGTAATGTTTTTGTTTGATCTTTTTGTACGTTTTCGAAACACCCAGATGTGCTCCCAACGGACTGTCGTGATATATATGGAGAAGCTGGACTCGCTGATTCTCAGGAACGTAACATAGCCATTCTGCACTATGATTAAATTTTTTTTGTATTTTTGTTACATATTTTAAACAGAAGATCTTCTTTAACCATAAAATTAAGATATTTCTCCGGATTCTGTACTACTTTAGTTATAAGAGCTGTATAATCCTCATCTTTTACTTCTTGGTTAATTTCATTCACCTCCATTAGTCTTGATAGCGCATCTGCTACGACATTTAGTTTTTCTTTTCGATGTTTTATCTCAAATTCGAATTCTTGTAGTTTTAATGCCCATCGTGCAAGCTTAGACGTCGGATCTTTTAGGTTAATGAGCCACCGCAGTGAAGCATAATCTGTAATAACTGTAAACTTGGTTCCTTCAATGTAGGACCGGAATTTATATATTGATCTTATCACAGCTAAGCATTCTCTTTCCGTTGCTGAATATTTTCGTTCGATGGGACTTAACTTCTCAGAATAGTATGCTATTACTCCTTCGTTATCCCCCTCTCCTTGCGTCAAAATAGCACCCATTCCTAGTTCAGAAGCATCGCATTGAATAGTAAACGGTTGTTCATAATCGGCATTTTCAACACTGGCGCTGATACAAGTGCAGTTTTTAACTTCAATAAAGAGCATTGTGCTTCATCTGTCCATACAAATTTTGTTTGTCCTTTCTTCAATAGGTCACTTATTGGTGCTGTGACGGTGGAAAAGTCCTTAATAAATCTGCGATACCAGTTCGCCATCCCATGTAAGCGTCTGACATCTTTGATATTTCTTGGATGTGGTATATTCAATATGGGCGAAATTTTTTCAGGATCAGGTCCTAGACCATTTTCGTTCAAAACATATCCCAAATATCATCAGTAGGCCAGCTGTCAGACTGAACGGCTGTGTTTTATTTTTGTCAAGAAAAATTTAAATTTAAAATAAAATAATTAATTTTCTTTTCTATTTTTTTAGCATTTTTAATTTAGGGAAAAACAATTAATAATTAATAATTTTTGTCTTTATTTTCAGGTAATATTAAAAGAATTTTACAATATAAGAAAATTATTTTATCGCCGTTTCCAAATTCGAAGAACAATAATAATAAACACAGGTTGACATAACGCTACATAAACTAAACAGTTTCAGTTTCTGTTTTTGGATAAAGGATTTAAAGGAAAATAAAGAAGTTCCAAGATAAGTTTTTAAGTTTTATTATATTTTTCCTTAATAAGATTTTGGTTTTATTTTGGTTAATTTAGTTTGTTGGCATTATTCTAATTGTGATAAAAGTATTAATGTTATAATATTTTAGTGTTGTTATTGTTTCCTTCTATTAACTAAAGTTTTTATTATTTGCGGTACATCACATTTTGATGTACTTCTCTTAAAAATTCAATTGCAATTTCACAGTTATACTTACTGTACTACTTTTAAGAGATAAGAACTTTCACGGTCTCCTTTTAATCCTTTATCGTTGTTTTTGGTTTGGTTTAATCTGTTTGCTTCAATCTCTTATGTCGAACCATTAATTAATTATCCATTGTTTGAATTGGCAATTTCGACAGTTAAACTTAGACATAGTTTCAAGTTGTCCAGCTGGTAGAATTGTCAATTTAGATATCATTTTTGATCTTTTGTTTGGTTTTAGTTGGAATTTTTTTTTTTGAGGATTGTTTTCAGATTTATTTTTAAATTTAACTATAATTTAAAATGTCGAAATTGTCTATCAATTTTGCTAATATAAGAGGGTTGAACGTCAATCTTAATGCAGTTCACCTTTATCTTGAGAATCTTAAGCCTGATATTCTTTTTTTAACGGAAACGATTATCAGCGCGAGAGCTGTATCGTTGGACAAAACTAAATATGTTTGTCCTAACTATGAGCTTGAATCTTCTTTCTACTTTAAGCATGGTGTTTGTGCGTTTATTAGAAATTCTGTACCATATGTGAGAATAAATAATTTTGAATTAAATTCAAAATTTCACAATATGGTTTCCCTTAAGATTACCTGCTCTAATCAAACTCTTTTTGTCTTTGGATTGTATCGCTCGCCCAACTCACCGGAGAACATAAATTTATTTCATGACCTATCTGAAAAGATAGATAGGTTGACTGTATATCCTAACGCTAAAATTATAGTTCTTGGTGATTTCAATGTTCATAATAAAGAACGGCTTACACACAGCTCTAAAACTGATGAATTAGGTAAAGAAGCTGAACTTTTTGCTCTTTATCATAATTTCACTCAGATAATAGATCAGCCTACCAGAGTTCCTGACATTCTTGGCCAAAAAAGTAACTTGCTCGATTTGTTTTTGATAAATGACCCTACGTTGGTTCAATTTAAAGTATCAGAGCCTTTGGGTGGATCAGATCATAATTTGATCTCCACACATTTGAATATACAAGTACCTAAACAGTTTAAAGCTAATCCTCGTTTTGTTTGGGATTATAAAGCTGCAAATTGGCAGAGACTTAGAGATTTCTTTAAATGGTTTCCCTGGAAACGCAATTGTCTTTCCAGCCAAGATCCAAACATTGTTGCTTCTAATTTTTCAAAAATAATACTAATGGGTATGAGTAGGTTTGTTCCAAATAGTTTGATTGTTCCGAAGGTTGATCGATGGTTTTCAAGTAAATGCAAAAAAGCAATAAAAATTAAAAAAAAGGCTTTTCAAAAGTTTATTCAAAACAAGTCTGATGAAAACCTTAGATTATACCGAATAGAAAGAAATTTATGTAGAAAATTAATAGATGCAGAGAAACATCTATTTATTAGGAAAAAAGCTAATAAATTTGCTGAGCACCCTACTGGTTCACGAAATTTTTATAAAACCGCCAAGGCTGTTCAAGGAAATTTTTGTAAGTCTTCTATACCTCCTCTTATTGATAGAGATATACCTATTATTGACCCCAAAGAAAAGGCTAATTTATTAGGTAACTGTTTTTCGTTAAATTCTACATTAGTAGAACCCAATTTTCTACCTATACCAATTCCTAGAGTTTCTAACAAAATGGGGCGGATTATTTTTCGTAAAAATGTCATTCGGAAAATGCTCTTACAAATCAATACTAATAAGGCATCTGGACCTGATAGTATTCCTCCAATTATCCTTAAAACTTTTGCTAAAGAGTTAGCACCAATCCTAACTAAAATTTTCTATTTGTCATATAAGAAAGGGATTTTTCCTGATATATGGAAAATGGCTAGTGTACAACCAGTTCCAAAGAAGGGCGCTAAAACGGATCCAAGAAACTACAGACCTATATCAATTTTGTCGGTTGTTTCTAAAGTATTTGAGAAATATGTTAATTTTAATATTATGAGCTTCTTAGAGTCGTCAAAATTACTTAATGAAAGACAATACGGATTCCGTAAAGGAAGAGCGACGGGAGATTTACTCTCTTTTGTCACGCATATCTGGAACAAGTCGTTTGAAAACCATGGTGAGACCTTTGGCGTCGCACTTGATATTGCCAAAGCGTTTGACAAAGTATGGCACAACAATCTTATTTGCAAATTGAGATGCTACGGCTTAGATGAGCAACTTATTTCTTGGTTACAAAGCTTTATTTCCGAGCGCAAATTTCAGGTCAATGTTGATGGTGTTTCATCGAATATCTTTTCAACTAACGCTGGTGTTCCTCAAGGTTCCGCTTTATCACCTACTCTTTTTCTTCTCTATATTAATGACTTGCTAGGTTCAACAGTTAATCCCATCCATAGTTTTGCTGATGATAGCACACTTCATGCGTCACATGAAATGCCAAATTTGTATACACCATCAAATCTTAATATCGCAAGATTAAACTTGATAGACTCATTAAATGTTGATTTAAAAACCATCTTAGATTGGGGAGTTGCTAACAGTGTTGAATTCAACACAAGTAAAACTCAAGTTTGCCATTTTTCTAGATTATCAACACCTAATCCATTTTTATTAAAGTTTGATTCAAATAATCTTGAAGAGAAAGAATCTATTAAACTTCTAGGAGTTGAGATTGAAAATAGTATGAAATGGAATTCTCATATTTTTAGCCTAGCAAAGAACGCTGTTCAAAAATTAGGATTTTTGGGTCGTTGTCGTAAGGTTTTTAATAGCGAGCAGCTTCTTTTAATATATAAATCATTTATTCGTCCCTGCATGGAGTATTGTTCTCACATATGGGGAGGAGCTTACATAAGTAGTTTGAAATGTCTTGATTCTGTACAGCGGAGAGCTGTTAAATTGATCGGCAACTCGACTCTTACTAACGAGCTTGATTCCTTGCAACATAGAAGAGACGTCGCTGATTTGACGGTATTTTACAAGTATATTATGGACGAACGGACGTCTGCGGAGATCAAATCGATTTTGCCTGAACCAGCAAACTTCGCGCGTTTCACTAGAGCATCAACATCAGCCCATCCTTTTACGGTTCGAGTGACTAGGTGTAGAACTGTCGCTTTTCAACGCGATTTTTTTAACAGAGTTTCTCATCTCTGGAATGCCTTACCGGCGTGGGTCTTTCCTGATAATTTTAATCCTCAAAACTTTAAGATCAACATTAATAAATTCTTCAAAGAAAATTGAATAATACTTTCAAGCCCTAGTTCCTTAGTTAGCATGGTATCTTCGGATATTCAGAGACGTTGATCTATATTGGTTAACACTAAACATGCCTAACATAGAATAAAAAAAAAAAAAAACCGAAGTTCTTTAACGCAGAATTTCGATTTTTCAAGACTTATAGATAAATTGGCGGCTTTTAGTCTATTTGCTACTTCTTCTTATAGAATTAAATGTCGTTCGAATGTACTTGATGTTATGATTATGTCGTCAATATAAACGAATACTTCTGGCTCCAAATTGTGACCTAAACACTTTTCCAACACACGACACATAGTTTGCGCAGTATTGCATAAACCAAAAGGCATCCGTTTAAGAATAAAGTGGCCTCTGCCTGGTACTATGAACGCTGTTTTTGGACGTGCAGACGGATGGAGTGGTACCTGCCAAAAGGCATCTGACAAATCAATCGCCGACATATATTTAGAGCTTCTAATCTGTCCTAAAATTCCCCCAATATGCAGAAGTGGGTAAGCATCCTTGACCGTTACCTGATTTAAAGAACCCGCATCAAGACAAAGTCTTATTTTTCCTGTTGCCTTACGAACGCACACCATCGGATTTGCCCACTCACTTTGAGTAGCTTCTATTACATCTAGTCCGAGTATCCTATCGAGTTCAGCATCAACTTCTTTTTGTATGTAAGGTGATAATGGATATGGCCGTTTAACAATAGGTTTTGCATTTCCTGTATCTATTGTATGGGTAAACAAATTGCTGCATCCTATTTCCCCCTCTTTTGAAACTTTAAATTTTTGGATTACAGCTTCCAGATACTTAACTTGAATTGAATCTAAATGAGGTCGTTCTTCGTTTCTATGATGTTCCAAAGCATTACAGTCCAATACCAAATTGCAGAATTTTCGTCTGAGGCCGAAATGTTCCCAAAAGTCGATGCCTAATATTAGTGTTTTCGAGAGGGATGGAATGATATATGTTGGGACTACTTTAACCATATCTAATGCTTTAAACGGAATGTCAACAATATTTACAGCTGGATGAACAGTTCCGTCCACTGTTTTAATTGCGGTTGATATTGGTTGACCAGTTAAGTTCAGCTTTTCCAAAAGTTCAAGCCCGCCAAGTCCAAGGATGGTGCAGCTAGCTCCTGAGTCCATAAGTCCTCTCAACTCATATCCTAAAATGTCAACTTTTAAATACGGTCTACGATCTTTTTGTAAATTAATAATTGAAGACATAATTTGTAGTTCAGAACTTCTTACTTCGGTTGGTTTGATGGGTTCGGGTTGCTCTGATGCCTTATATGTATTGGAAGATCGATGGCATCGTTGTTTCGTTCTTCCATAACTCCGTTTCCCGACATATCGTTTTCTTCACAGTGGCGTTGGTTCGGCTGAGGTTGGTTATACGTATTTGTCCTTCGTGATCGAAAATCTATATGCTTCAAGCAGTTCTTTGCTGTTATTCCTGGATTACCACATAAGTAGCAAAACATCTTGTGCTGTGGTTTTATGCAGCTTCTGTGAGAGAGCCCTGGCTCTTGACAATTCCAACACTGTAATCTAGTTCTGCCTTTTACTTCATACTGGTCGTTCTTTGAATTACAAAACTCTCGACCTGCATGTGGTCCTATTGAACATATACAATTATTTCCGGCATCGTCATCTTCAACTTCCGCACGTTCTTGAATGAACTTTGGATTTTCATTTTCCCATTGGCTGGATGCTTCTTTCTGTTGATCATGGTGCAGATTATATTGTGATGGAGATCTGTAATTTTCTACTATAATTCCTCTACTATAATTCCTGATTGCCTACTATAATTCGTTTCTATACAATTGACGTTTGGATATTGCATCGGGCGTTTAAATTGATCCTGTCCACTTATATGCCTCGAATATGAAGGTTCTACCATCGAAAATGGTGGTAGTTGCGTCATATACGAACGTCGATCTGCTAACAGTTTAACTTCATCCATTCTGTTACACAGTCGAATAATACCTTCTAAAGTTGTTACATCCGTCATCGCCAAGTTGTAACTATATTGAGGCAACATATTTTTTGGATCACGTAGTGTTGGCCTCTCTTGTGTATTAGCGGACTGTATTGGTATGTTTCGATGATATATGACGCCAGAGAGACGAACAAGCTTAAATTTGAAAGACAACAATACGTCCGCGTCGTCTCGTACAGCAAAAGGTTGATACGATGATTATGTTTTAAAAATCAGAAATGATGAAAAGCGATGATTGTAAATGATGATACGGTATATATAAGCCAATCAATATAGCCAATTAATATAGCAATTAATAGAAACGATGAATTGATGATACGAAGTGTATAATTCAATCAATACAGCCAATCAATATAGCCGTTCATAGAATCGATGAGTTGATGATATGAAGTATATAATCCAATCAATATAGCCAATTAGTAAAGCTCTATTAAGATAGCGGACTAAAAATGGCGGCTACAACCAGGACCTAGGCTGTATTCTAAACGACGACTTATTTGAAACTTATTTATGTAGACTTACTTATTCAACGCCATTTTAAATAAGTATTTAAAAGCTATTCTAAATGATTTAGCATACTTAATTTGACAGCACATAAAAGCAAATTCGAAAATAAATTTAATTAGAACGATTTATTTAATTTGATCAATTAAAGAGTTTTGAAAACTATTTTCTTCATTTTAAATTATTATATTAATTTTTTTACGGATCGAAAAAGAAGTTTTATTCCTTAAAATCATTTAGTAAACAAACATGACACTGTCAAATCAAATTAGATTTTTCTATGAAAAAAAATTTCAAATAAGTCACCTCTTTAGGTTACTTATTCAAATAAGTAAGTCTCCACAAATAAGTTTCAAATAAGTTTTGGTTTAGAAAACAGCCCTAGTCAGGCAATTGTAGCCAATTTGTAGCCAATTTGTTACGCCATTAAAAAATTTGTAGCGCCTGCCAATTCTGAGAAATTCAAGAAACCGCTATCTTAAATTTAAGCTAGCGGTTTTCGCAATATCTCCCGTTCTATTCATCCAATTTTAATTCTTAATACCTTATAATTTGTTGCCGGTTGGGCTACAATTTGTTACGTCATCAAAATGTTTGTAGCCCCTTCCAATTCTGAGAAATTCAAGAAACCGCTGTCTTAAATTTAAGCTAGCGGTTTTCGCAATATCTCACGTTCTATTCATCCAATTTTAATTCTTAATACCTTATAATTTGTAGCCGCTTAGGCTACAATTTGTTACGTCATCAAAATGTTTGTAGCGCCTTCCAATTCTGAGAAATTCAAGAAACCGCTATCTTAAATTTAAGCTAGCGGTTTTCGCAATATCTCCCGTTCTATTCATCCAATTTTAATTCTTAATACCTTATAATTTGTTGCCGGCTAGGCTACAATTTGTTACGTCATCAAAATGTTTGTAGCCCCTTCCAATTCTGAGAAATTCAAGAAACCGCTATCTTAAATTTAAGCTAGCGGTTTTCGCAATATCTCACGTTCTATTCATCCAATTTTAATTCTTAATACCTTATAATTTGTTGCCGGCTAGGCTACAATTTGTTACGTCATCAAAATGTTTGTAGCCCCTTCCAATTCTGAGAAATTCAAGAAACCGCTATCTTAAATTTAAGCTAGCGGTTTTCGCAATATCTCACGTTCTATTCATCCAATTTTAATTATTAATACATTATAATTTGTTGCCGGTTTGGCTACAATTTTTAACGTTATCAAAATGTTTGTAGCCCCTTCCAATTCTGAGAAATTCAAGAAACCGCTATCTTAAATTTAAGCTAGCGGTTTTCGCAATATCTCACGTTCTATTCATCCAATTTTAATTATTAATACCTTATAATTTGTTGCCAGTTAGGCTACAATTTGTTTCGTCATCAAAATGTTTGTAGCCCCTGCCAATTCTGAGAAATTCAAGAAACCGCTATCTTAAATTTAAGCTAGTGGTTTTCGCAATATCTCACGTTCTATTTATCCAATTTTAATTCTTAATACATTATAATTTGTTGCCGGTTAGGTTACAATTTGTTACGTCGTCAAAATGTTTGTAGCCCCTGGCAGTTCTGAGAAATTCAAGAAACCGCTATCTTAAATTTAAGCTAGCGGTATTCGCAATATCTCACGTTCTATTCATCCAATTTTAATTTTTAATACCTATTAATTTGTAGTCGGTTAGGCTACAATTTGTTACGTCATCAAAATGTTTGTAGCCCCTGCCAATTCTGAGAAATTCAAGAAACCGCTATCTTTAATTTAAGCTAGCGGTTTTCGCAATATCTCACGTTCTATTCATCCAATTTCAATTCTTAATACCTTATAATTTGTTGCCGGTTAGGCCTCAATTTGTTACGTCATCAAAATGTTTGTAGCCCCTTCCAATTCTGAGAAATTCAAGAAACCGCTATCTTAAATTTAAGCTAGCGGTTTTCGCAATATCTCACGTTCTATTCATCCAATTTTAATTCTTAATACCTTATAATTTGAAGCCGCTTAGGCTCCAATTTATTACGTCATCAAAATGTTTGTAGCGCCTGCCAATTTTGAGAAATTCAAGAAACCGCTATCTTAAATTTAAGCTAGCGGTTTTCGCAATATCTCACGTTCTATTCATCCAATTTTAATTCTTAATACATTATAATTTTTTGCCGGCTAAGCCACAATTTGCTACGTCATCAAAATGTTTGTAGCCCCTTCCAATTCTGAGAAATTCAAGAAACCGCTATCTTAAATTTAAGCTAGCGGTTTTCGCAATATCTCACGTTCTATTCATCCAATTTTAATTCTTGATACATCATAATTTAAAGCCGGTTAGGTTACAATTTGTTACGTCATCAAAATGTTTGTAGCCCCTGCCAATTTTGAGAAATTCAAGAAACCGCTATCTTAAATTTAAGCTAGCGGTTTTCGCAATATCTCCTGTTCTATTCATCCAATTTTAATTCTTAATACATTATAATTTGAAGCCACTTAGGCTACAATTTGTTACGTTATAAAAATGTTTGTAGCCTCTGCCAATTCTGAGAAATTCAAGAAACCGCTATCTTAAATTTAAGCTAGCGGTTTTCGCAATATCTCACGTTCTATTCATCCAATTTTAATTCTTAATACCTTATAATTTTTTGCCGGCTAAGCCACAATTTGTTACGTCATCAAAATGTTTGTAGCCCCTGTCAATTCTGAGAAATTGAAGAAACCGCTATCTTAAATTTAAGCTAGCGGTTTTCGCAATATCTCACGTTCTATTCATCCAATTTTAATTCTTAATACCTTATAATTTGTAGCCGCTTAGGCTCCAATTTATTACGTCATCAAAATGTTTGTAGCGCCTGCCAATTTTGAGAAATTCAAGAAACCGCTATCTTAAATTTAAGCTAGCGGTTTTCGCAATATCTCACGTTCTATTCATCCAATTTTAATTCTTAATACATTATACTTTGTAGCCGGTTAGGCTACAATTTGTTACGTCATCAAAATGTTTGTAGCTCCTGCCAATTCTGAGAAATCCAAGAAACCGCTATCTTAAATTAAGCTAGCGGTTTTCGCAATATCTCACGTTCTATTCATCCAATTTTAATTCTTAATACATTATAATTTGTAACCGGTTAGGCTACAATTTGTTACGTCATCAAAATGTTTGTAGCTCCTGGCAATTCTGAGAAATTCAAGAAACCGCTATCTTAAATTTAAGCTAGCGGTTTTCGCAATATCTCACGTTCTATTCATCCAATTTTAATTCTTAATACATTATAATTTGTAGCCGATTAGGCTACAGTTTGTTACGTCATCAAAATGTTTGTAGCTCCTGGCAATTCTGAGAAATTCAAGAAACCGCTATCTTAAATTTAAGCTAGCGGTTTTCGCAATATCTCACGTTCTATTCATCCAATTTTAATTCTTAATACCTTATAATTTGTAGCCGGTAAGGCTACAATTTGTTACGTCATCAAAATGTTTCTAGCCCATGCCAATTCTGAGAAATTCGAAAAACCGCTATTGTAAATTAAAGCTAGCGGTTTTCACAATATCTCACGTTCTATTCACCCAATTTTCATTTTTAATACATCAAAATTTATAGCCGATTCATTTTCACGTTGACGTTCTATTTGTGAAAGTTCAGTTTCAAT
This sequence comes from Diogma glabrata, assembly GCA_963693315.1. Classification (NCBI taxonomy): domain Eukaryota; kingdom Metazoa; phylum Arthropoda; class Insecta; order Diptera; family Cylindrotomidae; genus Diogma; species Diogma glabrata. The sequence continues at coordinate 307,284,848 of OY856186.1, forward strand.
TCATGTTCTATTCAACCAAATTTTAGGGTTCCGTTTTTTATACGGAACACTATTGGTGAGAGTAAAACGAGTTTTTCACATTATATCGCTTATTTCGTAAACTATAAATGCTATGGACTTGAAATTTGAGGTGCGTATAAAACTAATCTGTCCACATGAAATGACGGATACAAATAAAACTAAAGTGGTTTTCGTTTAGTTTACAGGGCTACGATGTGTGACTTTTGAGAAAATACATTTTTTTATAGATTCAAATAGGGTATCATATGAAAAGGCTTCATTTCAGTATTCCTTAAAAGTTTATTTTGGAATTTTACACCTCACCATTTTTTGTATAATTTTGAATAATGACATTTTTTTCGTGTTTTCTTACCTCGATTAGCTCCGAACCTATCTGATCAAAAATTCTCAAATGTATTTGGAATGATAGAAAAATTAGTACGTTTTTAATAAAAAATATAAAAGAGTGTCATATTCTCATACTTAGATTTATTAAGGGGGTGGAAATGAGGAGGGGTTAAAACACTATTTAAAATATGGTCAAGTGGGGTGTCATTTGAAAGAGCACTTAATTTAAAAAACAAAGCAATTTTTTTTAGAATTTTGCGATACCCAGTTTTTGAGTTATATTAAAAAAGTGCGACTTTCAGACCGCCCCACCCCATACGTTTCGACACTGATTGACGGAAAAATTTGTCAAAATTCACAGAGCTAGGAAATTTGCTAAATTTTGTACGAAAACTATAGCGAAGTCTCCAATAATTATATTTCTGTGTGTAGAGGACCGGGGTAGAGGGGGTAAAAAAAAACTTTTTTTGACGCAAGCGAGTGGGGTGTCATTTGAAAGAGCATCTAATTTAGAATTCATTGTAATTTTTTTTAGAATTTTGCGGTGCCCAGGTTTTGAGTTATTGTCAAAAAAGTGCGAAATTCAGACCGTTCCCCACATACGTTTCGACACTGATTGACAGAAAAATTTGTAAAAATTCACAGAGTTAGGAAATTCGCTAAATTTTGTACGAAAACTATAGCGAAGTCTCCAATAATTATATTTCTGTGTGATTAGAGGACCGGGGTAGAGGGGGTAAAAAAACTTTTTTTGACCCAAGCGAGTGGGGCGTCAGTTAGGAAATTCGCTAAATTTTGTACGAAAACTTTAGCGAAGTCTCCAATAATTATATTTCTGTGTGTTTAGAGGACCGGGGTAGAGGGGGTAAAAAAAAACTTTTTTTTGACCCAAGCGAGTGGGGTGTCATTTGAAAGAACACCTAATTTAGAATTTGTTGCAATTTTTTTTAGAATTTTGCGGTGCCCAGTTTTTGAGTTTTATTAAAAAAAGTGCAAAATTCAGACCGTTCACCCCCATACGTTTCGACACTGATTGACAGAAAAATTTGTTAAAATTCACAGAGTTAGGAAATTTGCTAAATTTTGTACGAAACCTATAGCGAAGTCTCCAATAATTATATTTCTGTGTGTTTAGAGGACCGGGGTAGAGGGGGTAAAAAAACCTTTTTTTTTACCCAAGCGAATGGGGTGTCATTTGAAAGGACACCTTATTTAAAATTCATTGCACTTTTTTTTAAAATTTTGCGGTGCCCAGTTTTTGAGTTATATTAAAAAAAGTGCAAAATTCAGACCGTTCCCCCCCATAAGTTTCGACACTGATTGACAGAAAAATTTGTCAAAATTCACAGAGCTAGGAAATTTGCTAAATTTTGTACGAAATTTTTAGCGAAGTCTCCAATAATTAGATTTCTGTGTGTTTAGAGGACCGGGGTAGAGAGGGTAAAAAAAACTTTTTTTGACCCAAGCGAATGGGGTGTCATTTGAAAGAGCATCTAAGTTGCAATTTTTTTTAGAATTTTGCGGTGCCCAGTTTTTGAGTTAATGTCAAAAAAGTGCGAAATTCAGGCCTGTTGTATTCTTACTTAATAACACTTAATTAGTCCACTATACAAATTATATACATATATATAGCAATACGAGTTTTTTTATATAATTGATAAACCTGTACCTTATATATTTTATGATACTTGATAATGTAATGAAATGATAATAATAAAAATCAGTTTATAAAGTAATACGGTCCTATAAACAAATACAGTAGTGGCGACGAAGATGGAATCGCAATAAATATGGAAATGTCCTTGAAAGAACAACAACAAATTAAACCGTTAGAAGTCAGCCGGGTTTATCATGACAGCCGTTTGAATTCATCAGGGGGAATAAAAAATCGTCATGGTGCAAGATTTCGTCAACGTTCTTCATCCGCATCTAACAGTCGAAGTCAATACAATATACAAAAGTTCAACAATTGTCATCGTTGTGGTTGTGCACATGATATTCGTTCTTGTCCTGAAAAAAAATTGGATATGCATTAAATGCAATAAACAAGGTACAGTACAGTCTACAGTATGTCGAGGTCACAGAAGCAGCCAAATCAATGTTGTGAATTTTGTCGATGGCGTTTCACAATCAGCGGTTTTTAAATTAATCATTGAAGGTGTAATGGTTGAGATGGAGGTAGATACTGGAGCTGGAACAACCATTATCAGCATTCAAGAATATAGAGATAAGTTCAATAATTTAGAATTAATAGAATGTCATAATGTACTTTCAACTATTTCAGGTCAAAATTTAAAACTAGTTGGGAAAATACAAGTTCATATGAATTTTGGTAAGAAAATTTATTTATTAGAAATGGTGATAGTAGATACTTCGCGTTGCTTTAAAGCGTTACTTGGTCGAGGTTGGTTGGATGTGTTGCAACCAAATTGGCGGAAATACTTCGTCGAAATTAATAGAGTCAATGAAAATCTTGCAATCGTAATTGAAAATCAGTTTCCAAATGTCATGTCGTCTGAAAATAATCAAGCTATTCGTGGTTATAAAGGTGAAATTCATATAAAACCTTGCACTCCGATTTTTCATAAGGCGTATTCAGTTCCATTAAGATTGAAAGAAAAAGTAGAGGTCGAATTAGACCGTCTGGTCAAAGAAGGGGTCATCGTCTCAGTGAAATTCTCGGCATGGAGTAGTCCAGTAGTGGTAGTTCCAAAACAAAATGGGAATATTCGTCTATGTATTGACTGTAAGGTCACAATAAATAAATACATACATATGGAACACTACCCTCTTCCGTCTATTGAAGAAATTTTTGCTAGTCTCAGCAATTGTAAATTTTTTAGTGTACTTGATCTATCAGGGGCCTATCAGCAGTTAGAATTGTCCCCAGCGTCTCAAAAACTATTAACAATAAATACACACCGAGGGCTTTTTCATTATACGCGCTTACCTTTTGGTGTTGCTAGTGCACCATCCATATTCCAGAGCATAATTGATCAAATTTTGGTAAATTTGAAAAATGTTTACTGTTATTATTTCTACAGATGCAAGTCCTTATGGCATAGGAGCAGTGCTCTCTCACTTTTACAATGGCGAAGAAAAACCAGTAATGTTTATTTCCTGCACTTTGTCTGCAGCAGAGAAAAATTATTCTCAAATTCATAGAGAGGCATTAGCTGTTAACATACATATATGGTAAAGAATTTACCATATCTACAGATCATCAAGCGCTCAAAGAAATATTCCATCCTTGCAAAAATATTCCTAGTATAGCAGCAGCGAGATTGCAGCGATGGGCAATTATCTTGTCAATGTATAAATACAAGATACTACACCGTCCAGGGTCAAAAATGGCAAATGCAGACTGTCTTTCACGATTACCAGTGGAAGATAACACTGATATAAATCACATAAATATAAATGCTATTAATTCTTGTTGTGAAATTCCAATTAATTTATAGCAAGTTAGTCAAGCCATTATCACGGATTTCACGGTTTTTACGTCAAAAATGGATGGCCTAACATGGTCAGTGAAAAATTAAAACCATTTAAATTGAAACAGTTAGCATTGAGTTGTGATGACAAAGTTTTTTTTACGGAAATCGCATTGTGATTCCAGCAAGTATTCGACAAGATACTCTCCAGTTATGTCATGAAAACCATTGTGGTATTGTCAAAATGAAAATGCAAATGCGATCATATTTCTGGTGGCCGTCAATCGATAAGGAAATAGAAACTTTTGTAAAAAATTGTATTATTTGTCAACAAATGTCAAATATTCCAAAGGAGGTTGTGTCCACGAGATGGACAAAGTCTACTGTGCCATTTGAAAGAATTCATCTGGATTATTTCCATTTTGGTGGTAATAAGTTCTTACTAATAATTGATTCTTTTAGTAAATTTTTAGAAATTAAATTAATGAAGAGTACTACTGCTGCAAAAGTATGTGAAGAATTGTGTAATTTTTTTGTGATATTCGGGTTGCCTTCCAAAATTGTTACCGATAATGGAGCTCCATTTGGATCGTATGATTTCAAAAAGTTTTGTATGCAACGAAGTATTGAGCTTATTAATAGTCCCCCATATCATCTACAGTCTAATGGAATTGCAGAGCGACATGTGCAAACTGTCAAAAATGCATTTCCAAATATTCGAAGGAAAAGCAACATATATCAATCTCAGACCAAGTTAACAAATTTCTATTGCATTTTAGAAACTCACCATCCACCAGTACATCAAAAAGTCCATCTGAACTTGTGTTTTCTTACAAACCTAAAATTATTTTAGATCTCATTAATAATAGAAAACAAGTACAATTTAATTTAGAACATAAGATAGAAACTAACATTAGTACTAAGATTATTAAAAATAATTTCAAACAATTAGTTAGATATGAAAATAACATTAAACCGCAACAAAAGTATATGATCGGGGAAAATGTTATGTATAAAAATCATTTTAAAAATATTATCAAATGGATAACAGCAAAAATAATGAAAATAATTAGTCCGTATACATACTTAGTTAGTGTAAAAAATAATATACGGTTTGTTCATGAAAATCAAATACGCAGTTCATTTTTGGAGGATAAATATCATTCAAACATAAAAATCATTCCAAATGTAACGATGTCTAGGAATGATAATAACTCACCCAAAATAAGAAAAAAAAAAAAATCTGAAGAATTGACACCATTAAGGAAATCAAGTGGGTAGCGAAAATCCGAAATTCTACGTCCACGCCGTGCTACCTGGTTAACGCTAACAGAATTACGTTGGTGTAGTTGAGAGGGGCAGAGTAAATACTGCTTATACTCAATGATTCTGCACCATGGCGAGTCATTGGCGCCATAAAACCAGTGCAACTCAAGCGTCTGTTCTCCATGTTAGGGGTGGCTTGGAGCGGGCGTCTGTCTTGGATCAAGCGGCTCGCTATATAAATGTGTAGAAAGCGTCTGTTCTCCATGTTAGGGGCGGCTTGCAGCGGGCGTCTGTCTTGGATCAAGCGGCTCGCTATACAAACATGTAAAAAGGTTGTTTCTGGTGACCTTAAGATGCAGAACGAACCCATTCACGAAAATTTGGGTTGGGCGAAGGGCTAACACCCCATTTCCGTAAAAAAATTATTGTCATGAATTCTGTACACAGGCCTCGGAATATCTCGGATTCAATATTGGAACGACCTCGGAAACTGTACCCGGACTACGATTTAAAAATGGGAACCTGGAACGTGCTAAGCCTTAGAAGACCAGGAGATCTCCTAAAACTAACACAACAAGTCGAGAGCTACACACTGGATATAGTGGCATTACAACAACTAAGATGGCCAGGGAGTGGAATCCATGAAACAGCGAAAGGATACACTCTTTATTATTGCGGTCATTAAAACGGAGGAGAATTTGGAGTTGGCTTTCTTATACACCGTCGCGTGAATCAGCATGTTATCGACTTCTGCCCAATTAATATGCGGTTATGCACACTGAGAATCCGCACGCAAAAATTCAATGTAACGGTCGTCAATGTTCATGCACCTACTGAAGATAAAGCAGATGATATTAAAGACCTGTTCTTCCTAGAACTCGAAGAAGTCATACATAACATCCCGCGGCACGATATAAAAATCGTGGTAGGTGACTTTAATGCTCAAATTGGTAGGATTGCAGAACTTAAAACACATATCGGCCCCAACAGCTTGCATCATACCAGCAACAATAACGGTTTTCGCGCAGCCGAGCTGGCTATGATGTATGATCTAGTAATTTCCAGCACTTTCTTCCCTCACAAGAGAATTCACAAGGCAACGTGGAAATCAAATGACGGAAGAACAGAAAATCAAATCGATCACGTCATGATCTCTAAGAGACACTCTACAAGTGTAACTGACGTTCAATCATACAGAGGTGCTGATATGGACACCGATCATATGCTTGTCATCTTTAAGTACAAGTGCAAATTATCATCTACATTTAACAGACAAGCAAAAAAGACCGTGCGCTGGAATGTCGAAGCATTTAAACATCCGGAAACGCTGAACAGATATCAGGAAATAATAACACAAAACATAGAAGAGCATGACATCTCTTCTGAGATGCCATTAAACATACAAGAAGAATGGCAAACGCTTCAATCAACCATTATAGCCGCAGCACAAACTACAATCGGAAAACGACCACCGAAATCACACAACGAATGGTTTGACGACGAATGCCGCCAATCCGTTGAAAATAAACAAAAACTGCGAGAAAAATGGTTAACAAGGAACACCCGAAGCTCCCAAGCTGATTATCTATGCGCCAGAAAAGCCTCAGCAAAACTTCTACGTAAAAAGAAACGCGAACACATGAAGAGCTGCATCGAAAACATCGACCTACATGCGGCCAACGGAAATTCAAAAGAGTGCTTTGCCAATGCACGGAATCTGACAAAAGATTTCCACCCAATATCTACAGCCATCAAAAATGAAAATAATGAACTTACAACAAGTGAACGTGATGTGCTGGCAGTGTGGCGATCCCACTTTCAAGACCTATTGAATAGGACGAATGAAGTTCATCCTATTCAAGCAATTGCTCCATCAACTGAGGAGATTTTTGTCCCTTACCCAGCAATAGAAGAAGTGGAAGCTGCCATTAAAAAACTGAAAAATGGCAAATCACCAGGTTTCGACGGTATTCCCGCAGAACTTTTGAAAAATGGAGGAGCAGCTCTGGTCTCACGTATATATGATCTGATTCTTGCAATCTGGGACCAAGAAGAACTACCTGCTGAATGGAAAACAGCTCTCATTGTTCCGCTGCATAAGAAAGGTGACCGTCTAAAGTGTGAAAATTATCGTGGCATCGCACTGTTGAACACTGCATATAAAATACTAGCTAATATCGTACTTGCTCGACTCATCCCGTTCGCCGAATCTATCATCGGTGACTATCAGTGTGGTTTTCGTCCCAACCGTTCAACCACAGATCAATGTTTTACCTTAAGGATGATTCTAGAAAAATGTTGGGAGTACAACATCAGCATTCACCAGCTCTACGTTGATTTCAAGCAAGCATATGATAGTATCATCCGTGAAAACCTTTGGTCCGCACTCATATGCCTTGGCATCCCAGAGAAACTTGTTTCTCTGTGCAAACTCACAACATCGGGATCAAATTGTAGAATAGTAATCGAAGGGTCAGTTTCTGATCCTTTCGATATAACATCAGGTGTTCGACAAGGTGATGCACTTGTGCCCGTACTGTTTAATTTGGCGCTGGAGTACGCGATAAGAAAAAGCCGAATTGAGACACAAAACTGCATATATAACAAATCTAGTCAAGTTCTTGGCTACGCAGATGATATTGTGCTTCTCGGACGTAGAACAAGCGATATTAAGGATAGTCTCTCTCAGCTTGAAAGAAATGCTAAACGACTTGGATTATGCATCAACACCGGCAAATCCAAAGTGTTAACAACATCTAAGAACATACCTCCCGGAAATCTGGATACTGGCGACTATGAAGTGGAACGCGTGGAAAACTTCAAATACCTCGGGTCTGTAATAACATCGTCAAATGACATGCAGGCAGATATCAAAGCCCGTGTCTCTGCCGCATACAGAGTTTTCTACGCATACTCAAAACTTCTGCGATCAAAATATCTTTCGCGGTCGTGTAAACTCACACTTTACAAAGCATTAATTCGACCTGTGCTTACATTTGGAAGTGAAAGCTGGACACTGACTTCCTCCGATTGTAGAATTTTATCAACTTTCGAGAGGAAGGTCATACGAACAATTTATGGTCCATGCAAAGTTGCTGAAAATCAATATAGAATCCGAATGAATCACGAAATCAGAGAGCTTCTTGGAGGCTGTGATGTAATCGGATTCATTAAATCCAACCGGATTAGATGGTTTGGTCATGTAGAAAGGGCTCCATTGGATAGAATGATAAAAAAAGCGTCCCAACAACAACCAGCTGGTGTTCGTCGAAGAGGAAGACCTAGACAACGCTGGCGTGATGACATCATCCAAGACCTTCGTGATATAGGATGTCGAAACTGGGGTCAACTGGTCATGGAACGAGATAATTGGAAGCTGATTGCACAGACGGCAAAATCCCTCCATGGGATGTAAACGCCAGAGAGAGAGAGAGAAAGGAAATCAAGTAGAATTAAGAATTTTTATAAAAATAAAATGGTAAGGTATAAATTCTAAATTAAGTCAGGGAAAGTGTTGTATTCTTACTTAACAATCACTTAATTAGTCCACTATACAAATTATATACATATATATAGCAATACGAGTTCTTTTATATAATTGATAAGCCTGTACCTTATATATTTTATGATACTTGATAATGTAATGAAATGATAATAATAAACAAATACAATAAGGCCGTTCCCCCCCGTACCTTTCGACACTGATTGACAGAAAAACTTGTAAAAACTCCCAGAGTTAGGAAATTTGCTAAATTTTGTACGAAAACTTTAGCGAAGTCTCCAATAATTATATTTCTGTGTGTTTAGAGGACCGGGGTAGAGGGGGTAAAAAAAACTTTTTTTGACCCAAGCAAGTGGGGGGTGTCATTTGAAAGAGCATCTAATTTAAAATTCGTTGCAATTTTTTTTAGAATTTTGCGGTGCCCAGTTTTTGGGTTATTGTCAAAAAAGTGCAAAATTCAGACCGTTCGACATACGCCATACGTTTCGACACTGATTGACAGAAAAATTTGTTAAAATTCACAGAGTTAGGAAATTTACTAAATTTCGTACGATAACTATAGCAAAGTCTTTAATAATTATATTTCTATGTGTTTAGAGGACCGGGGTAGAGGGGGTAAAAAAAACCTTTTTTGACCCAAGCGAGTGGGGTGTCATTTGAAAGAACATCTAATTTAAAATTCGTTGCAATTTTTTTAGAATTTTGCGGTACCCAGTTTTTGAGTTATTGTCAAAAAAGTGCAAAATTCAGACCGTTCCCCCCCATACGTTTCGACACTAAATGACAGAAAAAGTTGTAAAATCTCACAGAGTTAGGAAATTTGGTAGGTTTTGTATGAAAACTACAGCACAGCTTTTGAGTTATGGATAAGAAAGGGCAAAATTCAGATCGTGCCATCGCCTTCGTTTCAACGATAACTGACAAAAATATTGGAAAATATTGACAGAGACAGGAATATTGGTAAATTTTGAATGAAAATCATAGCGAAGACTCAAATAATTATATATTTCTGTGTGTTTATGGGATGGGTGTGGGGAGGGAAAAAAGCCATTTTTGACCCAAATGAGTGGGGTGTCATATGAAAGAGCACATAATTTAAGAAATATTACAATTTTTTTTAGATTTTTGCAATGCACAGTTCTTGTGTTATTGAAAAAAAAAATATTTTTAGTATGTAGACTTTCCACCCCCCTAAATTTCAACACTCGATTGAGCGAAAAAATAATAAAATTTAATCCATTTACAAGCTGGTGTAATTGAATCTTTTTTAAGTTACCAAAAACATCTATGGATAATATTTAACCTGAATTAACATTTTTTTTGCCATTTTTGATTAATGTAGATTTGATTGTAATTTACTATTGACATTTACAATTTAACATTTATTTTGTTATGTGTCTATGGTCTGGAACACAACACAACTTTTTGTCAATAATTTTTGATATTGTGTTCTTTTACATTCACGGAACCCTTGACGAGCGAATTTTATTCGCACTTGTCTGACTTTTTTATTTTTAAAACATCAAAATTTGTAGCCGATTAAGCTTCAATTTATTACGTCATCAAAAAATTTGTAGCCCCCTCCAATATTCCCAAAAACCGTTATCTTATATTTAAGCTAGCGGTTTTCCAAATATCTCAAGTTCTACCCATCTTACTTAATTTCTGAATACATCAAAATTTGTAAACAATGTGGAACCGATTTGTTACGTCATCAAAAAATTTGTAGCCCTCTCCAATTTTGAGAAATTCAAGATACCGTTAACTTAAATTTAAGCTAGCAATTTTCACAATATCTTTCGTTCTATTCAGCCAATTTTAATTTTTAATACATTAAAATTTGTGGCCGATTCATTTTCACGTTCACGTTCTATTTGTGAAAATTCAGTTTCAATTCACGTTCTATTCAACCAATTTTGATTTTTAATACATCAAAATTTGTAGCCGATTAGGCTTCAATTTGTTACGTTATCAAAAACTTTGTAGCCCCCTCCCATTTTGAAAAATTCAAGAACCTTTATCTTAAATTCAAGCTAGCGGTTTTCCAAATATCTCAATTCTATTCATCTTACTTTTTTTGCTAAAACCATCAAAATTTGTAAACAATGTGGAACAAATTTGTGACGCTATCAAAAAATCTGTAGCCCTCTCCAATTTCGAAAAAATGAAGAAACCGTTATCTTATATTTAAGCTAGTGGTTTTAAAAATATCTCACGACCTATTCATTAAATTCTAATTCTGAATACACCAAAATTTGTAGCCAATGTGGAACCAATTTGTTACGTCATCAAAAAATTTGTCGCCCCTGCAATTTTGAAAAATTAAAAAAACCGTTATCTTATATTCCAGCTAGCGACTTTCAAAATATCTCACGTTCAATATCTCATCTTATTTTTTTTCTCAATACATCAAAATTTGTAAACAATGTCGAACCAATTTGTTACGCCATCAAAAAAATTTTAACCCCTGCCAATTTTTAAAATTTCAGAAATCCGTTATCTTATATTTAACTATGCGGTTTTCCAAATACCTCACATTCTATTCATCTTACTTTAATTCTGAATACATCAAAGTTTGTAGCCAATGTGAAACCAATATGTTACGCCATCAAAAAATTTATGGAATTTTGAAAAATTCCATAAACCGTTATCATATATTTAACTAGTGGTTTTTCAAATCTCTCAAGTTCTATCCATCTTACTTTTCTCAATACATCAAAATTTGTAACCAGTGTAGAACCAATTTGTTGCGTTATCAAAAATTTTTTAGCCCTTCCCAATTTTGAAAAATTCAAAAAACCGTTATCTTATATTTAAGCTAGCGGTTTTCCAAATATCTCACGTTCTATTCATCTTACTTTATTTCTGAATGCATCAAAATTTGTAGCCAATGTGGAACCAATTTATTACGCCAACAAAAAATTTGTAGTCCCTGCCAATCTTAAAAACTCAAAAAACCGTTATCCTATATTTGGGCTATTATTTTGAAAACGTACATCGCAAAAAAAATAACTATTTTTTAAAAATCTGAAATTTTGATATATTGTTGGTATTGACGAAAGGAAAAAAGTGATTTCTGCTTTTAATTTTTGTGTACTCTGAATCGGAGTTATGCGCGGTTGAATTTTTGAGGCTTTTTCACGTAGTTTTGGTAATGGTGTCAATGTTTTTGTTTCATCCGACTTACGTATATTTTTGCACGTAAAAAGGTAAATAATTGAATAATTGAAATAAGTAAGTTTAAAATTAATAACTTTTCTCTGTTCCGTTAGGCGGCGCGTAAAACCTTGGTTTACTTCAAAGCTCATATCTCAAAACGTCCCTTTTTTTTTGTTTTGTTTTTCACAAATTTTAAAGTAAACATATGCAGCTATGAAATTGAGAAATAAAAAGTCCGCAATTCAATATGGATTTTTTCTTACGATTTTTTAAGGTTTGGTATATGAAAAATTCACATGTGTTTTTTTATTAAGTTAATAATCCTGTACTAAATATGGATCTAATAAATTAAACATTTCATATTTTAACACCTGCAATAAATTTGAACCACTTTCTGTGCGGTTAAATGGTTAAAAACTTATTAAAAAAAATTAAGTTAAGTGGTAAAATAAAGGAATTTAAATTATTAAAAGGGTCTGTAAAATGTTTATTCATTTAAAAAAAATGTCTATTCAGCCACTTTTTACTAATTAAAATCTCATTAGAGACTCATAATTTTAACATTTAAAATTTCTAATGACGCCCACAAACGTTTTTTGGAACAAATTATGCTTGCATCCAATCAAAATATATTAAATTGTACCTACCTAATTTTACCTGATTCTACATATGTCAAAACTATTTAAAGGGTATATATATTGATGTGATTGCCTTATAGCAAGTATATTCAAAAATATTTAGAAGACATAACGTTTAGAAAAGATAATAATAGAAATGCCTTTTAAATTGTTCTGTAGCTTGTACGGTCTCAAAAATCATACGCGGACATCAAAAAATATGAAACTGGTCACACCAGCTGTTATTCAAAAAGCTGCGACTCTAAATTTTACTTTGCGTGACGTCCAGTTTATAAGTGTAACATGTCGCACTTAAATCTATAAAAATAAGGTAAATTTAATTATTTTATTAAAATGAATAAAAATTCATATGCAACTAATATTTTCTACAGATAGAACTAATATTCTCTTTCATGTTCGGAAACTATCGATAGTGAAATTATTTCTATAAATCAGGATGTTGAAAGTGTTCCAACGAACGAAAATATTCAAATACCTCCAGCATCTTTAGATCCATCACCAGTTTCGGTTGATACTATATCTCCACCAGTTCCTGAACTACTTAATGACACTTTAGAAGATATTAACAATGTTCTTGGAAGGTTAGCCGAATCTCCTATCAAGCAAAAACATATTACAACAGGAAGTTATAAAAAAATTGCAAGTAACACATCGGCAATAAGTCAAAGAATATTTCAAGTAGATTCAGTTAAAGTGTTACACCAAACGAGGAATGTGAATATACATCATGGCTTATGAACCTTAAAAAAGAATTTAAAGATGCCAGCTCTAAATCAAAACAAGTGTTTTGTTGACAACTCTACCACGTAAATTTTGGTTAAATCAACGTATCCAGGATGAATTTAATGCATCAAGGCGACTGGTAGAATTCGCCATGGATCTGTTGGAAACAGTAGGTCCTTACAGTTGGCCTCAAAGCAAACAAGTGCACAGTTTGTCACAAAAGATATTTAAAAAAATTCAAACATACTTCTTTTCAGAGGAAATTAGTAGAACAATGCCTGGTCTTAAAGATGTTGTAACTATTACAGAAGGATCAACAAAAATTAGGAAATCAAAGCGGTTGGTGTTATGGACCCTCACCGACATCTACGAAATGTTCTTGGAAGAAAACCGAGATGTCAAAATCAGCTTCTCAAAGTTCACTACGTTGCGACCGAAGGAATGTATTTTAGCCGGACCTACTGGAACACACAATCTCTGTATATGCATGATACATTAAAATGTACGTTTAATGTGTAAGCCGCTCTTAAATTTAGTAAAAAATGAAAACAATTTGCTTAAGAAAATGAGTTGTTCTAATAATACAGTGGATTGTGCAACAAATATATGCAATGATTGTAAAAATATCGTGGAAGCTTACACAGAAGCAATTTTGGAATCTCTTGAATTTTACGAAGAAATACACTATGAGAAATGGTTAATGCAAGATAGATATTCGTTAGAACGCACGGAAAAAAATAAGGAAGAATTTGTAGAAGATTTAGTACATACATCGGTAAACAAATTAAAAATTCATGATGTCATCGCAAGGCAGCAATCAAAGTTTCTTAAGGAAACGAAACTTAAACAACGTCACGGCGAATACGTATTTATTATGGATTTTTCAGAAAACTAGTCAATGATAACGCAGAATGAGATACAAGCTGCACATTTCAATAAAGTTCAAGCCACAGTCCACCCAATCGTAGTTTACTACAAATCATGTAATGATAAACTAGAGGTCTTATCTTTTGTCATTATATCTGATCATTTAATGCATAAGACAGTTGCAGTTCATAAATACGAGGAAAGTTGTATTGAATTCATTGAAAAACAGCAAGAAATATATCCAAGTATCCAAAAATTTTTATATTTTACTGATGGTTCAGCAGCTCAATATAAAAGTAAGAAGAATTTCATAAATCTCTGCAAACATATTGATGATTTTAAAATACCTGCAGAACGGCATTTCCTTGCAACTGCCCACGGAAAGGGTCCATCCGATGGGATTGGAGGAACACTTAAAAGAGAAGCCCGGAGATCTTCGCTTAGAGGAGAAAAAATATCTTTGAATGGGCGGAAATTTGGTCGAAAAAAACCAACCACGTTATGAAGTTTTCATATGTGTCTTCAGAAGATATCGAACTACAGTAACAATTTCTTTCGATGCGGTTTCCGGACATTAAAACCATAAGTGGAACTCAAGGATTCCACTGTTTTTTACCCGATAACACTACACCCGATAAGATAATTGCCAAAATGTTTTCTTTTTCTGATAATCATAAATATTTCAATTTAAAGGCAAAAAGAATTATATAAATTAATTTTTAATGTATTTATTTATAATATTGATTAAAATATAATGTTTATAGAAAAAATATTTTTTTAATGTTTTTTTCTAATGTTAGTGTTGGTGATGTTGAAATCATAACAAAATCTTCGATCATTGGGATCTCCAATTCTTATTCTGAATAAAAACCTGTTTCTCAATCAGAAATACACAGAAAATGGTTCAAATTTTTAATTTATTGCAGGTGTTAAAATATGAAATGTTTAATTTATTAGAACCACATTTAGTACAGCATTCTTAACTTAATAAAAAAACTTATTAACTTAATAACAAATTGATAAAGTTTAAGGTGTCTGGCAGGGGGTTGCCACGATAGTAAGTGTCTGGCAATGGGTGACGTGACTGCTAATACTATCCCGAAGAATATATAAAAAAAATTACCTTTTATACACTTTCACGAAACTTTAGAGGCCCCTTTGTACCTGCTCCCTGCCAAAGCCTCCATGATCCAAACTTCATATGTCGCTTATTGTTCCTACCTGAGTAGGGGGTATGCGCAGAGAAACTTTCAGCTTTTATAAAATAACGAAGGTCTGGCCGTTGCGGGCACTTAGTCTAGACTAAGAGCCCGCGAGGGGTAAAGGTAACAAAGGGTAACAAAGGGGCCTCCAAAGTTTCATGAAAGTATAAAAGGTAATTTTTGAAGTGAAAACTTCTTTAGGCGCACCACACACAGATTTTTCCGTAGGTAGTAAGTTAGTCTGATCCGTCATGTTTTAAATTGGAATTTGGAATTGGAAAGTATTGGAATTTTATCATCTTCACTAAATATGTTGTCGGTTTGCAATTGTATGTATTACGTGTTTCTAAAATTAAGTGAAGACTTAATACTTGTAACTTGATAAAATCGATTATATCGATTTAAAGCTCACAATTACGAGACGGAAATCGCATAAATTCTATACAAAGAAGCATAGCTTATGTTTGATTAAACATAAATGGCAATCATGATAAATAAAATAATTAAAAATGGTGGCACTTAGCCGATAGTGATTTGCAAACGGCAACAATGCGCATTAATAAAAATGGATTTGCTTAGCTTTCTGCAGAAAGATTTAAACTTGTTGATATATGGGTGTGACAACCACGCGTACTTTAGTCCCTGCTATTGGCATATGAGTGCTATTTTGACAATTATTTGGTTTACATTGTGAGGTTAGTGTGTGTAGTTAGCGGTTTATCGTTCTGACTTGTTTCTAATTTATTCTACTAATACGATCCAAATACTACTAATACAATATCAATTGATTGCGATTACCAATGAAGTTTTCACTCTGCCGTGCGGTCTTAACACGCTCTCTGTTTTTTTGATAACGTAACAAATTGGTTCCAAATTGTCTACAACTTTTGATGTATTCAGAAATGTAAAAACCGCTAGCTTAAAAATAAGATAACGGTTTCTTGAATTTTTCAAAATTGGCAGGGCTACAATTTTTTTGTTGACGTAACAAACTGGTTCCACATTGGCTACAAATTTTGATGTATTAAGAAAGTAAGATAAATAGAACGTCAGAAATATTGAAAACCGCATGCTTAAATGGGCTATTATTTTGAAAACGTACATTTTTTTGTTGATTTTTAAATTTTTGAATTTTTAAAAATCTGAAATTTTGATATATTGTTGGTATTGACGAAAGGAAAAAAAGTAATTTCCGCTTTTATTTATTGAGTACTTTGAATCGGAGTTATGCGCGGTTGAATTTTTGAGGCTTTTTCACGTAGTTTTGGTAATTTAAAAGGCATTTCTATTATTATCTTTTCTAAACGTTATGTCTTCTAAATATTTTTGAATATACTTGCTATAAGGCAATCACATCAATATATATACCCTTTAAATAGTTGTGACATATGTAGAATCAGGTAAAATTAGGTAGGTACAATTTAATATATTTTGATTGGATGCAAGCATAATTTGTTCCAAAAAACGTTTGTGGGCGTCATTAGAAATTTTAAATGTTAAAATTATGAATCTCTAATGAGATTTTAATTAGTAAAAAGGGGCTGAATAGACAAATGAATAAACATTTTACAGACCCTTTTAATAATTTAAATTCCTTTATTTTACCACTTAACTTAATTTTTTTTAATAAGTTTTTAACCATTTAACCGCACAGAAAGTGATTAAACCCTCTTCGACCCTCTAGTCCGGTCCTCTAAACACACAGAAATATAATTATTGGAGACTTCGCTATAGTTTTCGTACAAAATTTAGCAAATTTCCTAGCTCTGTGAATTTTAAAAAATTTTCTGTCAATCAGTGTCGAAACGAATGGGGGTGAACGGTCTGAATTTCGCACTTTTTTGACAATAACTCAAAACCTGGGCACCGCAAAATTCTAAAAAAAATTGCAATGAATTTTAAATTAGATGTTCTTTCAAATGACCCCCCCTCGCTTGGGTCAAAAACAGTTTTTTTTACCCCCTCTACCCCGGTCCTCTAAACACACAGAAATATAATTATTGGAGACTTCGCTATAGATTTCGTACAAAATTTAGCAAATTTCCTAGCTCTGTGAATTTTGACAAATTTTTCCGTCAATCAGTGTCGAAACGTATGGGGTGGGGCGGTCTGAAAGTCGCACTTTTTTAATATAACTCAAAAACTGGGTATCGCAAAATTCTAAAAAAAATTGCTTTGTTTTTTAAATTAAGTGCTCTTTCAAATGACACCCCACTTGACCATATTTTAAATAGTGTTTTAACCCCTCCTCATTTCCACCCCCTTAATAAATCTAAGTATGAGAATATGACACTCTTTTATATTTTTTATTAAAAACGTACTAATTTTTCTATCATTCCAAATACATTTGAGAATTTTTGATCAGATAGGTTCGGAGCTAATCGAGGTAAGAAAACACGAAAAAAATGTCATTATTCAAAATTATACAAAAAATGGTGAGGTGTAAAATTCCAAAATAAACTTTTAAGGAATACTGAAATGAAGCCTTTTCATATGATACCCTATTTGAATCTATAAAAAAATGTATTTTCTCAAAAGTCACACATCGTAGCCCTGTAAACTAAACGAAAACCACTTTAGTTTTATTTGTATCCGTCATTTCATGTGGACAGATTAGTTTTATACGCACCTCAAATTTCAAGTCCATAGCATTTATAGTTTACGAAATAAGCGATATAATGTGAAAAACTCGTTTTACTCTCACCAATAGTGTTCCGTATAAAAAACGGAACCCTAAAATTTGGTTGAATAGAACATGAATTGAAACTGAACTTTCACAAATAGAACGTCTACGTGAAAATGAATCGGCTATAAATTTTGATGTATTAAAAATGAAAATTGGGTGAATAGAACGTGAGATATTGTGAAAACCGCTAGCTTTAATTTACAATAGCGGTTTCTTAAATTTCTCAAAATTGTCAGGGGCTACAAACATTTTGATGACGTAACAAATTGTAGCCTAATCCCTTGGTTCTCAAACTTTTTGAAGTCGGGGAACACTAAACTCTGATATATTTTTAGGCGGAACATCTACAATACAGCATACACTTTACAACAGGGGGCGAGGGTGGCTAACATTTTTTAAACCAAAAGTGCAATAAAAAACAGAATAATGTTTGCCAAAACACTCCATTATTTACTACGTTTTCTTGCTTAGTTCAAAACGATTTGAAAACCAAATTTGAATTGAATTCACCATGAAAACATCAACAATTACAGTTTTGAATACTATTTATTTTTAAATACGATCTCGATTTTTTTTTGGGATCGTATCGGTATCCAAATATTCGAAAATACATGAAAACGGAAAATTGGATCGTGTCATGCGCAGTAAAATGTTTATGTTTGTTTTTAATTACAAAACAACTAATTTCACATTGATTTATAAAATGTTTTTTTTCATTAACTTTATTTAAAAGAAAAATACAATATCAAGCATAAAAAAATAAAATATTGAACACAATTAATGAAACACAATTAAACGCTTTTTGACATTTTCACAGTTTTTCAACACAGTTTTAAAAACGTTTTCAACCCGTTTTCAATACATTCATGAAAACACTTTACAGTTTGAAAACGGAATGAGGATTCAATTTTTTTTCGATCTGCATGAAAATGTAGTAATTATAAAGCAAAAAGGAAACGGAATCGTGTCGCAGTGTGTGATTGGCAACCCCCTGCTTCCAAGTGCTACTTTTAGAAAATAATATGTATATAAATAAAATATGTACCGATATCGATTGATGGAAATATATTTATTGGCTGTGGCCCATTTCTCGATGAAATTGAAATTGAAATTGAATCTGCAAATCGACTAAACAATTTCAATTTACTCTGCTATCCTACTTGAGTAAATTTTGACAGATTGTGTTGAAATTCAAATAATATTTGTTTTCCAATAATTATATTTTCGAAATTTAATTTTTGTGGAAGGAAATAAAGCAAAACAAAAAATTATATTTCAGCGCGAAACGTCAAAATTTCAATTTCATCGGCATTTTTGAGAAATGGGCCACGGCCATTGAAAGCACAATTAAAATTACAATACTTTTAAAAAATCTCAAACTTAATGCGATCCATGAGCTCGACGATCTTTACAGATCTCAGCGATATCGGGGCGAATAAATGATAACGCCACACGCATTTCTTCTTCTAAATTCCCTAGTCTCTCACGTTTTTTTTTGATCATAGTTGAAAATCCTGCTTCGCAAAGTTATGTCGTGGAAAATAACAATAATATGTTCAAGGATTTTTTGCTTATACTCGGGTATTCATCTTTAACAGAGATCCAAAAATTTTCAGGAGTGTTTTCATGGAATTGTAATTTTAATCCACGATCTGAAGAAAGCGACGTCAATTCTTCTTCTTCATTTAAAGTAAAACTAGAAAATTCGGAAGAAGTAAACGGGTTCTTTATCCAATCATTTGTTCATATCGTGTGAAACAAAAACCATACATTTTTTATATATTTATGTGTAAAAGGAGAATTTTAATAACTGCAATAATATTTTATGTTTTCAAGAAGTAATTTTAACCGTTTTTTTTTTACAAAGCCGAAAAACGTGTAAATTTTACGTACGTGTAAATTTTACATTGAATTGGTTTTTATTTTCAAACAATTTTTAATTGAATTGATTGTACATTTGATTTTTTCGCGAAACAGGGAAAAGTGCATCGCGGAACACCAGTGTTCCGCAGAACACGCTCAAAGCCTAGCTCAAAGCCCAAAGCCAGCCAAACCACTGGCCTAACCGGCTACAAATTATAAGGTATTAAGAATTAAAATTGGATGAATAGAACGTGAGGTATTGCGAAAACCGCTAGCTTAAATTTAAGATAGCGGTTTCTTGAATTTCTCAGAACTGCCAGGAGCTACAAACATTTTGATGACGTAACAAATTGAAGCCTAACCGGCTACTAACCGGCTACAAATTATAATGTATTAAGAATTAAAATTGGATGAATAGAACGTGAGATATTGCGAAAACCGCTAGCTTAAATTTAAGATAGCGGTTTCTTGAATTTCTCAGAATTGGCAGGGGCTACAAACATTTTGATGACGTAACAAATTGTAGCCTAACCGGCTACAAATTATAAGGTATTAAGAATTAAAATTGGATGAATATAACGTGAGATATTGCGAAAACCGCTAGCTTAAATTTAAGATAGCGGTTTCTTGAATTTCTCAGAATTGACAGGGGCTACAAACATTTTGATGACGTAACAAATTGTAGCCTAACCGGCTACAAATTATAAGGTATTAAGAATTAAAATTGGATGAATAGAACGTGAGATATTGCGAAAACCACTAGCTTAAATTTAAGATAGCGGTTTCTTGAATTTCTCAGAATTGGCAGGGGCTACAAACATTTTGATGACGTAACAAATTGTGGCCTAACCGGTTACAAGTTATAATGTATTAAGAATTAAAATTGGATGAATAGAACGTGAGATATTGCGAAAACCGCTAGCTTAAATTTAAGATAGCGGTTTCTTGAATTTCTCAGAATTGGCAGGGGCTACAAACATTTTGATGACGTAACAAATTGTAGCCTAACCGGCAACAAATTATAAGGTATTAAGAATTAATATTGGATGAATAGAACGTGAGATATTGCGAAAACCGCTAGCTTAAATTTAAGATAGCGGTTTCTTGAATTTCTCAGAATTGACAGGGGCTACAAACATTTTGATGACGTAACAAATTGTAACCTAACCGGCTACAAATTATAAGGTATTAAGAATTAAAATTGGATGAATAGAACGTGAGATATTGCGAAAACCACTTGCTTAAATTTAAGATAGCGGTTTCTTGAATTTCTCAGAATTGACAGGGGCTACAAACATTTTGATGACGTAACAAATTGTAACCTAACCGGCTACAAATTATAAGGTATTAAGAATTAAAATTGGATGAATAGAACGTGAGATATTGCGAAAACCACTTGCTTAAATTTAAGATAGCGGTTTCTTGAATTTCTCAGAATTGGCAGGGGCTACAAACATTTTGATGACATAACAAATTGAAGCCTAACCGGCAACAAATTATAATGTATTAAGAATTAAAATTGGATGAATAGAACGTGAGATATTGCAAAAACCGCTAGCTTAAATTTAAGATAGCGGTTTCTTGAATTTCTCAAAATTGGTAGGGGCTACAAACATTTTGATGACGTAACAAATTGTAGCCTAACTGGCAACAAATTAGAAGGTATTAAGAATTAAAATTGGATGAATAGAACGTGAGATATTGCGAAAACCGCTAGCTTAAATTTAAGATAGCGGTTTCTTGAATTTCTCAGAATTGGCAGGGGCTAGAAACATTTTGATGACGTAACAAATTGTAGCCTAACTGGCAACAAATTATAAGGTATTAAGAATTAAAATTGGATGAATAGAACGTGAGATATTGCGAAAACCGCTAGCTTAAACTTAAGATAGCGGTTTCTTGAATTTCTCAGAATTGGCAGGGGCTACAAACATTTTGATGACGTAACAAATTGAAGCCTAACCGGCTTCTAACCGGCTACAAATTATAAGGTATTAAGAATTAAAATTGGATGAATAGAACGTGAGATATTGCGAAAACCGCTAGCTTAAATTTAAGGTAGCGGTTTCTTGAATTTATCAAAATTGGTAGGGGCTACAAACATGTTGATGACGTAACAAATTGTAGCCTAACCGGCTACAAATTATAATGTATTAAGAAATAAAATTGGACGAATAGCACGTGAGATATTGCGAAAACCGCTAGCTTAAATTTAAGATAGCGGTTTCTCGAATTTCTCAGAATTGGCAGGGGCTACAAACATTTTGATGACGTAACAAATTGTAGCCTAACCGGCTACAAATTATAATGTATTAAGAATTAAAATTGGATGAATAGAACGTGAGATATTGCGAAAACCGCTAGCTTAAATTTAAGACAGCGGTTTCTTGAATTTCTCAGAATTGACAGGGGCTACAAACATTTTGATGACGTAACAAATTGTAGCCTAACCGGCAACAAATTATAAGGTATTAAGAATTAAAATTGGATGAATAGAACGTGAGATATTGCGAAAACCGCTAGCTTAAATTTAAGATAGCGGTTTCCTGAATTTCTCAGAATTGGCAGGGGCTACAAACATTTTGATGACGTATTAAATTGTGGCCTAACCGGCAACAAATTATAAGGTATTAAGAATTAAAATTGGATGAATAGAACGTGAGATATTGCGAAAACCGCTAGCTTAAATTTAAGATGGCGGTTTCTTGAATTTCTCAGAACTGATAGGGGCTACAAACATTTTGATGACGTATCAAATTGTAGCCTAACCGGCAACAAATTATAAGGTATTAATAATTAAAATTGGATGAATAGAACGTGAGATATTGCGAAAACCGCTAGCTTAAATTTAAGATAGCGGTTTCTTGAATTTCTCAGAATTGGCAGGGGCTACAAACATTTTGATGACGTAACAAATTGTAGCCTAACCGGCAACAAATTATAAGGTATTAATAATTAAAATTGGATGAATAGAACGTGAGATATTGCGAAAACCGCTAGCTTAAATTTAAGATAGCGGTTTCTTGAATTTCTCAGAATTGGCAGGGGCTACAAACATTTTGATGACGTAACAAATTGTAGCCTAACCGGCAACAAATTATAAGGTATTAATAATTAAAATTGGATGAATAGAACGTGAGATATTGCGAAAACCGCTAGCTTAAATTTAAGATAGCGGTTTCTTGAATTTCTCAGAATTGGAAGGGGCTACAAACATTTTGATGACGTAAAAAATTGAAGCCTAACCGGCAACAAATTATAAGGTATTAAGAATTAAAATTGGATGAATAGAACGTGAGATATTGCGAAAACCGCTAGCTTAAATTTAAGATAGCGGTTTCTTGAATTTCTCAGAATTGGCAGGGGCTAGAAACATTTTGATGACGTAACAAATTGTGGCCTAACCGGCAACAAATTATAAGGTATTAAGAATTAAAATTGGATGAATAGAACGTGAGATATTGCGAAAACCGCTAGCTTAAATTTAAGATAGCGGTTTCTTGAATTTCTCAGAACTGGCAGGGGCTACAAACATTTTGATGACGAAACAAATTGTAGCCTAACCGGCTACAAATTATAATGTATTAAAAATTAAAATTGGATGAATAGAACGTGAGATATTGCGAAAACCGCTAGCTTAAATTTAAGATAGCGGTTTCCTGAATTTCTCAGAATTGGTAAGGGCTCCAAACATTTTGATGACGTAACAAATTGTAGCCTAATTGGCAACAAATTATAAGGTATTAAGAATTAAAATTGGATGAATAGAACGTGAGATATTGCGAAAACCGCTAGCTTAAATTTAAGATAGCGGTTTCTTGAATTTCTCAGAATTGGTAGGGGCTACAAACATTTTGATGACGTAACAAATTGTAGCCTAACCGGCAACAAATTATAAGGTATTAAGAATTAAAATTGGATGAATAGAACGTGAGATATTGCGAAAACCGCTAGCTTAAATTTAAGATAGCGGTTTCTTGAATTTCTCAGAATTGGCAGGGGCTACAAATTTTTTAATGGCGTAACAAATTGGCTACAAATTGGCTACAATTGCCTGACTAGGTCCTGGTTGTAGCCGCCATTTTTAGTCCGCTATCTTAATAGAGCTAATTAGTAAAGCCATTAATAGAATCGATGAGTTGGTGGTATGAAATATATAATCCAATCAATATAGCCAATTAGTAAAGCCATTAATAAAATCGAAGAGTTGGTGATATGAAGTATATAATCCAATCAATATAGCCAATTAGTAAAGCCATTAATAGAATCGATGAGTTGGTGATATGAAGTATATAATCCAATCAATATAGCCAATTAGTACAGCCATTAATAGAATCGATGAGTTGGTGATATGAAGTATATAATCCAATCAATATAGCCAATTAGTAAAGCCATTAATAAAATCGATGAGTTGGTGATATGAAGTATATAATCCAATCAATATAGCCAATTAGTAAAGCCTTTAATAGAATCGATGAATTGATAATATGATGTATATAATTTCATCAATATGGCCACCCAATATAGCCAGTAATAGAAACGATTAATTGATGATATAAGTATAAAATTGATCAGTGCAGCTACTCGCGTCTGAAAAAACAACATATTAATAATTTTCCATATAATGCTTCGACAACCAGCATGGAACGAGCACTTAAATTTATCCAGCAACACTTTTCCAACACTATTGTGAAAACATGGCGTGGTTCATGGACGAGAACAATCAAAAACCCACGTTCTAAATACAAATTTTTACTTTATTTTTTAACTTAAAAACTTTACATTGAACACACAATTGAAATACATAATTATGAACTCGGAGAACTATTTTATTAATTTAGTTTTAAGCTAAAACAAACAATATGTTGAAGCCATAGCTTCGAGAAAGATTAAAACGAAAGAGGACGTTTTACAACAAAACTTTGACATATATAGCCAACACACCATTCTCTGAAACGTCAGCAGAGTCCATACCGTAGACGACATGAACTATTATTTTGCTCAATGTGTTATCGAGTGAATAAATACTGTTTTTATTTTTTATAATGTTACCCCATCTGATGGATAATCAAATAAACAAATCAGATTAACAAATTTCAAATTTGAATAAGAAAATATGGAGGGGCTGAAATCTCAAGCTCTGAGATATCAAGACTTCGGTCTGGGTTAAAGATTTTGATATAGTTTTCGGCAAAAAACTTTTATGAGGACATGGTTTTTAGTTTTGGGCAGCGATGTACATCAAACATAACTCTTTGTTAAAGTACAAGTATTTTTTATCTCTGTTTAAAAATTTCTTACAAAACTAACACGAAACATCAATACGTTGCCGGAAAATTATAATCAAAATTCCAAAAATATTGTTAAATTAAATAAAATCAAACTTTTTCAAAATGCCAAAAATATTCCAAATATTAGAATAAAATCAAATATTTAAATATTTTCTAAATTCCAATAATATTTCAAAAATTCTTAAAAATACAAACTTTTGGAAAAATTCTAAAAATATTGCAAAAATTATTACAAAATCATAAATTGAAACTTTTTTCAAAATTCCAAAAATTATAATAATATCAAAATTAAAAATTTTTCAAAATTCTAAAAATATGTTAAAAATTCTTACAAAATCAAAAATTAAAACTTTTGCTGAAATTCTAAAAATATTGTAAAAATTATTAAAAAATCAAAAATACAAACTTTTTCAAAATTCCAAAAATATTTCAAAAACTATAACAAATTCAAAAATTTGCATGTCCAATCTCATTTTAAATTACATTTACGTCATAAAAACAGCTACATTTTTTTTCCCAAAAAATTGGCTAAAAAAATAAATGAAATCATTTTTGACACACTTGACATTATTTTTTGACAAACTTATAATGCCATAATTCTCAATAATAATAATAATATATCATGTTATACTAACTATTAATTTTATTTTTTTCTAGAAAATTGGGTAAAAAATAAATAAAATCCTTTCTTTTGACACACTTGACAACATTTTTTGACAAACTTATAATGCCATAATTCTCAATAATAATAATAAAATTTCATTTCAAACAAACACTTTTATTTTTTTTGCAAAAACTTAGGTAAAATACTAAATAAAAATCTTTTGACACACTTGACAACATTTTTTTGACAAACTTATAATGCCATAATTCTCAATAATAATAATAAAACTTCATTTCAAACAAAGAAAATTAATTTTATTTTTTTCCATAAAATTAGGTAAAAAATAAACAAAAATCTTTCTTTTGACACACTTGACAACATTTTTTTGACAAACTTATAATGCAATAATCTAGTTTTTGATCTCACATACCAATCCCGACCATCAAGATTTCTCCAAATTTAATGTTCCTACTCGTAATCACTTAAAATGAACGTTTTTTAAGCCAAAAATATGAAAATTTGCTATTTTTGACACACATAATGATTTTTTTGACACACTTCCGGTACAGTTATCGAACACAGCGTCCTTTCGGACCTGTCCCTTGAGTATACCTATTTTTAGAAAAAAAAATTTTTGAAATCCCTCCAGCGGTTTTCCCTGCAGCGTAGGTAATGACGGCCGGCAGACAGACATACATTTTTTTTTTTTTGCTTTTTTAGAATCAGGAGGTCCTAAAACGTCGAGAAATGTCAAAAAAAGTGGGGGTAAGAATTTCACTTTGAGCTCATGAATGTAATACTTAGGTCTTTCAGACCGAAGTAAAACAATTCGAATTAGTATTAAGTAGCAAAATATGTAAATATACATATATTTTTATATAGTTCGAATAACAAAATATTGCTTTCGTTTTCAGAGAATACTGAGAATGTAAACTAATTAGTTGACTAACCTAAGTAAAATCAATTAAGCAATGTGAATCAATTAAAGTAATTATTAATGACTAATTATAATTAATTTGTTTTTGATTTTTAGATAATGTAGATACTGACCAATTACAATTAGTTTGTTTTAATTTTTAGACAATTTAGATAACATAGCCAATGAACAATTATAATTAGTTTGTTTTAATTTTTAGACAATTTAGATAACTTAGACAATGAACAATTATAATTAGTTTGTTTTAATTTTAAGTAATTTAAACGGACGAGTAATATTACTCTAAACTGGGAGATGTGGATTGACAATGGAGAAGGCAGCAACTTGGTGAAATTTTGTGACTAACAAAGCTGTTATTTTCTATTTTGCAGAATACCTTGTCCAGTGTCAACACGTAGACTTTGAAATCTTCATCCAACGCCGGGTATGCTCTACTAAATAAAATTTTTAAGTCTGTAATAAAGTTAGCAAAAGGTTCTGTACGCCCTTGTAGACGGTTAAGGATTTCCTCTTTTAAAAGAAAATCGTAATGACGTGGAAGAAATTCTGATTTAATACTGTTGATAAACGCTGTCCAACTGTGAAACGAGTCCGCGCTACTCCAATACCATTTTTCAGCTTTATTTTTTAACAGAAAGTGTATGTTAGCTAGAAGAAAATTCTCACCAACAGACTCACCACGAGCGTATATCTCAACTCTAGTCAAGAATTCGTTAAGAGATAACCCTTGTCCATCTCCACTAAAACGTATATCCCATTTGCAGATTTTTTAGTTCCTCCAGAAGTATACCCCTGTAATCGCGGTATTTGATGTTTTGGACCTATCTGGTTGTTATTCGTATTTGGTTGTCGATCATCATCCGGAACGAGAAAGTTGTTCTTCGATGTGTTTCTAAAATTGGATATTATGCTTTCATTTGAATGGTGCTCAGAACTATGGTTAGGATTAAGAAATGATACATTAAGATTATTGGAAGAAAGCCTTCCTCTGCCTCTTCCTATGTTCATTCGGTCGAACTGATCTTCCATATTTTCTATTACCTGGGTGTTTTTCTCGCGTTCGATTGAGGTTTGTATGCTTAAACTTGATACTACTGAAAATCTTCTAACTTCGCTAGGACTGTTTGATCCTTCTTGCATCAAGCACATCGCTTGTTTTAACAAATGCTCAAATCCGTCTAATACTTCTTTGTAACCAACAAGTGTATCATCTTTTACTCTATGTAGCCTATTAATCCATAAACCTGCCCTAGATCGAATTATATCCAAGAGCAACAACTCTTTCTTTTTTTCGGCGAGTATAAGCTCGTCTGACAGCATGGTTAATACCACACGCGCTTTCTCCATTTCTTCCGTAGGACTGTTAATGTGAAGCAGTGGAATTATTATTTCCGCGGTTTTACCTTCTCTCGCTAAAGCATTTCTTAGTGCCGCAGTTTCGCTCCTTGTTGTTCCCAAACCCTCTATGCCTCTAATATAGAGTTCATGTCTCCGTTCGTCTTCGCTTAAGTGCATAGGCTCGAAAGCGTACTGCTCACTACCTTCCATAATTTTGTTTAAAAAAAAAAAAAAGAAAAAGAGAAAAAATACTCCAAAATCCAAGTAGTATAGTAACAAATATCGTTGAAAAAATAATCTGGAAGATTCTTAATTTTAATTTTCTACAATATGTCCAAAACCTTATCACTTAGATTTAATAAAATTAAATCACTTACACCGTATAAGTAAATTTCGCAATTATTAATATTTTTTTTTCGAATAAATCTAGCATCCTATGATTCCAAAAGCAGTGTACCGTGTTACTGAAAATACCAATGAATCGCAAAGAACCAGCAAGAAGAGCGAATAAATAGGTGGTGCCAACAAATAAATAACCACATATATCCGAAGACCTAAGTAAATTACTGCACGTAGGTAGACAACATATAACGTACAATTACATGTGTATGACAGAAATGAAAAATATAGCCAACGTAATATTTATATATTTATTCATTTTATTTTATATAATTGAAAAAATGTTTTTCCGCTTAGCTAGAAATGTCGTCTACAATCTGTAATCATTTTTTTTACACCTAAATTATAATTTTTCCAGTAAATTTTAAACAATCATAAATACCAAATAAATCGGAACAACTTGTGTTATTCAAGCAAAATATATATATACATATATTGTAATATGTAATTTATTTCGATAAAAAAACAACGAGCAGTATGTAAATATCACAGCAAAAATTCCGCAACCCCAAATTATTAATATAGTATAGCCAAATTTCAAAACAAAATTAAACATTTATTTTATTGATCAAATTTTAATATAATTTACTTATTTTACCTTGAAAAGTAACACCGTTCTCTAGGTTGTTTGGTTAGATAGCACTTTACTTATTACATAACACATAAACATTTAACATTAAATTCTTTGATTTTTGTATATTTTAATTCAATAATATCACTAAAAAGTTTTTGTCTATTTTATTAGTTACTAGGGGGTATCCCGCGGGCTTCGCCCCCCCCCCCCCCCTCCCCCCTTCCCCCCTTCCGCACGTCAACGCACTTAATCTTTTCATTTGTTGTATTATCTTTTTTATTGTAATACCTCTTTATACACTATGTTAGGTGTATTATTGCCATTCGCCAAAATGAAAAGATTTGCGGCATCACTAACACGTGAACATGCTACATACAATTGTCCATGGGTGAAGCAACCTTGGTTTAAATCAACACCAGCTCTCTTTAAAGTTTGACCTTGTGATTTATTAATAGTCATTGCGAAGCTAACATTTATGGGGAATTGCAATCTTTTAAATTGAAATGGATAATTTGATGGGATGATAGGTATTCTAGGTATAAATACCATTTCGCCTTTACCACAACCGGTAATAATGATAGCTTCGATTATATTCTTGCGTAAAGAAACTACGCGCAATCGAGTGCCGTTGCAAAGTTTTGGTGGGTTTAAATTTCGAAGCAGCATAATAGGAATACCAACTTTTAGATCTATTTTATGAAGTGGAAGACCAGGAGCAATGATACTGTTCAAAAATTCTACTGGATAATGCACTGCTTGTTCTGTTTGGCATATTGTGTTAATGGATATATATGAAGTTGAATCACCAGGGATCTTTTCCGTTATACGATTATTGAGTGACAATACTTGGTCATTCCTTGGCGCTAAAATAGATCTTTCACATAACCATACATCCTCTTTTGTGGTAATATTGTGGATGTCGTCATAAATATCAGATATTAAAGCTTCAGTATTCGTAACAATTTAGCATAGAGTAGCTGGAATTTCAATGTCATGATCAGTATTAATCTCTGCATATTTTCCTTCACCAATATCTAGGAGAACTTTACAGAATTCCATACCTCCGCTTTGCGCTCTCATGTTTTGCTTTAAATGGAGTGTTTCAAAATGTCTCCATAGTACTGAGCGTTTCAGACATGCATTAACTTCATCTGCTCTTGTACCTTTAACGACAACTGGCAACGTTTGCCTGAAATCACCTGCGAATAAAAAGGTTGCTCCACCAAATACTTGAGTATTATTTCTTAAATCCTGCATTGTTCTATTGACAGCTTCAATCGATACTTTGTTTGCCATAGTACACTCATCCCACACTACGAAAACACAATCATGTAGGACTTTAGCTCTGAGGCTATTCTTTGATATACCACAGACTGGATTTTCCATACGATCAGCTTCAATTGGAATTTTCAACATAGAATGAGCAGTTTTTCCTCCGGGAATTAGAGTGGCAGCTATCCCTGACGATGCTACCGCTATAGCAATCTTTTTATCTGCACGTATTTTTGCCAATATTAAATTAATTAAAAAAGTTTTGCCAGTACCACTCGGCGCATCTAAGAAATATACACTACCAACACGTGTATTTACTTTGTCAAGGAGAAGCCGATATATTTGATTTTGTTCGTCATTTAACATTGGTTCATTTTGGCTTATAGTATGTTGAAGTTCAATCGGATCAAAATTGGTTTGTTCGAAATATTCTCTGTTTAGAATGTCGATAAATTCATCAGTTATCTGTAGAGATGGTAATCCATAATGATTCACAGTACTACCAACAAATGAGAAAATCTTGCAAGTCAGATTTTAAAACATATACAACAAAATAAAAAATGTGTCTCTATTTAATAAAAACATACTCATAATAGACACATATAATTAAACAACATTTAGGCAAACTCGTTGCTATGAATTATACTCATATATAATTAGAACAATTGTTAGAAAAATTGAAAAATAATTGTGTGTAATCAACATTTAGGCAAACTCGTTGCTATGAATTAAGTAATGGAGAATTCTATTATAAAAACTATATATTAAAAACTATATATTCTATGAAAATAAGTAGCCTATGACATTCCTCACATTCCTTTCTTTATGTATGTCAAGTTTCATCTAAATCAATTCAGCCGTTTTGGAGCTTATCCCGAACAGACAGACAGACAGACATCGAATTTTATTTATATAGATTTTTTTTGATTTATTCCCAATTACAACACAAAAAACTTAAATAAATACAATTGCTAGAACCATAAATCCACTAAACAACTCACCATAAATTCGATAAAAAAAACTTAACCACATATAATATGAATAGCATGCCTTATTTTTACCAAAAACATATTTATTTGCATGCATTTTTTATCCTACACATGATTTCACTTAAACTGTTAAACTGTATAGATTTTTTTTTTTAAACACATGCACAAAAATTAACGTCACCAAAACCACATGAACTTTACAGCACAAACATATATGACCATAAAAAGAACTGTTTCGTTAGAACCTACTTGGTAAAGCTGTTATTTTTTCTGGTTGTGTCCCGCACAAGGGAATGCCAAATATAACTGCCACCTTTGATGCCACGCTATATTATTTTTTAAAAGGGTGTGGGACCGGCCTTTACAAGGTAAGTTCTTACTATTACAGTTCTCTTTTAGCACTTTAAACTTTTTTTTATTTTTATTTTCAAACATGAAACACAACTTCACTAGACACAACAACGTAAACAAGACAAAATCATTTAAATGCTATATTTTTTTCAACTTTATATTTAATTAATAATCATCAACTTTTTTTTTTATTTACAGAAAATTTAACTTTTAACAGAAAAATTAATTTAACGGAAAATTAAAAGAAAAGATAATAATTTAATTTAACAGAACTAATAATTTGATAATAAATAATATAAAAAAATACGTGATCGTGTATTCTTTTGTTTGTTTTGTCCTTCCCAAAATTTCCAAATCCCGGTATTCCTTTCTTGATTGATCAATGTTGTTGTTTTATTTAATTTTACTTTATTTTTCTTTATTGCTGCCAAAATTCAGTTCCAACCGGATTAAAATAGAAAAAAGAAGAGAGGCTGATTGGTAATTTTATCAGCTTTATATATTAATTGAGTTTTCTCCAATTCACAAAATGTCTCCAAATTACATATCTTTCTGGATAGGTTGGTTGCCCTGCTTTATATATTTTTAATTAAGGCATATGTTTGTTCATCATGGGTTTTAAACTTATAATTGTCTTTGAACATTTGATGAATGTCAAGATGTTTCAATCTATGCTCCTTGAAATAAAACGATTAGCCCCCAAATACATCCGCCTAAAATTCCTTAAAATTCTTCATATTATTATTATCTTGTCCTGTGACTTTCATTACAACTTCAATGTTTGGTTTGAGTTCAGTTCATTCTCTTTATTTTGTTATAATTTTCCTTAATTCTGTAGTTGATCTTAGCATAATTTTACTTAACATAACAATATTTCATTTTCTTAAAGACTATAGTTTAACATTCAAAATTTTCAAAGTTTTTAAAGAAATACAAACGGTTTTTGATTAGGTTTTTTTTTATTTATATAAAAATTGTTTTTCGGCAAACGGCTGTAAAGTTTAACTTTACTGCCGCTAGGGAGTTAGATAAAGTCTTACTTTTTAGCCTGACAGCAAAAGTAACGTCTAGCGGCAGCAAAAGTAACGCCATTTTTATTTTATATTACGGAGGCTGTAAAGTAGCATTTGTTATT
Source organism: Diogma glabrata (assembly GCA_963693315.1). NCBI lineage: Eukaryota > Metazoa > Arthropoda > Insecta > Diptera > Cylindrotomidae > Diogma > Diogma glabrata. Next base: position 307,317,426 of record OY856186.1, read on the forward strand.
TGTTTGTTTGTTATTTTTTCAAACATATTGTATAGCCATGACAACAAAAAATAAGTTGATTCTCATATTATTACATTTTGAAAAGGCTGCTTTGATAAAAAAAAATTTATTCATTCAAATTTAAATGTTTTTTTCTCTTTTTTGGAAGTAATTATGACGATACAAATTCATATTTATAAAAAGTTTATGTATTAATTTCATATTTATAAAAAATTTAAACGTTTGCCGAAAAAATAGTGTATTTAATTCGGAGCTAAAGTGACTTTTTGTGTTTCGTCTATAATTGTCGGCCTCCCTGCGGTCGGCCGTCAAACTATAGACTCAACACAAAAAGTATCATTTTAGCTCCTAATTAAATAATGTACTATTTCTTCTTTATTTTTTTTTTAATTTAATATAATAAACAAAAATGAATTTGATTTGATTGAAAATTACAACAACAAAATAAATTTAATTACTGAGAACAGAAAAAAAAAACGTAAATTTATTAATAAAAAAACTACATTTGATTTTGAAAAAAAGAATCAATTGAACAATTAGAAAAAGTTTTAACAAATTTACTGACAAATGAAATTAAATTGAGGAATAGTTTTACAACAAATACAATTTACACTTAGTGACTGGACCTGGTAAATTTACCAATAACAAAATAATTTTTGTCGCGATACAAACTCCGTAATCGAATAGTTCCGCTGTGAGGAATTTAGCTTTTGGGAAATGTAAGTAATCGGACGTTCTGCTCCTTCCGTGTCGATTCGGAAAAGAACACTTCCAATACCAGTGGTACTAGCATCACATTGTATAAAAAATGGCAGTGAAAAATCCGGATTTGCGAGTACAGGTGCGGTTACTAAAGCACGCTTAAGAGTATTGAACGCACAATTCGCTGCATTAGACCAATCGATCTTGATACCTTTTTTAGTTAAATCGGTTGTTTGTTCGAATGAATATTAAAATTAATTTAATTGAAACAATTTATTTTCAACAACTTTTTTTTAATTTCAACAATGACTATTCACTTCTACAATGTAAATTTTAATTTTATTATAATCTTAGTTTACAATTTCCTTGGCTTTATACTAGTAAATTTGTAATTATAATGAATGCAAAAAAATAATGTTTTTTATTATCTAGTTATGCTACTGTAATTGTTATTAATCCAACCATATTGCCATCTATATCGTTAATTTTGTTTAATTTACTGACCTCTATATTATAGTAGATCAATTTAACTTGGTAATTATACCTTATAATGTGTAGGCTTTAATGTTGTTGGATTACAAAGTTTTAATTTGCATGGATGTCATTGACCTACAAATTAGAATTGACAATAACTCAACAATCAACATTGGATTGTTGTTGACAATATTATTCATTCATTTGAATTAATAATTTAGCAAGTTTTCAATTGCAATATAAATTAAGTTTGGATGTGATATGAATTTTTATGTTAGATTTTAGGTTCACAAACATATTCCCCCGCGTTGAGAAAATAAATTCTAGATTTTCTTAAAAGTTACATTATATTAAGACAATTGCAATTGCTAACTTACTTATTATTGTTTAATTGTTAATTAATTTACTTCTTATTGCTAGGCAGGGATATCAGCTTTACTGTTGGGCGTTTTATTACATTGGCTGCTGTTTTTATTGAGACTACACGTACTATGCCATCTTTACCTGGATGAGTGTTAGTTATGCGACCGAGTAGCCACTGACTGGGTGGGAGATTATCTTCTTTAATTAATACTACGTCATTAATTTTTATTGGATGGTCTCCATGTTTCCATTTTCCTCTTTCTTGCAAAGTATGTAAGTAATCTCTGGACCACGATTTCCAGAACGCTTAAAATCGGCGTTGAATGTTCTGCCAACGGGATAATTTATGCATCGGTAATTCTTCATATATAGGTTCGGGCACTGCTATCAATTGTTCACCGATCAAAAAATGTGAAGGTGTAAATATTTCCAGGTTTGTTGGATCATCGTGTATTCGACATAGTGGTCGAGAATTAAGCACTTCTTCTATCTGTGTAAGTAAGGTTGTTGTTTCCTCGAAATTAAATTTTGCCTCCTTTGTTGTTCGTCGAAAATGATGTTTCACAGACTTAACTGCGGCTTCCCACAAGCCACCGAAATGTGGGGGCGCTAGCTGGATTAAACTTGAAATTGATTTCTTTCTGTAATAGAAAATTTAGAATTAGTGGACTGTTTTGTTGCTCAATAATTTCTTGTTTTAATCTTTTTAGCTCGTTATTTGCTCCAATGAAATTAGAACCATTGTCACACCAAATGTTATTTGGTAGCCCTCGTCTTGACACAAATCTTTTTAAAGCTGCTAGAAAAGCATCAGTGTTAAGACTGCTCACTAGCTCAAGATGTACCGCCTTAACGGACAAACAAACAAACACCGCTACATATGCTTTCATCAGAGGGGCATTTTTATGCTGCGACATTTTAATATAAATAGGTCCCATGTAATCAACACCTGTATTAAGGAAAGGTCTTAATTTGTTACATCTTTCCGCTGGCAGGTCCGCCATCTTTTGTGGTCTTTGGCCAATTATCCAATATTTTTGTCGTACTAAGCTCATCATCAATGTACTACCTGCATGTAAATTGCAAACATGAACTTCCGTAATAATTAGCTTACTTGATACATGATTTTTTGGCAAAATGATGGGATGTTTTACGGCGTAGCTTAGATTGGAATTGCGTAACATTCCTCCTACTCTCATTATACCTTGCTCGTCTATAAATGGATCCAATGACACCATTATACTATTAGCTTTTAATGCATGGTTGCTTCTTAATTGCATTAATTCTTGGCTGAAGTTGGTTGCTTGAATTGCACGTATAATGTAAATTTGTGCCATTAGATATTCCTTATAATTTAAGCAGACCTTATTCACTTCATTGTGGTTGTATTTCGCTAGAAAGCGCAATATATAAGCTAGAATTTTTTTTATTTTGAACCAAGAAGAATACTTAATCAACAATTGCTCAATAATTGTAATGGGAGGTTTATCAGGTAGACCGTGAAGGTCTACCATTTGGTCTTGCACGCCAAAAAACCCTGCCGCTAGCTCGTAGAGCGAAGGTTCTAGACCCACCTCTGTACAAGAAATTTAAATAAAACAAAACATCACGCGTGCCTTAAACCACCACCCAGATCTGAAGAAGGGAGAACTGACAGTTCACAACTCTCCCCAATTTTAAATTTACGTTAACACTTCATTTTGACAGAATTATAAATTATCATAATAGAAAACCCAACTCACCAAGCTATTAATCCACCACGCTTCAACGGTTATTGCTGTGGACTCACTCGCAATCCAGTATCATAACGCCACCTTACCGCATTCCGGTTCAATCAAAGAGAGTATCACTGTACACAGCTCGACACCACCCACTGTAATAAAACAATGTAACTAAAGTTTTGTTCGTCAACTATTTCTTTATTCTTTATTTTCAACTATATTCACCCAAAGTTTGTTAGGCTTAGCACTGTATCATAACTATTATATTACTAATGCTATTGTTGACTGTTTTATCAGTCATGTTTTCCTTTCTTTTTATCAAACCACGGTTTCAATTAAAAACCAACAAAATCTACTGACACTTAATTAGTTAATTTCTAAAGAGAATTTTTTCTTGGTTAATACTTAAATAATTGGTTACTTTTAAATTTTAATTTTTTTTCTTTTTATTTTACCACAACATGGTCACTTTCACGACCAGACACTTCACTTCTACCAAAATCATCTCACTAGTCAACTAACTTGATCCAACCCGACTCAAAAACCAACACACATTCCCAGAAAAATACTAAGTGTTCCATTCGATTCCATATTGCAAAACTGAATGAATCTTACAATTCGAATGCCAACCACCAACTAACTGAATAATTAAAAAAACAATTGAAATTTCTGAGTACGAGCAAAAAATCCGATCAGCATAAATTTTCTTTAATTGGTAAAATGGTCTATTCTGCAATTATTTCTCTGGGAATTTTCATAATTATGGAAAAAAATTAAAAATTAAAGTTAAAAAAAAATAAGTTGATATGTTGCTTCCGGAAGGAAATTTTAGAAGTGTTTTAAATGATTGTGTTATTACACACAATTGGGTTGAGAAGTACAGTGACTTCGAAGCTCTCTATAGTATATTACTATAGGTAAAGAGGACGGAAATGGAAGCACAACTTACAGGGAAGGTCTTGCCCCTTACATAATTTCACTATTATTTGTTTCCATCAACACTTGTACACCCTTATTTCTTTCTTCTGTATCTAATTCCTTCACAGAATAACAACCTTTATCCCTTGGCCACAGATTTTCCATAAGTTTTAACCAACTTGGGCCATTCCACCAAGATTGTAATTTAATACTTTTGGAGGGATCGATTCCTCTCGATATGTAATCTGCTGGATTTTCACTAGATGATATATGACCCCATCTTTGTCTCGGCATGATGTCTAGAATAGCACTGGTTCTATTGGCGATGAATGTTTTCCATCTTGATGGACTGTCTGATAACCAATATAATACTATCGAGATGGAATATCGTGTTACAGTAATTGATTAAATTAGCCAGCATTACGGCTCCGCAGAGTTCTAACCTTGGCAAACTCACCCGTTTGAGTGGTGCCACATTAGTTTTAGAGCAAACAAGTCGACATTCTATTTCTCCTTGTTCATACGTAGTCCGCAAATATACTGCACATCCATATGCAACCTCCGAAGCATCGCAAAACCCATGCAATTGCAACGTAGTGGGTTTGGCCGATGTTAATAAACATCTTGGTATTTGGATATGTTGTAATTCCGGTAGTTTAGTGTAAACCTTGCTCCACAAGCATACTATGTTTTCTGGTGCTTCGTCATCCCAGTCGATCTTAGTAAGCCAACGTTTTTGCATGAGAATTTTAAAATTAATAATAATAGGTGATAACCAGCCCAACGGATCGTATAGTTTGGAACTTTCTGATAGCATTTTGCGTTTTGTCCAGGTCTCGTTTTCTTGTAGTCTGTTGATTTTGAAGGTGAATATGTCGCTGACTGGATACCACATGATCCCTAGCGTTTTGGTACTGGCTTCATCTTCAATAAATTTTGGCACATCGTTTTCTTGTTTATCAAAGGCTAATGACTGTATAAAACTAGAACTGTTTGATTTCCATTTACGCAATTTGAAACCACCTTTGTTCATGATTTTTATGAGTTGGTCCTTTAGTTTTATTGCTTCCTCTACAGTGTCACTTCCCGTTAGTAAATCGTCCATATAAAAGTTATTTCGAAGTACCTTAGCAACTTCAGGATATTTTACTTCAGAGACCTTGGCTAATTCTTCCAATGTCCGAATTGCTAGGAATGGGGCACAGGTTGTTCCGTAGGTTAGTGTTGTACATTTGTATGAAGCCAACTCTTCATTTGAACCATTACGCCATAAAATTAACTGATAGTTAGTATCTACTTCATCTACCAGTATTTGTCGATACATTTTCTCAATATCGGCATTTATTCCTATCATGTGTTGGCGAAATTTTAGTAGTGTGGTTACTAAATCTGGTTGTGGTTTTCGTCCTGAGTGCAAACAGTCGTTTAAGGAAATTGTATTTGTAGTTTTGCACGAGGCATCGAAGACCACCCGCAGTTTAGTTGTAGTGCTCTCCTTATATATCCCATGATGTGGCATAAAATACCTTTGGTTATGGTCTGATGGTAGTTGTTCCCAGGGTACCTTAATCATTTGACCAAGTTGAATATATTCTTCCATAAATGCCTTATAGTCTGCCTTATATTCCTCAGATCGCGTAAATTTTTTTTCAATGGCTTTCATCCTGGTATATGCATTACCTAATGAATCTCCTAGTTCTGGTGTCGGTGTTTTAAACGGTAGCCTTACCTTAAATCTGCCATTCGCTAGTCTAATGGTAGTGCTTTTATAGAGTACTTCGCAGGGATCGTTTAGGACGGGTGTTACTGAATTCTCCCATGGTTCTTCGACCTTCCAAAATTTAGTTAGTAGTTCCAGAACATCTTCTTGTTCAGCTTGCGACTCCCTTGTTGTAGGGTAACTTTGAAGGTTGTGATGATTATTGAAGATACCTAATTGTCCCGCTATTAACCATAATATCTCCATAAAGTATTCTGCACCGATTAATAGATCCACACTATCAGGTCGATTGAAATTTGGATCTGCTAATTCCAGTTGCCAAATTGGATTGTCTGCAGGAATTGGTATCATAGTTGCCGGAAGAGTTAACGATATTTTTTCAATTACACTATAGTTTACAAGAAAAATCTCCCGAAATAAAACTCAACTTTTCTTGTAGATTTCGACCTCCTGAACACGAATGTCGTATTCATTTTTTTTTGTTAACTCTTGTTTTTGAGATATTCACGAAAAACCAGATTTTTTGGTGATCAAAATTGTTGTTTCGGTTTTTGGGTCTCATATTTTACAAAACAAACAAATTAAATATATTAACAAAACAAGTGCATAGTAAATACGCCAACAAACATTTTGAGTTATATTTTGTAAAATCCGTTAAGGATTCTGGAAGTTACAGTCGAAAAAAGTTGAAAAAATACGAAAAATTCACGTTTTTTTTAAATTTTTCCATTTTCAACACCATAAATTTTGAACAAATAAAGACACTAATTTTTTTTTATTTCTTGGAGCCTATAGTAGCTTCCATTTTCTTTCTTTTAAGGTAGAATATACGAATATTGGTGCAGTTTGCACCAAGTTATTCAAGTTTTCCCAAAAAAGTCAAAACTCAAAATTTGGAAAAAATAGTTTTTTACTTAATTTATTGTGCCATAAATAATAATTTTAAATGTTCAGTCATTCTCAAACATCAGTAAAGAATTATTTTAAAATAGTAAAGTATAATTTCCATTTTAGTTTTCGAAGTTGGGAATTGGATCGATATGAGACGTATATAGAAAAATATAAACAAAAGATAATGAATTGTGAGGAAGGGCAAAACATCATAACATCAGAACTATTTAAGTTAGTTCAAGCACCATAAAGTTAAGCCCCTATTTATGTCTATTAATACCTGTAAGGTTTGTTTCTTTTCTGTTTTTGGTTTTTTGATAATGTACATTTTTTTCTATCACCGCCCACCTTGTGTTACACCTTACGTTTATGATCATTTTAAGTTTAATTTAAGAAAGCAATTACTTCTCCTTTTTAATAGTTTTTCGGTTTTGCCAACTTTTGTTTAATTAGTTTAATTTCTTTTTAAGTAGATAGTTGTCGTATGATTAGTTGCAAATATAATCTCTCTGAGGATAAATTTAATTCCAAACATTCAAGTGAAAATATTAATTAAAAACGAAAAAATATTACAAATATAAATTTTAAATAGTGTATTGTTTTTAAAAATCAATAAATCAATAGTGATAGGCAGCTATAAGCAAAGCAACATAAATTGTTAGTAAAATGTAAGGAAAAGTTTATTTAAATGGCGTCGTCAAGAAGTTTCAAGTGTGAAAATAGCCCAAATTCATTTTGTTTTATTTGTGGAAGTAACATAATACATACTGCTAAAAGAATCACCCCATTTATAAGAACTGCCTATCTTCATTACTAACTGATATTTTCCAACTCCTAAAATAAATCCGAGGTGGGAGGAGCTAGATCGTGTCAAAAAACTTCACAAAAAAATCTCAATTTCGAGAAAAACCATATAAAAATTAAATACATCTTTTGTCCAAAAAAGACATTTCATAATCAACTAACTGATATTTGTCAACTCCTAAAATAAGTTCGAGGTGTGAGGAGCTAGATCATGTTAAAAAATTTCACAAAAAAATCTCAATTTCGAGAAAAATCATATAAAAATAAAATACAACTTTTGTAAAAAAAAAGACATTTCATAATCAACTAACTGATATTTTTCAACTCCTAAAATAAGTCCGAGGTAAATTCAAATTCATTTATTGCTCCATATAGATTTAAATTAGTTTACATAAAATGTATTTTTCTATTTTGCGTCTAAAATAAAGTCATTTCGATACCCAAATGCGTATCGAAATGGCCTTCATTAAGATACGCAAAGTTTTATTTTTCAAGGTTGGTCACATTGGTCATACAAACGTCAGTGAAAGTTAAAACGAATAATTATATAAATAAAATTATTCTTATTAATTAATCTTATTATTAAAAAATAATCTAAATTAGTGTTAAATATTTTAATTAATTAAAATAATTAGTAATAATAACAAAATATCAAATTGACAAATTTTAATAAAATACACATTTTATGAACGCTAGTTTTGCAACAAAAAAATATATAGAAATATGATGAAACGCAGAGCTTACTATTTTGAATTGAAATTTTTAGAAATTTTCTTTAAAACATTAAGATATAAAAATATTTTTTAAAATTTCAAGACAAAAAATGCAAAATAGAAAAAATAGTATAAAAAACTCGTTTCATAAGACGTTTTATCGCACTTATCCTTTAGAAAACTCCCCGCTGCGCGGGTCGTTTTCTAAACAGATTGCGTGCGATAAAATCGTCGATTATGAAACTAGTTTCTTAATATACTATTTTGATTTTAAAATACATATAAATACTTATACATATAATAATTAGGTTAGTGTTTAGAAAATAGAATTTCTTTTCAACTATGCTGTAGAATTTATTATGTTAAATGTTGCTACATGGCTAATTTTTTTTTTTGTTTTAGATAATATTTTGAGGGAAAAGAGCATATTCTTAAAAAAAACCCTGCTATAGTGATGTTTTGACTTAAATTAACTTAACTAAATAAACTTAACTAAGTAAACAAAGAAAAATTAAAACTAAGATTTATTAAGAAAAAAAAAAGAATTTTTAATATAGGTTATATAGAAATAATCATTATCATGTAATTTAGTTTAGTTGAGACTTTTGAGGTCTACTGAGAAAACTAAACGGTGTTCTATTCATATGTGATTAGGTTGTTGTCAAGCAAACTGAGAGAAGTTCTGAATCGGTCATGGCTGCAGTTTATAGCATCTTGGATTTTTGCGATATTGTTGATGTTATGCAATTTTCTAGTTGAATAGTATCTTGGTAAATTATATATCATTTTTAGGGTTTTATTTTGACAGATTTGAAGTTTATTTATATGGGTTTCAGCACAATGGCCCCAGACGGGGGATCCGTATAGGATAATCGGACGAAAAATTGTTTTGTATATAAGAAGTTTATTGTTAGTGGATAGTTTAGACTTTCTATTTATGAAGGGATACAGAACTCTGATTATTTTATTTACTTTTTCAACGGTCTTCTCAATATGAGTTTTAAAGAGTAATTTGGAATCTAAGTTCAGTCCCAAATATTTTGTTGTAGTGCTCCATGGCAGAACTTGGTTTTGAAATGTTAAACCTTTTGCGGGTAAACAATTTGTTTTTCTTTTACGCGTGAAAAAGATTGCTTGAGTTTTGCTAACGTTAAGATTTATTTTCCATGTGTTCATATAATGTTTGATGATCTCAATTCCATTCTCAAGGTTTGTTATGATTTCAGATGGTATTTTGGAAACTGATAGAAGAGCCGTATCGTCGGCGTAAAAGAATATATCACATTTAGGAATTTTTGGAAAATCTGACATAAATATGTTGTATAAGGTTGGGCTTAGTACGGCTCCTTGAGGAACGCCAGCAGGTATCTGAAAAGTATTGGAAACAGCTTTTCCCAGTGTAACCACAAAAGTTCGATTTGATAAGAAACTTTTAACTAATTTGATAAGATAATGTGGGAAGTTGAATGTTTTGAGTTTAAATAGAAGACCGTCATGCCAGACTGAATCAAATGCCTTTTGTACATCAAGCATTACAAACCCTGACGACATTTTGTTGTTCAAATTCTTTTTAACTAGGCTAAATAACCGATACAATTGATGGGTTGTTGAATGGTTAGGACGAAATCCAAATTGTTCATTGGGGATAATTGACTTTTCACTGATAAATTTTAAAATTCTTGCTAGTAAGACTCGCTCAAATATTTTGCTGAAACCAGGTAAAAGACTAATTGGTCTATAACTATTTACGTTAGTGTAATCAGAGTTTGGCTTAGGTACAGGAATTACGTTAGCATGTTTCCATTGGCATGGGAAATAGCCTAGTTGAATACATGCATTGAAAATGTAAGTGAGTAAAATAAATACTTTGTTTGGACATTTTTTGATGAGCTTGTTATTTATTTTGTCTGGCCCAGGAGCTTTATTACATTTCATGTGTTTGACAATGGTTTTTATTTCGCGTGGATTTGTTAGATCTACCTTATCAATTTTATCAAGGGGCATTGAATCGATGCTTAAACTATAATTGGTGATGGCTGGATTATTGCTTGTATTGTTAAAGGTTGTTAAGTGAGCTTGATGGAAATGATTAGCGATCTTTTCAGCCTTTTCAGAATTTGTTATCAACAATGTACCATTTTCTGATTTAAGTGGAGGTAAAGTTTTGTTTTTATTACGAATAACCTTAGTAATATTCCAGAAGGATTTTTGACCTGTTGTTTTAAAGCTGCCTAATAGGTTTTCCCAACGAGCGTTTCTGATAAGGCATATTCGGTAATGAATTTCTGCATTTAAATGATCCAATACTCTTTTGATGTTATGGTTCCTTGTTCGCTGCCATTGCCGTTTTCTTTGATTTCTTAATTGAATTAAGTTTTTAACGTCATTAGTAAGTAATATGTCAGTGTTTCTTTTAGGTACAAGAGGAACAGATTGAGACTGTGCATATAATAATATATCGGATAGAAACGAAATTTGTTGATCAATATCTTGGGTACTAATTATGCTAGAACTAGTAAAGTTGGAAAGAACTATGTTTTTATTTAAACAGTTTTGGAATTTAGTCCAGTTTGTTAACTTGAAACATGGCATTAGATTCTGGCTGACTGTTTTATTAATGGAAGTTTCAATTGTAAAAATGACAGGTAAATGGTCAGAATTTAAATCATTTACAGCTACAGGGTCATTGATATAGTGCAGATTGTTACTTAAGATAATATCTAAAGTAGATGGTTGACTGCGGTTTGACGCAGGGTAAAAAGTTGGCTGTGGCGAATGATGTATTAAAAATCTGCCTTTGTTTATTTGGTCATATAATATATTTCCAGCCCTGTTGGCTTTAGAGCAGTTCCAGAATCTGTGTCTAGAATTGAGATCACCACATATAAAAAAACTAGTTGTAGGGTTTGAGAGAAGTCTTAAATCGTTTTTAAAGTTATTGAGTATAGTGCTGTTAACACCAGTACCCGAAAAATATGCTGCAATTATATTTATATCTTTATTTAGTGTGGGTATGCTTATTCCAATGGTCTCAATAACTTTTGTATTAAATGAAGAAAGTAATTTAAATGGAATATTATTACGAACAAACACTGCAACGCCACCACCGTTTCTGTCCTCGCGATCAAGTCTTAGAACTTTATAGTTAGAATTACATGATAATTTTACATCTATTTTTAACCAGGTTTCACTCACTAAAGCTATATCAATATTATTAATAATTAAAAAGTTATAAAATTCAATAATTTTAGTTCTAATACCTCTTGCATTCCACAGCAGTAAATTCAGTTTTTTTAAAACAGAACAAGCCATAATCATTTATTGTATAAGTATTGACATGCCATTTTTGTGATGACATAAAGTTGTTCTTCTTTTGATTTGCAGTTTTTGAGGTTTAACACCACGTCACGAAAAATTGTCATCATTTCTTCAGTAGTAAACAAATCCACATAATCAGCTGACGTTGAGTGTGTAGAGGTTAAATTATTTTTCGACCATATATTTGAATTTGTTGTTTTCCTCTCAATATTTGGTTGTGTACGATTTTGTGGTAACTGTGTTTTATTCAATGACGGAAAGTTTTTTTCATCATAAGTAAATTGATGATTTGAATTGTTAACGTTGGTTTGTTGTTTTGATATGACGTTTTTTCGTTGGTATTTTTGTTTAAGTGTGATGAACTCTTGTCTCTTAGAACATTGTTTTGAATTCGCCGGGTGATTTTGTTGGCAGTTAATGCATTTGATTTGCTTACTAATCTCTTCTTTATCGGTCAGCTCCAGGAGATGACATTTTGTGGAATTGTGAGGATTACTACATAATGTACACACTTCCTCAACAAAACAGTGACTGGTACCATGACCATACTGTTGGCATTTCCTACACTGAGTAGGCCCATTTCGTTTATTTATGTAGTAGTTCCAAGCAATAATAACATTATTGATTGCTTTTACTTTTCTTAGGGTATTTAAGTTTGTTGTACCTTTAGTAAAATACACGATATATGTAGCTTGACCACTATAGCGATGCTTGGTTTGATTCATTAATTTTATTTCTGTTGGATAAATATCCTTACTGTTTAATTCTGTTTTAATAGCGTCGATACTCATTTCAAATAGACCAGTTATTACAAATTTAATTTTTTTATCATTTGGGTTTTCATAAGTAAAAAATTTGCACCAATCGATTAATTTACTTTTGATGGCGTTATATATTTCGATATTCGGTAAAATTATTTTGGTACCGATAGATGCAAATTTAATATTATATTCCGTCACGTTGGAATTTGCTAGAAATTCTTTAATCTCCATACCACTTTTATTTTTAACGATAAGTGGAGGTATTTTTGTAATACGTGTTATTTCTTGACTATCCACATTTAAGTCTAAAAGACTATTATACCGGTTTGAAGTTGGTATGTTGAAATTATCCATTTTGATATGATTAACACTAATATCAGTGGTTTTGGAAAATTCCCTTGAGAATTCGTTTATTTTGGCTAATTTTTTGGAATTATTAGCTTCATCTGAGCTAGAGGAGTCATTGCGACTCCGTTTGTTGGGATCACTCACTATAAATTTTTAATTGAACTAATGATTATAAAAATGACAAAATTGTAACAATGTTTAATTATTAATTGCGTTGGCAATTTACACAAATTTTTTTTTAACTGTTGACAATTGATTTTTTTTTTTTAAGCAAAATAAATTAGATGTTTCACGATTGAAGTATGAAACTGGAATGGTCCGAGGTAAAAGGAGCTAGATCATGTCAAAAAATTTCACAAGAAAATCTCAATTTCGAGAAAAATCATATACAAATAAAATACAACTTTTGTCAAAAAAGACATTTCATAACCAACTAACCGATATTTTCAAACTCCTAAAATAATCCCGAAGTAGGAGGAGCTAGATCGAATACGAAAACTATAGTAGAATTTTTTTGCCAGCGAACACAAAATTTGTTTGTTATGCGCATATTGTTTGCACATGCGCATGCACATGCGCATATGGTTTGCACATTCAGTGTCTCGATTAAAATATTAAAAAAAACTATTGGGGTCCCATTGAAATGGACAAAAAAAACGCATAAAATTTATAAATTACTATTGAAATTCAACCAATTATAATAGAAACCCAAAAACTAGTAGAAATATTAATGATTTTGTTGGAAATATAACAAAATTTTGATAGTTAAAAATAATTATAATAAAAATAACGACGCCTATGGAAACAAATATGACAACAAACAAATAGACCGGGAGGCAGCGTTGCAAATGAAAAAGTCATTTGATGCCGGTTGATTTTTATTTATTTTAATTAATTAACTCCAGCTGATAATAAATTTGGCGGTCAGCTGCTAAAGTAGTGGGGGGTGTGGTTGTGGGGGAGTTTTAAACTGGTAAAAAAAACGAATTCCAAAAGTAATTTGATGCCGCTTCAAAATTTGTATGATGCATGTTTACACCATAACAATTGAAAAAAAAGTCGTCAGCTGGTTGGCGGATGGGGGATTATACGTCAGCTCCTCGTATACATCAGTATAAAAATGCAATATAGTCAAGACCTTTCTGCATAGGATCTTGATGAAACTTTGGCAAATGATCCAGGTTCACTTGAAAATGAAAAATCTGAATTAATTTTAAATTTGGACAAAATGGCGGGGGGTCTCCCGAACACCTCTAAGTTTAAATCTTCAATAACTTCTAGTCCCGACTTATGATCTTATGGAAACTTGGTATATAAATGTTTAATACTGTTTCCAATATTTCTGCGTACTAACTTCCGGTTTGACACTTCCGGTTAAAAAGTTTTTTTTCCAGATGTTTATCCCTACTGTAGCCTACAATTACCGATCGATTTTCATGAAACGTTGGTAAACGCTTTCAAGTAACTTGGAAAACATTTTGTTAGCTTTTGGAGTACATTGGATAAAGGGTTGGGGGGTCCACCATACAACAGATGGTTTTTTCCACAATGTTTTTATGTTTGTTGGGAGCATAAAATATTCGTTCGGGAATGAATTTTGACGACACTTTGCAAAAAGATGCAAATATGTATGGCAAGAAACTGATTAGTTTTTGAGCGATAGTGAGCCAAGTTGTGAGGGGTCACCCAAACACCTGTTTTTTTTAAAGCTTAATAACATCAGCACCTGATAATCGAATTGTATGAAACTTGGTACATAAACATTTGGTACGGTTCACAAAAATTCTGCATCCCAACTTCCGGTTTTTCATTTCCGGTAAAAATGTTTGGTACTCCCAACAAACATTGCAACAATGGTGACACAATAAGCAGGTGTTCGGAGGCCCTCCACCACTTATCTCAATATTGTCCAAAAACTAATCAGTTTTTTGTCATTTAAGTCTCCATATTTTTTCAAAGTGTCACAAAATTGATTAATGAATGAAGTCTGTATGCTCCCAACAAACTTTAAAAACCAAGTGCGAAAAGTCAGCAGATGTATGGTAGACCCCCGCCACTTTGATCAATGTGTCCCAAAAGATGATAACTATTTTTCACTAATTGAAACTTTTTCCATAAGTTTCATCATAATCACTTCAGTGTTATAGGCAGTGAAAAAACTTCAAAAAATTACAAACCAAAATTTTTTACCGGAAATGAAAAGCCGGAAGTTGGGATGCAGAACTGTTGTGAACCGTACCAAATGTTTATGTACCAAGTTTCATCCAATTCGATTATCAGGTACAAATGTTATTAAGCTTTAAAAAGAACAGGTATTTGGGGGACCCCCACCACTTTGTTCACTATCGCCAAAAAACTAATCAGTTTCTTGCCATACATATTTGCATCTTTTTCCAAAGTGTCGTCAAAATTCATTCCCGAACGAATGTTTTATGCTCCCAACAAACATAAAAAACATTGTGGAAAAAACCATCTGTTGTATGGTGGACCCCCCAACCCTTTATCCAATGTACTCCAAAAGCTAACAAAATGTTTTTCATGTTACTTGAAAGCGTTTACCAACGTTTCATGAAAATCGATCGGTAATTGTAGGCTACAGTAGGGATAAATACCTAGAAAAAAAACTTTTTAACCGGAACTGTCAAACCGGAAGTTGGTATGCAGAAATATTGGAAACAGTATTAAAAATTTATATACCAAGTTTTCATAAGATCATAAGTCGGGATTAGAAGTTATTGAAGATTTAAACTTAGAGGTGTTCGGGAGACCCCCCGCCATTTTGTCCAAATTTAAAATTAATTCAGATTTTCCATTTTCAAGTGAACCTGGATAATTTGCCAAAGTTTCATCAAGATCCTATGCAGAAAGGTCTTGACTATATTGCATTTTTATACTGATGTATACGAGGAGCTGACGTATAATCCCCCATCCGCCAATCAGCTGACGACTTTTTTTTCAATTGTTATGGTGTAAACATGCATCATACAAATTTTGAAGCGGCATCAAATTACTTTTGGAATTCGTTTTTTTTACCAGTTTAAAACTCCCCCACAACCACACCCCCCGCAAGTCTGACGGCTGACTCTTATTTTCTACATCACAAATAATTAATCTATCTATAAAAATTAAATTCAATCGGCGTCAAATCACTAACCAAAATGCAACGCTGCCTCCCGGTCTAAAATGGTACGAACTAGAAGTAGAAATTTAACTAATATAATTGTTTTGAAAACAAATTTATCCCAAAATAAATAATACATCTCTGTTTTACTTTTTGTCTCATCTTTTATCTCTTGCTGCGTCGTAGCTGTCAGAAATTCGCTGGCAAAAAAATGGAAGCTACTATAGGCTCCAAGAAATAAAAAAAAATTAGTGTCTTTATTTGTTCAAAATTTATGGTGTTGAAAATGGAAAAATTTAAAAAAAACGTGAATTTTTCGTATTTTTTCAACTTTTTTCGACTGTAACTTCCAGAATCCTTAACGGATTTTACAAAATATAACTCAAAATGTTTGTTGGCATATTTACTATGCACTTGTTTTGTTAATATATTTAATTTGTTTGTTTTGTAAAATATGCGATCCAAAAACCGAAACAACATTTTTGATCACCGAAAAAATTTGGTTTTTCGTGAATATCTCAAAAACAAGAGCTAACAAAAAAAAAATGAATATGGCATTCGTGTTCAGAAGGTCCAAATCCATAAGAAAAGTTGGGTTTTATTCAGGGAGACAAAAAAAGTTCAAAATTTGTAAACTAGTGTTATTAGTGCGTTAATAGTTTTAGTGTAGCGTGGTGTTACACGTGATTGTATTGTTAGTGTTGTTTTTCCTCTCGTTTTGCCAGCTGGATGTGAAGCTAGGCCATATATGGAAATATGTGCATATTGTCGCTTTAGACCGTGCATATTGTCGCTTTAGTTGAATGCATGCTTCTGAAATAAACGTAGATTGCGATCCTGAATCTAGTAATGCTCTTACTGGTATTAGTCGTCCGCTACTCGATTGAACATATATCAATGCGGTGGGCAATAACGTATTGAGAGTTGGTTGATTATGCAAGGAAGCAACATGTGTATTAACTGTTAACTGCTGTGACGTTGATTGTAAAGTTTCTTTGGTTGTTGATTGATGATATGGAACTGTTGATTGTAGCGGTTCTTTGGATGTTGATTGATTGTATCGAACTGTTGATTGTAGTGTTTCCTTGTTTGTTGATTGATGGTATGGAACTGTTGATGTTGCAGCCAATTGTGTATGGAAAGTTTTAAGGTTTTCCTGATCATCGGTTATTGCATGTAAACTCGTTGGTAGACATTCTCTATGTAACAATGAATGATGACGCTGTTGACAAATTAAACATCTGGCTCGTGAATAACATTGCTTTTGTATGTGTCCAAAACGCAAGCAGTTAGAACAACAGTTAGAGCTATCTATTAATTTTATTCTGTTTTCAGTGTTCATCGATTTAAATACTGGGCATTTATACAGAAAATGATCTTGTTTACACGCTATACAACTTAGTGGTTTGAGTAGTATGATATGTTTTAATATATTTTGGACCAGTTGCTCCTGTTACCGCCGTCATGCAGGATTCTAAAGCATCACACCTAGTATTTAAAAATTTCAACAATTTTTCAAACGTGGGAAACGCTTCTTCTACAGACTCATTTGCCCAAAGTTGTTTTGTTTCTGCATCTAATTTGCTCACTAAAAGGTGTACTAACCAGATGTCTTTTGATTCCGTTGCAGTCTCTAATGCTCTTAACCCCCTAATTACTTCATCTGCCGTATCACAAAGTTTCCTTAGGTCCCTATGATTGACTTGATTGCAACTTCTTTGATCTAAGAACAATTGTATCAGCGAGCATACTACCGATTTCGGTTTGTTATATCTAGTTACCAATTTAGACCAAGCTTCCTCATAATTCTCGTCGGTAACCTTTATATGACGAATAAGGGTAGCTGCTTCACCTTTCAATAACCCGTTTAATATTGTAATGAAGAGCTTTCTCATTGGCGAACCAATGAGAAGGGCATAGCAGGATGCGTACCTAGAATGATTGTTATGCCTTACGACTAAAGCTCAGTCCTCGTGGATTTGATGGAGTAATACCTGCTGCTTCAACACAAATGCAGAAATGTACGCAATTTACGAAAAGTCACCGAAATGGAAAAAAACTACAAGTGGAAAATGGAGACTCTGGCGACCCCTTGTGCGAAAGACCTACGATCAGCGCGTCTAACCCCCCCCCCCCCCCCGCAATCACTCTCAGACGCCCACCCACTCACACTTCACACATACTAACATTCACCCACACACTCAGACTGCGAAGCAAGACAACCGAGCTCCAAGACCCATAGCAAGTACAGTAGATGGTAGCAATTTAAAAATCAAGTGTATTGTTGCCATCTGATCATTCGGATCCAGTACGCAAAATAAGGCCATTGCTCATAAGCCGAGAGCCAAATCCTAGGGCACGGGAGAACGTCACGCGCTAGATTAAAAGTCTTTATTAAATTTTTCTTTTATATTATTAACATTTCCAATATTTTTAAAACAATACGCAATAAACGCAAATTACAAAAAAAAGCTATGGTTGCTTACAGATCAAAAAAAAATTATAAACTTTTTGTAAGTTCACTAATCATGTTAAAAAACACCTTTAATTAAATACAGGTAGTATACGATTGATTAATATGGAATATGGTGAATAAAAGTAAACCTGAAAAGAAATATTTTTTTTTGTATGGTTTGTATGTTATTTGGGATGGATTGTTTTTAATTACTTAAAATATAAATTAATAAATTTTAGGTCATATAGTTTAATAAAAAAAATGTATTATTTGGAAAACTACAATTTCAATAATCATCTCCCATTTAGACTTAAAGTGTCTCGCTTACTCGCACCACCCGCTCTCACACACGCAACGACAAGCAAGCCCCCCCCCCATTCATGCACTGGCACACCCATTCACGCACATTCACACCTGCACACTACCAATAAATATGTAAAACAAGAATGTGACTCACCTCATCATGTTTGGTCCACGCACTCCGTCTCCTAACAGTGGTTCATTACTTCATTACCACTGCCCAAGCTGCTGTTCCAGGACGGGTGACAATAACAGATAAAATTTGCTTCAGGTTGTCAATTAATCCGGACTCGAAATATAACCCAATTAGCAGGTATCGGCCTTTCAACTATTACTACACCACCAGATCACCATGAACAACCAGCCTCATTCGATACGTAACCAACCAAATCTCCTCACTCAGAGAACCATTTGACAGAAGAATAATAATCAGCGTGGTTTGGGTTTAATACTTCAATTTAATTTATTTATAATATTTATATTTATATTTATTTATAAGGCGGGTAGAGAATTGTTATTTGCTACTTCAATTAACTAAGAGTCTAAGTGATTATCAATATTCATGTAATTTATATTTTGATTACTTAATTGTCTACAGTAACTGTTGCTTAATTTACGTAATTTTCATTAAAACAGTTTATAGTTAAATTTTTACTTAAATAACTGACCACCGGAAGCCTTTGTTTTGGTCTATGTAATTCACTAAATTTACGAATACTTATGATTTAATTATACATTAATAGTTCGATCCACTGTGTTTAATAAGTTAACATGGAGATGAAAATTCAACTAATAACACGAACATGAACAGTCAATAATTTAAGTGACAGGCACAACTTAATTTACATACTATAATTTATTTTTAATTACACCCGGCGTTTTTAATTATTTCGTTTCTTGCCTTTACTTTTCATTAACAATTTGATTAACTAATAAGTTAACATGGAGATAAAAATTCAACTAATAACACGAACATGAACAGTCAATAATTTAAGTGACAGGCACAACTTAATTTACATGCTATAATTTATTTTTAACTACACCCGGCACAACAAAAAAAAACCAATTGAAACAGAATAGGTTGTTCCTAATAGGTTATTCAACAATTCGTTTTAGGTTATTATCACTACTTTTACGATCCCGTAATTATACCGAATTCCATTAATTGATCATATAAATTGATACGCTCACCATTTTTGCTGGAGTTAACCATCAACAAAACGAAAACGCCTCCAAATCCTACATTTTTTTCACTGCAAAATTCAATGATGATCGCCAGACAAGAAGACGTCAAAAAAACACACAGCTGTTTATTTTGGAAATTATAATAATCGACTAAGAGACCCTCTGTCTATCGGTAGCACTATTTATAGGCATGCCAACTGTTTTAAATTGCAAATACCGATAAACATGACAATGAAGTTGGTTCACTACTTATTTTCTTTCGGTGAATCTGCTCAACCACAAAAAGTCTTTACTAGTACCGGGTATGATAATGGGAAGACAATTATCGTCAAATAAAATGTCTACAAAGCGATTGCCGGAACACTACCGGTGGATAGAGGAACTACGAATACCGACGATAAGAAGAATTATTAGTGTCTCCACTAATAAGAACTTTCAAACCAATCGGAGGCTACAACCAACATTTTATCACCAATATTGACTGTAAACTGCATATGAATCATCCAAACAACTAAATGCAACGAAAATAAATTATCGTAGTTGACGAATACGGTTTGAGTTTAGGAAAGGAAAAGTAAGCAGTATAACTCCAAATCAGTGTAGTCCCTATGAATGATATGCACAATTGTTTAATTATGCTTTGCGATCACCAAGTGAACAAGGAATATTACAGTGGGGTAACCTAATAAATTAGAGTAATAGACCAGTGTAACGGAAACTAAATGAAAACACAACTATAGATTGTGGACGAATGAGAAACTATTATGAACTACGGGTGGTAAGCAAAATGGTGAATTATAAGAAAACAGATACTACATGGATAGGGAACTTTACGGCACTACATTGTCTTACTCCAGTCTACATTACAATATTTGTAATTTGTGTACTGGACTTATATTGTTGTTGTCGTGAACTGAAGTTACATATAAGTCGTGAAAGGAGGGCCATTGTTTATAATCTCCTGTAAATGGTTCGATGTTGATTTTCGGCAACTGCACGCTGTTGGTTTGACTCATGCCCTGTAGAATACTTTGCTGCTGCCCCATGAATTGTCCAAACGTTGCATTTAAGTCAATTTCTTCCTTCTGTCCTGGTGACCTTAATCTTATTGCAGCCTTCAATGTTGCACTTGTCGTCAGGTACAGTTCATCCACCTGCTCAACGATCGACTTATACGTTTCCACTCCTAGTAATTCTAGCTCATACGTATTAAAATCCTTGCATCGTTCTTCAAGCTGTTTAAACGCGTTTCAATTGCATCCAATGTGATCTCATTTGTAATTTCCTCACTGTAACTTTTCAAGGTCTTAATTTGGTTAACGGTACGATCTCGCGCACGCATGGTTCTATCCATTTTGCACAAGTTTTATAAATTCACTATCACTGAGAATGATACTTAATTATTTAAATTTATTTGTCCACCTTGTAAGAACCGATAATTTTATGATTTTACGAACTTTAGGGCTTCACTACCTCCTTTAACCACTTCTTATTTTGTATACAGTTTTAAGTAACCGTTATATAGTAACAGTTTATACAATATAAGTAACCAAAATTTCACTATTAAATTTTCAAAAATTTTACAATAATTACCATATCTTTAATCTTTCGAATTAGGTACGAATATATTTATTAAATTTAGCGACAAAATAATTAAAATGGTTACTTATCTGACTTTCCTTTGATACGTGATACACGTGCTCCTTGTTTGCTTCAATAGCTTGATTCCCGGGTTTCGGAACCAAAATGTTTGTTCGAATGAATATTAAAATTAATTTAATTGAAACAATTTATTTTCAACAACTTTTTTTAATTTCAACAATGACTATTCACTTCTACAATGTAAATTTTAATTTTATTATATTCTTAGTTTACAATTTTCTTGGCTTTATACTAGTAAATTTGTAATTATAATGAATGCAAAAAATAATGTTTTTTATTATCTAGTTATGCTACTGTAATTGTTATTAATCCAACCACATTGCCATCTATATCGTTAATTTTGTTTAATTTACTGACCTCTATATTATAGTAGATCAATTTAACTTGGTAATTATACCTTATAATGTGTAGGCTTTAATGTTGTTGGATTACAAAGTTTTAATTTGCATGGATGTCATTGACCTACAAATTAGAATTGACAATAACTCAACAATCAACATTGGATTGTTGTTGACAATATTATTCATTCATTTGAATTAATAATTTAGCAAGTTTTCAATTGCAATATAAATTAAGTTTGGATGTGATATTAATTTTTATGTTAGATTTTAGGTTCACAAACATCGGTCAAAGGGGCGGAGATTGTTGCAAAATTGGCAATAAAACGTCGATACCAACCGCACATGCCCATAAACCGCCGAATTTGTTTTGTAGCTTATTCAGAGATAGTTTTATTCTGAATAGTTTATTCAGAGAAACATAATATTGATTTCAAATTGAAAAACTTCAATAGTTTCACATAGTTGCTTGAGTTGAATTGGCTCACATACTTCAAATAATTAATTATTGTAGTTTACAGTATATTATTTGGAAAATTTTTTATTTTCAAAAATATTTCTTATAAATAAATCGAAAGCAACTTAAAATTGTGAGTTTAGCAACGAAGCGAAGTATTTACTTATCAATTTATACTTCTTACGTTATTACTTCGGTCTGAAAGACCTAAGTATTACATTCATGAGCCAAAAGTGAAATTCTTACCCCCACTTTTTTTGGCATTTCTCGACGTTTTAAGACCTACTGATTCTAAAAAAGCAAAAAAAAAAAATGTATGTCTGTCTGTCGGCCGGCCGTCATTACCGTCCGTCATTACCTACGCTGCAGGGAAAACGGCTGGAGGGATTTCAAAAATTTTTTTTTCTAAAAATAGGTATTCAAGGGACAGATCCGAAAGGACGCTGTGTTCGATAACTGTACCGGAAGTGTGTCAAAAAAATCATTATGTGTGTCAAGAATAGCAAATTTTCATATTTTTGGCTTAAAAAACGTTCATTTTAAGTGATTACGAGTAGGAACATTAAATTTGGAGAAATCTTGATGGTCGGGATTGGTATGTGAGATCAAAAACTCGATTATTGCATTATAAGTTTGTCAAAAAAATGTTGTCAAGTGTGTCAAAAGAAAGATTTTTATTTAGTTTTTTACCTAATTTTTTGGAAAAAAAAATTAATTGTTTGTTTGAAATGAAGTTTTATTATTATTATTGATAATTATGGCATTATAAGTTTGTCAAAAAATGTTGTCAAGTGTGTCAAAAGAAAGGTTTTTATTTATTTTTTACCCAATTTTTTTAGAAAAAAATAAAATTAATAGTTTGTATGACATGATATTTTATTATTATTATAGAGAATTATGGCATTATAAGTTTGACAAAAAATAATGTCAAGTGTGTCAAAAAATGATTTCATTTATTTTTTTAGCCAATTTTTTGGAAAAAAATGTAGCTGTTTTTATGACGTAAATGTAATTTAAAATGAAATTGGACATGGAAATTTTTGAATTTGTTATAGTTTTTGAATATTTTTGGAATCTTGAAAAAGTTTGTATTTTTGATTTTGTAATAATTTTTGCAATATATTTAGAATTTCGGAAAAAGTTTTAATTTTTGATTTTGTAAGAATTTGTGGAATATTTTTAGAATTTTGAAAAATTTTTAATTTTTGATTTTATTATAATTTTTGGAATTTTGAAAAAATTTTCAATTTATGATTTTGTAATAATTTTTGCAATATTTTTAGAATTTTGGAAAACGTTTTTATGTTTAAGAATTTTTAAAATATTATTGGAATTTAGAAAAAATTTAAATATTTGATTTTATTCTAATTTTTGGAATAGTTTTGGAAATTTGAAAAAGTTTGATTTTATTTGATTTAACAATATTTTTGGAATTCTGATTATAATTTTCCGGCAACGTATTGATGTTTCGTGTTAGTTATTACAAAACTAACACGAAACATCAATACGTTGCCGGAAAATTATAATCAAAATTCCAAAAATATTGTTAAATCAAATAAAATCAAACTTATTAAACAGAGATAAAAAATCCTTGTACTTTAACAAAGAGTTATGTTTGATATACATCGCTGCCCAAAACTAAAAACCATGTCCTCACAAAAGTATTTTGTAGAAAACTATATACAAATCCTTAACCCAGACCGAAGTCTTGATATCTCAGAGCTGTGAGATTTCAGCCCCCATATTTTTGCATTATGTTTGCATTTGATAGTGCGAACCCCACTTCATCATTATTAGTTTCGGAAATCGAATCACTATCAAATTGCTCTTCTCCCATGTCAATTTCTATAATTGGGCAACAATGCACAAGCAACAATTACCGCTTCCACCACAGACAAATGAAGATTTATTTTTTTTGACAGCACTGGAAACCTACTTTTCCAAACTCCAAAACACCTTTCAACAACATTTCT
This sequence comes from Diogma glabrata, assembly GCA_963693315.1. Lineage (NCBI taxonomy): Eukaryota > Metazoa > Arthropoda > Insecta > Diptera > Cylindrotomidae > Diogma > Diogma glabrata. Next base: position 307,341,650 of record OY856186.1, read on the forward strand.
TGTCCTAACCTGTGACTCATTGTAAAGGTTTTCAGCGGGTGTTGTAGGGTTATGGAGAGGAGTTAACAAAAAAGCGTGTGTTGTCATAACCTTTGTCCCCTAATATGTATGAACTAGCAAACTCATTGTTTAAAAACCTTTGCTTCAAGTGCGAGTTATTGAAAACGGTTTGGTCGTGGCTCGAGTCTGGCTATCTGGCAACAATATCCATTATTTTCAAATTTGAATCAACGATAGTTTGGACATTTATAGAAAAGAAACCCTTTCTGTTCCTATAATACTCTGCATTAGTACCTCCTAAAAAAATAAAAAAAATAAATTTAAATGATTCTAAATTAGAACTATTTCTTAGTATCATATAAATATATTAGAAAATCTTTTCAGCACTTTTAATCGTAAACGGTTGTGAAAGATTTTAAAATATGCAACCGTTTTGAAATTTTTTGCCTGGTGATTTAATGTCAACGTGAGTGCAGTCAATTGCTCCGATGACATTTGGAAACTTTCCAATATCATAAAAATTTTGTTTTATCGGATCTAAAGATGTTGGAAATTTAACAAATTGGATCCTTAGCTTTGCAATAGCTTTGGCTACTATGCTAACGATTCTGCATGCCGTTGCCTTACTTACAACACTAAACTCTGCAGCTACTATTAAAAACGATCCAGTGGCAAAATATCTTAAAGTTAAAAGAAGTCTGTTCATTGGACTAACAGCATTATTTCTAAATATAAAAAGAAATAAACATAATATTATATATATGTATCATAATTATTTTAAAGTATAAGTTTGTTTTTATTCGACTACGTATTTTGTTGTTATAGTCACGTTCAAAATAGTGAAAAACATTTTAATTTGTATAATATATGTAAAAATAAAAATTTATAACGAAGCAACCTTTCAATTCAAAATTATATAATCCAATCAAAATATTTGTTATTTTCTGTTGTCATAGTTATACAATTTGTTTGAAAACAAATATTTTGTTCTAAGGTTACTTGTTCAACATATTTTTTTTTTCAAAATTTATGCAAATTTTTAATTTTGATTTATATTAAACAATTGATTTTTTTTTTAAATATTGTGCTACCGGCGAATAAAATTGGCGAATAGTATATGACGACACACGGACGTAGCTATTTTTGACCTAATGTAGCTATTTTGGACATAAACTACACATACATTTAAAAACATTAGCTTTACTTCGTTGTATCACAATCTACTATTATTTTTTGTTAAGACTTACCTATCAGTAAGAGGCTTTATTTCATTTTCAATTAATGAAAGAATGTTCTGAACAGCAAACTTGTTTAATCTAAACCTTGTTCTAAAATTCACATCGTCAAGCTCTTCGAAGTAGTTTGGCCTTGGTTTTAAAATTCGCGGCCTACGAGATTGAGTTATTTGGTCAAAATACTCATCGAACTCGGCCTCTATAAACTCTGCAAACTCCATTACTGTTGTACCGTTGATGTTAGGTATTGTTTATTGATTTATTAAAATTTTAGTTATTCCTAACCGGTTGATTAACTTTATACAATTGATTTACATTGATTGATTTTACGGAAATTACTTTATATAAAACAAAGAGAAAGAGAAGTTAATTTAAAAGTTTTTAAATTTCTCTGACACAAAATATGAAAAACAAACTAGACGAATTCGTTAAATAAACCAGCATTTTTTTCCCAACAATTACAACACAATTTTAAATTTTCTACGATAGTAAAATCGATATTTATTATGAATTACTAATACCGCATTTACAGCGCATAGCAAATTAGTAGATGTAATTTAAATCTGTGCTGTAAACACTTTTTGTTTTAAAAGCTTGCAACTAATTTGATATCTAGCCTTACTAAAAATCAAATTTTTTTAATTTAATACTTCACGCTGTGAACACCATTGCAAACAAAAATCTTTGATTTCTACACCGTCTTCTCTTCCCAAAAATTAATATACTATCTACTAATTTGCTATGTCGCTGTAAATGCGGTATAAATTAGAAATCGACAACATAACATTCAAAATTTATATTATATGTAAAAACATGGCTGCTTTGATTTAAAAACTTTACAAAATTACATGAAAATATCATAGCAACAACAATTTTTCACGAGGTATTGATTCTGCTTGAAAATATAATTTTTATATACTATTGTTAAAATTATTTTTAAATTTCTTAATAAAATAAAATTTTAACTGGTAATAAACATAAGAACCCCATCTAATGGACTTGGCACTTTGACGCAGTGATGGGGCTCAGTAGACTATGATCTTAGGAGCTACAACGATAGGGTCACCCATGCCGTTAGGTCCTCGGTGAGAATCGAAGCCAAGATCAAGTGCAAAACCCAAAGCTAAGGTAGACACGAGCTAAGGTAGTGTAGTGCTAATAATATTACAACACTACTATATTAAGATGTAGAGCCAAATATTCAATTAGCTGTACCAAGTTATGATGTGAACCCGGTTTTACTTCAATTGTAATGCGATTTGATTCACTATGTGAGCACCACTCTTAATTTTAATATTAAAAGTCTTGAACACTAGTTAATAGTTTGTTTTATTTATTTGTTCACCAGATTTACACAGATGTTCGTATTTACATATATAGTTTTAGGCACTTAGGTAACTAAATTAAACTGGCCAAACTGGTTGTTGATTAATTGCAACAACTGATTGTTTCGTTAACTGAATAATTTGACTAACTGTTATAATTGTTAACTGAATAGGGTTTTAATCGATTATCTGTTATAACTTATAGATTAGTTAATTTACGAACTTATTGACTGAATAACCTGTAATTTCTAACTGAATAACTTTGTAATTTATTGTTTGCTATAGATTATAGATTAATTAATTTGAAACTTACTGATTGAGTAACTTATAATTTTTAACTGAATAACTTTGTAATTTATTGTTTGCTATAAATTATAGATTAATTAATTTGAAACTTATTGAGTGAATAACTTATAATTTTTAACTGAATAACTTCGTAATTTATTAAAGATTTATCAATTCAAGAACTTATTGACCGCCCGATTGTTACTTGTTGTCTCGACTCGACTCTTGTAATATTTACCCACGACTGACTTTTTTAAAAGAAACCGCTTGCCATCAATCAATCAAAATATTCTTTTTTGTAATTGACCCAGTTTTCGTAAAAACCAAAAACTGATTACCAATTTAAATTTCATAAAATATTATTATTTGTTGATTTTGTATTTTAATTTTATTTAATTTAAAAAGGTATTTCGCAATAATTGATTTGAAGATTGTTAATTTTGTATTTTAATTTTATTTGATTTAAAAAAGTGTTTTGTAATAATTGATTTTAAGATCGTCGAATTTGCAAGAATAATATTTATTGAATTCGCATTGGTAATAATTGGTTATAACATTGTTTGGTTAATTGTAATGTTAATTTGGAGATACTACAGTAGACACGTACGCTGAAAGCTTAGCATGGTCAAAGGGGTGCTTGATTACTAGTACAGAACTCTGGATACCGGGCGTCTTCCAGTTTCAATAGCCTTACCACAACACAGGCCTACCTAATAGCCCTACCAACAAAACCCTCTCAACTCTAGTCAGCACGCCTATCAGACTAGGCGCCAGACCAGACTCCGCCCTCTATCTCGAAAACGGTTCACAGTATGAAAAATTTTTTTAAACAAAATTTGTAGAGAATTTTGTATTCTACAAGATTGATAATAAATACAAATAGCAAAAAACCCATAGGAAATGAGATATTTACAAAAAAAGCGCAAAAAACCGATTTTTGTGACCTTTGACCTTGAAATTTAATAGTTGCGTACACCCTACCATATGTAGGTTTTGAGACAACTTTTAGGGTGTCAATATACAATTATTTACAGACTTACAGCTGGAAAACTCGAATTCCGAGATTCTTACCTAATTTAAGCTTAAATGACTGGACTAATTAGTTTTGAACAACCAAACCGAATTTTGAAAGATAAAAGATAAGAAAATCCTGCAATCTCAAACTTATGAAATGGGTAATATAAAATGTTTAATTTATTTATTTTATATTTTAATTTTTATTTCAACATTTCTCATATTTCATTCATTCATATTTTTCATCCAAATATGACATATCGCATTTCTCTTGGTTATTTATTATTTATTTCACATATGTTAAATTAACAATGAACATTTTTTGATAATTCAAAATTTTATAATCTATTGTCAAATAATAAACTATTTTGACATTATTTAAGTAGCTAAACTAGCAGTACACATTTGTGTGTGAATTACAAATTACAATTAATAAATATTTATTTAAAAAAAAAGGTTTTTATTAAACTAAGCTTTTTATTATTTAAAATATAATAAGCAACTTTGATGCTTGTCATTATATCTTTCCAATTATTTTAAATAGGTGTTTTTTTTATTTGCCAGGTAGACTACAAATTGGCGAATGTGCCCCATGCTGGGGTACTTTCGCCATTGTATGGGGTACACATCACATCAAGAAAACATAATCAATATGCCAAAGGTACGCTACGTACGTATGTATGACAAAGGTACGTTAGTATTCCAAAGGTTACGTTACTTTTTTTAACTACGAAACACCACCTTTTGCAACTAGAAAACTACGAACTAGGAATTATTTAATAGTAATATGAAAGTAGTGAATTTGTAGTAGTGAATCCAATATTTATAAAATGTCCTAAAAAGACAAAAAATAAGTTTTAATTTAAATAGAGAATAATTTGTTGTAAGTTATATTCGCGGTCTTTTAAATACAAATGAAGATTGGCTATCTGTATTTTGGTGTTCCGAAGATTCATCGTTTGTTTGTTTCATTGGATATTTGGTAATCGATGAACACATTGTGCATTTAATGGACTGATTCGTTTTCTCTTTTTTAACAAATCTTACATATTTTTCTTTTATTCCATCCAGGTATGCTATTTCTCGTGGCTGATTTTCATCAGGAAGACGATTGATGTAATCTTGATATTGAGTTAAATATTGCGCCATGTTTTCTATAATTTTGGTTGCATATTTTCCTTTTTCTGAATCTGACAATGATTGCCAGTCATGTTGTATCTTTTGTAATGATTTTAAACTAATGTTTGCTTGTAGTAATTCTACATTCTACAGTAATTCTACAGTAATTCTACTAGTAATTCTACAGGACCTAGTCATACTTTTTACTTCTCTAGGGATCACACCAAGGAAGCTATGAATTATTTTTAACATTTTTTTTTTCATTTTTTGTGGTTTTAACTCTCAGAAGGGAGGCTGATAGGGGATAGGTGTTGTATTTTCAGTTACACTGCACTACTTCTATTCCTAATCACTTATAAAATTTAACACAACTTTTTATTATTATTAAAACAAACTTTATTTATAAAAAACAATTTCTTTAATTCACAAATTAATATCATATTTATTTTCAAGAAATGACCGATAGCGAAATGAGAGTTAGCCATTAGTGTGAATCATTTTTATATAGCTGTCTCAATTACTCCGGTCGTTTTGAGCCAAAATTATGCATCTTCTTCCTCTTCTCCTTCCTCTTCCTATTGCAGTTCCTATTTCTGGAAAGCCTCCTCCTTTCACGCCAGCCCACATCCGGTTCCGAGGGTGAGAGTTCCTGGACCAGCGGTTCCAGGAGGTCTTCCACTATCTGGTCCGAATCCGAATCTGACAGTGGAAGTTCCTGAAGCAGCTGTTCCAGAAGCCACACACTATCTGGTCCGAATGTGGATCTGGCTCCCCTCGATCCCCAGGTCTTGTTCTCTGTAGGACAGGTCCGTAGACCCGTCCTACCTCCTTCTTCTTATTACCCCTTCGTATCAACTGGACCCCGTTGAAGAGGGACCGAACTGCTACCACGTCCTTTCCCTTAAAGGCTGCTGCCCCTGTTGTCTTTTACAATACATGGTTGAAAAATTCAAAAATATTCTATTTTCCAAAAACCCCAATAGCAAAATACATATAATATGTACCTATATACGTTCATATATACATATATAGTACATATATCAAGTATATTTATCAAAAAACCCACTGGTTTATCAAAAAAAAACCTAAACTGGTTTTCTCAAAAATTTCAAAATCAATAAATAAAAAAAAATTACAAAAACCCGGTTTGCCAACGCCCTAAATTTTTGTGCAAAAATTATATATCAAATTATTACCGTTTACCGTTTTAGCTCTAACGGTATCAGATATCGTAAGAAATCTCGTGCCAAAATATAAAAATTAAGGGGTCCGTCTTTGGTTCGGCGTCACGTTGTTAGTTTATTTCTAGATTCAATCTTTTTAAACTACTTGGACTTTTAGTACGAAATTTTATATAAAAGAAAAATGAAATTATTGTGCGGGATAACTTACGTCTTGCTAACGAATCCAGACTTTCGAATCTCTTATCTCCCGATTGTGCTTAAGCTAACATTTCTAAAAGAAAAAAAATTTATGTTTCATAAAGAAAAGGAAAAAAAACATATAAATATGTACTAAAATCGAATGAAACTTATCTTAATACGTTGATAGCTGGTTTCTCAATTGAGCACGATTGTAAAGTCCCTTTATAAACCTCTTCCCCAATTCCTTTGCAAGTTCCGTTATGCAGTTCTTTACCGCTTTCTTCACAAATCCTTCTTTCTCTTTCAAATTCCTTTACAGATTCCTTCATACGACTCCTTCCAAATTCCTTTACCAATCTCGTTCCAATTTCCTTCACCAATTCCTTCATACAACTCTTCACAAATTTCTTTAACAATCTGGTTCCAAATCCCCTTTTACAAGAAGAACGTATTTCTTTTTGTTTTGATTTAATGCCATTATCCAAAATGAATTCCCAATACACTTATTGATTATGGATTATTAAAAGAAAAAAATGGATGCCGTAATGATCCCAAAAAAACAAAAGAAACATCTAATCTTTTTCTTGCCACATTTGTTTAGTTTTATTTAATTATCCAATTTACTGTACAAATTTATTTAAGAAAAAAAAAGCAAATTCCAAGCGTGCCGTTATTTGTAATCTTTATCAAAAAAAAACTTTTCCTTTTCCAAACAAAAATATTTAATAAATCTCTATATAATTGACATACGAATTTTAAGTTTTACTTTTTTAGAAGAAAATCACGGAATGAATCAATAAAAAAAATGTGATTTCTGACATTTCTTATTTTAACAACCAAACAAAAATGAAACAGCGCTGAGTAAGCAATGAGTTCTTTTATTTATTTTCCGTGATATTTGAATTTGAGGCTGTTCGGTATGATTTGAAAAAAACTGTTAAACTATTATGATTGTAAAAATGAAATGGAATGTGGAAATATTTTTGATGAATGGAAAAGAGAATAGAAATTGGTTCTAATATTATCATTGCGAATATAGTCGACGTTACAAATTCTGTACTAAATTTTCTCTCGATTTTATTATTAGTAAATACAGTTGAGGCATTGAATATTGTTACATATATTTCAATCCTCCCTTTTTAAAAAAAATGATTCGCACTTTACATAATTTCATAATTTTTTCAAACAATACACAAGATATGAAACAAAAAAAAAATTTAATTTTTACATTTAATTGTAACATAATCTATCAGGTTGTCTTCTGTCTCGTTTTGACCTACGTAAATCTAAGGAGCAAGAACGTTTTCTTTTTCTATTACTTTTATTATAATTTAAATCCTCAGCTAATTCTGATTTTGACCTTGCCCTACACAATTTTTGTTTATCTTTAATAATTGTGTCATTGACTTTTGCATCAGCTGTGTGAGATAATAAATAATCTAATGGATGGACTTGTTCCGGTAATTTTGAAATTTTAACCTTCGCGTGAACGGAAATTTTTAGCGACTGATATGAACAATATCTACCCCGGTAGATATTACATAAATTATAATATCAACAAATGTAACTGTGTATTTATTTTACTTTTGTGTAAGCATACAATAAAAGCATATATTTAAAAATAAAGCTACTCGTTTTTCACATTGACCAGTAAAAATGTTCATATAAAACCCAAGGAAAAAATATCTACCCGGGTAGATATTGTTTTCTTGCGTAAAAAAACCATAAAAATCCAAAAAAAAGTGTTAAAAGGAAGTCCAAAATATTTTTTTCTCAGATTTTGCGAAATCAATTTAAAATTGTGACTAACATAGCTGAACAGGCATGATTGATTGGTTAAAAACTCATAAAGTTATTGAATTACAAAAACCGTGATATCTACCCGGGTAGATAGTGTTCACGTGAAGGTTAATTTGATTTTTATGAACTACTCGACAATGATTATTTACATTTATTAAACAGGTATGTAAGCTTAATTTTTCTAATACTCTAGCCGGAATCCATCCAATATATTCTTTAAAATGATTTAAATATAAAATTTTATCACCCATTTTAAATTGTATTTCTAATTGACTATTTACATTTTTGGGACCATGGACTTGATTTTTCTTATAACTAATTTTATCTAAATTTTTATTTGAATCTTTTACGTTACTTAAATTAAATCTAACCTGTTTTTTCTTATTGAGATGATCAAGCAATCCCTTTGGCTGGAAACAAAATATCATTTCGTTCGGAGACTTCAATGTCACAGTACTTGGAGTATTTCTATAATCCATTAAAAATTCTGACAGCCGATCGATGGTATTGTATGAACGGTTTTCGAGAAAAAACTTTTTGAACGTTTTCTTGACCGTTTGGACGTTTCTTTCTGCCAACCCATTAGATTGGGGATGGTATGCTGGTGAATGCATTAAGTTGATGCCAAATCGTTTGCAAAATCCTTGAAACTCATACGATTTAAATGGAGGTCCATTATCACTCACTAATATTTTTGGTAATCCAAAGACGGAAACAAATGTTTTCAAGTGATTGATTACTAAAGTTGCGGTGGTTTTCTTCACACATATTATTTCTATATATTTACTAAAAGTATCAACAACTAATAAAAATGTATATGAGGAAAAATGAAATAAATCTACATGAATTCGTTCTAACGGATAAGACGTTTCTGACCATGTCGAATTCACAACTTCTTTTGGAACGTTTGCCGTTTGTTGGAAAAATATAACAAAAGGTTTACTATCGTCCCTGTTTTTATTGGTAGTAAAGTTTTCACTACAAATGAAACACCAAGCTTCAGATCAAAAATGTCTTTTTTTTATTATAAATATTTCGGTCCTTTTTTTGGGACCTTCTTCAGTATAATTCATATGTGTTATCCTGAACACTCTTTTGAACTTAATACTCACAGTACTTGAACAGCAAAACTTATAATAACAAAAGGTTTAATAACAAAAAGATCGAAATTTTTTTTAAAACAAATTATCAAGGTTTTTTCGATTTTAAAATCCAAAAACGAACTAACTTTTTAATATGCCAACGCATTCTATAAATAATTTTAAACGAAGGTGTGGAAGCGAGATGATTGTTCAAGGCACTTGTATCTTCCTCCCTATTATTTTCATTTTCCGTTTTCAACAAAAAACATACAAAGTCACAATAATTGGCATTTTAGTTTTATATTGCATGCAAAAAAAACTTATTTTATTTTTTTTTAATTGTGAGTTATGTTCTTCTGGTTCAACTTCTGAACCACCTTGGACTTTTAATAACAAATACTTTACAAGTATATAATAAATGCGGGATATCGATTGTCCCCACACAAATCGAAATTTGGGAATCTCTTATTCAAATTAATTTATCCTAACATTAAAAATAAATATACGAATACAATATAATAATAAAGGAAAAAAATAATGAATCTGACCTTAATTATCCTTTTTTTTATAGTATTTGATGAATGTTGCTTCCCATTTGACCAGATTCCCTGGATCCAATTAACTGAAGTCTATCCAATATAACCAATTTCAGCTTTACAATAACCACCATTAACAGCAGCAAATCTTAGCCTTTCCAAAAACCATCAATATACCAAAATTCAGCTTTACAATAACCACCATTAATAACAGCAAATAATGTTACGTTTCGATGTAACTAAATAATATCAATGTTTACAAAAACTTAGGCGTGGCCATTATCATTGTCACAATTCAGTTTCTTTATCAAAATTTATTACTATTATTTATTTTTTGATTTTTAATTTTAATTTGTAAATCGAATTTTGAATTGAATAATTTACTTTTTCACAGTACATATTTTTAATATTTTTTTTGGAATATGGTAAACCCCTTTACACTAATTTTTTTGTGACTTTTCATTTTAAAATTTAAGCATCAAAAATGCCTGATGTTTTTCGTTTTTAACTTAAACATGGAATGAATGATAAAATTGATTAACCAAAAAAATGTGATTTTTTTTGACATCTCATAATGAAAAATCAAAAACGAAGATAAAACAAAAACTGAGCAACAAAAATATGTTCGTTAAATGAATACGATGGGTTCGTTTATTTATTTGTTGTGATATTCGAATTTAAGGCTGTTGGCTGTTGGATATAATTTAAAATTTTTTTTAAATTGTTATGACTGTAAAAATGAAATGTAAGGAATGAAATATATTTTGATTTGAACGGAAAAAGAATAGAAATTGATTTTAATATGATTTATGAGAATATCCGACGTTACAGTTATACAAAAAGAGATGTCTATTAATTCGGTTTTTGTTTCAGTTATTAATATTAAAGAACAAATGAAATGACAACAAATCGTTAATAATTTACAAGATGACCAAGATCGATAACTACTACCATCACAATTTCAAACAATTTAATATCAGATCGTATCAGAGAATATGAACGAAAATGTAAAAAAATATAATTATGTAGATTTTACTTATGTTTGTTCCAACAGAATCAATATAAAAGAAATTGATAAAGTTATAGTGAACGTGTAACAACACGATTATGAAAAACCGTGTTGTTGTAGGACCGATTAATAGACTCTTTATATTGTTGTTAAATGTATGGACAATGAACAATGTGATGCATTGTCGATAATATGTTTGTGGTTATGCATATTTGCAGATCTTGATATTAAAAATACCAAGTAGTCATATTATAAGGGAGAAAAATAGAACAGTGTGGCGATCGGATGGAAATATATCTTTGACTGTTCGTTGGTCGTGACCGTCAACTACCAAAGCATACATTTCCTTCCAGTCTACTAGTACAGAACCTGAACTCGTTCTGGAGTAGGGGGTAGATTCTCTTATAAATACTACTGGTTAGATAACACGTTGAATTGTGTCATAACAAGATGAGACAATAAGTAAGTCATCTAGGTAAAAGAATGTCTGGTTTTTAAGACCGAGAGGTATCACGATCCATTGTACTACATCTCAAATGTAGCTACTGGCTTCCGAATAAATCATTCACAAAAAACAAACATAAATCCAAAACAAGAAATATTATAATAAACAAACAACCACTTATAATAAGAAAATCTCACATGCATTCCCTGCACGTGTTGAAACAATAAATTATAAAAATATTATGAGCATAAAAAACCTACCACAACATAAATAAACAAATGAAAGAATGTAAACAAACTTAAATTAATAACTTGGTCAAATTACTTAAAATTATAAAAAATAATAAGTGTGTGAAATCGTGTCGATTTTCATTTTAATAGCTTTAAAATTTTATATTCCTTTTTTGTCTAATAAACAAATTTTGGGTAACGAATTTTATATATATATATATTTAAGTAAAATTCAAGTATATAAGAAAATCGATAATTTTATATTTTTGGTAGGGATGAAAATATTGGGGAAACAATTTTGTATTATGTATATCGATTAACTATTTTTGTATATATAGCAGAACATCTATAATAAAAATTCAGAATTGATTTTAAATTTAAACACTCGTTTTATTTGGAATTACTTCTCAAAACTGACGTCACCGAATAGCATCAGCTAAAGGGACTAACAGTAAAAGACAAAACTGATTAATTTGAATTGTTAAAGGTTTGTCAATTACTGGGACAGTTTCTGACTGTATACGAACATCGACTTAACTCAAATTATTGATATCTATGGGAAAAGCATCAAGTAAAGTCTTTCCTGCCAACACTTACAACAAACAGCATAAGTTCAATGAATCATAATTTTGAACATGATTTTGATTCATATCTAAAGAATCTAAACCAAGGCTTTAAAGATGAAGTAAATAACGAAATATATTATACCATCAGCATCGCCATTGTTTGAGCAGCGTTACAGAGTCAAAATGCCATGCGATCAAAATGATACAGAGGACGACCTGGAACAGTAAACACTGTTTTTTCTCGAGAAGATAAGTCCATGGGAATTTGTCAGAACGCATCATTCAAATCGAGACTTGTGATGTATTTTGATTTGGGTAATCAACTTAAAATTCCTTCTATCTGTGGCAGAGGGTACGCTATGACTTGATGACTGTATTCACTTTACGCGAATCCAAACAAAGCCTTACCTTAACTGGTTTTCTAACGAGGTCTACAGGGCTATTCCATGAACTTTTAGAAGTTTCTATTATCCCTAAGGATTGAAAGAAAGGACTTTTTTACAATAATGAAAAAAACTAACGGGATACGGATTGTTCTTTGTTCACAACCGTACTCATCTTTTTTATTATGTCGATCAGTAAGTTCTTCGTTATCAGTTTCATCTAAATCAATAGATGATGGTGGTAAATATTTTGGCGAGTCTTTCATATATTTGCTGTCTCAAAGTTTCAATCCCTTTATCTTGTGTTTTACCACTAATTTTGATGCAAAATGTGTTTGGATGTGTTTCATAAAACTGTTGACTAATCAACTGCGTTGTTCCTCGACGAACTTGAACAATATTTGTTCCCCGGCATTTAGGCTGCATTTTTATTACCCGTAATGGTTTTAGTTTTTACCCTTGATTTCATATTATTAATTTTTTTTAAAATTTGTTGCTCCGTTATATTAATTCCTTTCTCTAGAAGAATGAAATCAGCAATCTCCATAGCTGCTTCTTTTTTTTTATTTTAAGGACGGGAGTTTGTCCTTATTTAAGCAGTACGCTGCCTCACTTTTGCAGTGCTGTGGCAAATAGAATATCTCGAAACCTAACTCCTCGTTATAGTTCTCCATAACTTAAATTAACTTAACACTACTAAAAAAACTAAACTTATTAAAACTTTTCAAACTATTAAAACTATAAAAACAACAAAGCTTATGTATAATTAAAAATAACTAAAAGTAAAATATTTTAATCTAAATATTTAATCAATGTTTTTAATTGTTTAACGTTTTTAAAAATTAAAAATATAAAATTAAAAAAAAATTTAAAAAAGTTAAATGGTAAATTATATTAAAAAATTAATTAAATTAAAATGTAAAACGTAATGATAAATTATTTTTATCAACACATACAAAAAAAACAACAAAACATGTTTGAAAATTATAGTTGACAGATTTTACTACCCACGCTGTGTTTAGGCGGACTGCAAGCTATGTATAAATTTCAGCAAACTTGTTGAAAATAATTTTGAATAAATAAAATTCCAAAATTTTTGATGTAATACATTTTCTTTTTAATTATATACATTTATTTAAATCACAATGTAAGGTTTATAATAATTTAATTTAGATGTTATCACTTTGAGAACTCAAAAAGAAGAGAAGGAATTTTCTACAATTATTTTTAAGTTTAATTATTAGCCATTCCCATAATTCAAGTGCTTAAGTAATGATTTCCAATAAATTTGAATTAACATTTTAACTGACTTTTAACTACATCTACATTTATCTAGCAAAATTGTAATCCTAAATTAATTCACTTGATTTATAATTATGGTAAAAGAAAATTATTGCAATTACAAGTGAAATGTTTTGAAATATTGATACTGCTAAATTTTGTAAGTACAATTAATTTTTCTTTAATTATTTAAATTATTATTTAATAATATCAACTAATCGTTGATAAGTGTAAAATAATTGATTTTAATTTTTTATCTAATCGTTAATTATAAGTTATAATAATATTTAAAATTAATTTTAGTTTGTGTATTTCAGATTATTGACAGCTGATAAGTCATCACATCTAATATAAGTATCAACATCTTCGTGTTAATTTTGAAATAATTATAATTTGTTTTCGTTTGTTTTTTAGGAAGAATCTTCTGGGCTGCGTGTCGCGACGGTGGGATCTGGAGCCGGTAGAGGTAGTAAATGAAGTAGTCAATGTAGTGATGAATGAGGTGATGAAGGAAGTGAACAAGGTGAATGAAGTGCTGAATGAGGTAATGAATGTAGTGATGAAGGAGGTGAATGAGGTATTGAATGAAGTGAAGGTAGTGATAAATGTAGTGATGAATGAGATAATGAATGAGGTGTATAATGAAGTAATGGATGAGTTAATTGAATCAACTAACACGTGGCTACGTGTTAGTAGATTCAGAACTATGAATCCGTTTGGACTTTTGTAACACAAATAAAAATTTACCAACATTACCGAGGTAAACAGATTACCCTCAGACGAATTCTTGATTGGGAAATCTCTTATAAAAAAAAAGGTTTAACCTAACATTTTAATAGGCAAAACAAAAAGAAAGAAAACTAGTAATAACATACATAAAAAAATTGTTACTTAGCTTAATTTTGACTGAGTTGATTGATGGATTTCTTTCTTCATGCAATTCCAACCTATACTATACTGGTTCTCATTCCTCCTCAGCAACAATTCTTTCCACACAATTCCTTCTGCCTGTTTCATTCCTTTCAAATAACAATCTTTATCACAATTCCTTCTGCCTGTATCTTTCCTTTTAAATAACAATCTTTATCACAATTCCTTCTGCCTTAAAACATAGATAGATATATTTTCCCTCGTATTAACACGTATCTTTAGAAGAAAAATTAGAAACATAGTTGATTTAATTTAATATCATACATTATTATATTTTATTTTTCCTTCAAATTAAAAAAACACCAATGAAATACAATTTGGTAAATTTTAAATACACCAAGTATTATGTTAGAAATAAATTCTACTTTGTTTCCCTTTTTAATACTTTCTATTAACATTCAAGATAAGTTTTTTGATCTTTTACGTTTTAAAGTTAAACACCAATTGTGGTAATGCAAAGTCCTCAGCTCTCAACCCTGATTGTTGAGAATATGTTGGTGGCGATTGTTCAGACCGTCTCTGTTGTTGACGGTTCTGTTGGTTCAAACCATGAATCATGTCTGTCATTGGCTGTACCGGAATCGGAGTGGATCTCTCATCTGGTTGAAACGTAGGTAAAATAGATGGTGCAGATGATACTCCTGGTTTATTCTGCAAAATTGGACGTGTTGACAGCGATCTTATTATATCCCAAGCGCGTGATAGTTGAGAGGCAGCGTAGGTGCGGGCTTCTTGTAGTTCGTCACGAGAACCCAACCTATTCATTCTACCTGTGTAATGTAATATACGATTCGCGCAACCGTCTAAAATGGTTTGATTAACTGATCGCTGAAGTCGTCTTACTTCATCCAAAATAAGTTGTGCTGCCTGCACCACCATTTGAGATTCAGCTAATAAATCTCTCGCATGAGATACCGTTATTGGAACTGCACCATTATCTGCATTGTTTCGCAGTTCCTCCGCCCAATTGAGCCCCCTGTAGTCCACACCCCAAACCAAACATTCGATCTGTAGTTCGCTAGGTTCCAAACCATACGGACGGAGTGTTAAGTTAGAAATAAATTCTACTTTGTTTTCCTTTTTAATGCTTTCTACTAACATTCAAGATAATTTTTTTTTGATCTTTTACGTTTTAAAGTTAAACACCAATTAAAATTTTAAAAATTGAATCCATCCAAAAAAAATGTGTTTTTTGACACAACATATATCAAACGAAAAAAATGAAGCAACGCTGAGCATCATTATCTGTTCGTTCAAAAAAGGAAATAATGAGTTCTTTTATCTATTTGTTGTTATTTGAAATTTGATTTAGTCGTTATAGTTTGAAAATTTTTTAAATTGTTATTATTGTAATTTAGAAAAATGAAATGAAATGATTGAAATATATTTTGATTAAACGGCGAAAAGAATAGAAATTGGTTTTAGTATTATTTATGAGAATATCGCCGACGTTACAAGCAATTGCACTTTGTATAGAAAAACAAACAAATAAATGGCATATTATTGGAAAATGAGAACAAAAGGACAGTTTTACTCATTTTTTCTCATCATATTACTGCATACGAATCCAAATTACATCACATTTCTTATCAAAAAAAAACACCAACAATATCAAAACAATAGATTAACCGATTTTGCCTTGTCCTTACTCATGCAAGACATTCTCAACATAATAACAAGGTCGAAAAAACTGATGAATAGGAAAACGTTATTTAATAAAATTATTATAAAATTCTGAATCTATTTGTTTATTTAGAGAAGATTTTCGCTTACTGATCAACAACATCTCCAGTAATTGTCTTTTATTGTAATTTGATTCTTTCTCTAAAATTGTAACATTGTCCATCGTTATTGTATGTTTTTGGTCTATTAAATGTTTGGAAAGGGCACTATTATCAGGGAGGGAGTTATGGGTGTGTTAGTATAATCTTTTCTACATATACTGCTTGGTTTGTCCTACATAAGTTTCTCTACAAGAACATTCAATCTCATATATTAGACATGATTGTTTTTGATGCGGCGGCTCTTTCGAAAAAGTGGACTGTATTTAATTGAAAGACGATGATGCCACATCAACCAAACTTTGGTGGATCAATGAAGAACAGCTTATTTATTTTCAGAAACATTCATGTCATGTATGGTTTCGATTATTTTCGATGAAATCAGCAAGTAGGCATTAACAAATAATATTTTCGAAGAATTGTTATCGATGAATATAATACATTAAATAATTGTTATCAGTTACAATTAATGTATCAGCAAATAGCAATTAACAAATAATATTTCGATGAATTGTTGTCGATGAATATAATATATCAAACAATTGTTTTTTTTTTTTTTTTCTTTATCTCCATTTAGGAGCATAGGGCGTCTACTAGACTGGACCATCTAACTCTGTTGGGGGCAATCGCTTTCAGTTCACCCCATGTCTTGCCGATTTGTTTTTCTTCAGCTAGAACCGTTTTCTTCCATGACATGGGTGGTCTTCCAACTCTCCTTTTACCTTGTGGATTCCACTCTAGGGACATCCTTGTTATATCTTCGACTGATTTTCTCAGTGTATGTCCTATCCATCTCCATTTTCTTTGTTTTATCTCGGTCTCAATGTCTAGCTGCTCTGTCTGCCGTAGAAGTTCCTGGTTACTGATGGTGTTTGGCCAGAAGCATTTGATCAGTCTTCTCAGGCATTTGTTCACAAACACCTGTAGTTTATTTGTGATCTTTCTTGTTTGTTTCCACGTTTCACACCCATACAGCAGTACTGACTTGACGAATGCATTGAACATTCGTAGCTTTGTCTTTCTTGACAGGACGGATGCATTCCAGATCTTGTGAAGCATATTGAACGTATTTCTGGCTTTGTTAATACGCTGACTGATATCTTCTTCAGTCCCGCCTGTTTTTGCTACAGTACAACCAAGGTACACAAATTTGTCAACTTCGTCAACTTGTGTATTGTTGATGGTAATTGGTGTTATCGTTTTGGAGTTCAATCTCATAGCCAAACAATTGTTACCAGTTACCATTTCATGTAAATATCAGCAATTAGCAATTAACAAATAATATTTCAACAGAGTGTTACCGATGGATATAGAACATTAGCAAATCGAAGCAATAATATTTTCGACGAATTGTTGTCAATGAATATACAACATGTAGCGCATCGGAGCAGTCAGCAAACAATTGTTATCAATTACGATTAATGCAAGTAGCAGCAATCAGCAATTAACAAATAATGCTTCGATGAATCGTTATCGATGAATATAATATAACAAACAATTGTATCAACAATCAGCAATTAACAAATAATACTTCGATGAATCCTTATCGATGAATATAATATGTCAAACAATTGCTATCAGTTACAATTAATGTAAATATCAGCAATTAGAAATTAACAAATAATACTGCGATGAATCGTTATCGATGAATATAATATATCAAACAATTGTATCAGCAATCAGCAATTAACAAATAATACTTCGATGAATCGTGGTCGATGAATATAATATATCAAACAATTGTATCAGCAAGCATCAATTAGCAAATAATATTTCGAGGAATCGTTATCGATGAATATAATATATCACACAATTGCTATCAGCAATCAGCAATTAACAACTAATACTTCCATGAATCGTTATCGATGAATATAATATATCAAACAATTGTATCAGCAAACAGCAATTAACAAATAATATTTCGAGGAATCGTTATCGATGAATATAATATATCACACAATTGCTATCAGTTACAATTAATGTAAATATCAGCAATTAGCAATTAACAAATAATACTTCGATGAATAGTGGTCGATGAATATAATATATCAAACAATTGTATCATCATTCACCAACGAGAAACAGACGAAGAAGGTAAAAAAAATTTTATAGGAAAAAATACAAATAAAAAAATAATAATCGAAAATAAAAAAAAGTGTATGTCATAGTGATTGTGCTAGTGTTTATTTAAAGGAAAAAAAACAAGTAATCGAAAATAAGTGTATTGTATAGTGTTTGTGTTAGTGTTAGTGTTTATGAAAATAAAATTGTTGAAGAACGGAGGCGTACAATTATATAATTGGTGAGATTGTTCTTTTTTTTTAGATAATTATTTGGTATTTTATATTTGCCGTTACCAGATTGGCAGGTAAAATTTTACCTTTTATTGTTTTGATGTAATAAATTTATTTATTATTTTAAAACATAAATTTGTTTAATATTGCTTGGTAACAGGGAAGGTAAAATTTGGTTTTGGTTGTTAGTGAGATTTTCAAATTTAACCCTTTATTTGTACTCTTCAATTTTGTTAGTGTCTTTTGTGTCCCCATTTTTTTTTTGCTTTTCTCTTTTCGAGCTACTGTTGCATGAAACCTGCTATCGTGTTTTTGTGACAGAGATACCCAGTTTCTTTTGTATTGTGTAGTGTTGAAATTTAGGCCTGGCTGAATTTCAGTATCTATACCTGCAATGTCAAAGAGTAAGTCTTTGTCTCAACAAAAATGCAGCAGAGTGAACCAACAGCTTAGCATTGACTTCACCAACATAAGAGGTCTCAATTCGAATCTAAACGAGGTTCATCACTACATCGAAAAAAATAAACCTGACATATTATTTCTTACCGAAACAATTGTTAGTGGCAAAGCATCGAAATTGGATCTCGATAAATACCGGATACCTAGTTACGAATTGGAACATTCCTTTTATAAAAAACATAGTGTCTGTGTATTTGTTCGAGATTCACTTTCATGTATGAGAATTAAGGCCTACGAGTTGAACTCTAAGCACCATAATTCTATAGCACTGAAGATCTCAGGTGTTGATGAAACTATGTTTGTAATAGGATTATACAGATCCCCAAATTCTCCCTCAGGATGTCCCTTTTTCGATAAAATATCGGCTAATCTAGACAAGATTACCACGGACTACCCCAAAGCAAGACTGGTCATTCTTGGAGACTTCAATATTCATAATAAAGAATGGCTTAAGTATTCATCGCGCTCTGACGACGTAGGAAGGCAAGCCGAACTGATACTCGCAGATTATCACGGTTTGACGCAAATGATAGAGTGTCCCACTAGAATCGCAGACAATTCACATCATAACAATAATTTGCTGGATCTGTTTTTGACAAACAAACCAGATACTACGAAGACAAAAGTTGAACAACCCCTGGGATCATCGGACCATTTACTAATATCAGCAATAGTGCAATTTACATTACCGACACAAATTAAAGCAAATCCTCGTCGGGTCTGGAACTATAAACGCGCAGACTGGGAGGGACTGAGAAACTTTTATGATGAAACACCTTGGAAAACTATTTGTTGTGTTGATCAAGATCCTAGCACATCGGTAATAAGAATTTCTGAAATCATAAAAGAAGGAATGCGGCGGTTTATTCCAAATCGATTAATCACTCCTAAAACTGAGCCTTGGTTCACCCGGGATGTTGATGAGGCAGTAAGGAATAAACGCAAAGCATTCAAGACGTATAACGCTAATAAAACACCTGAAACCCATAGCGCCTATAAGAAAGCCAGAAATATTAGTAAATTCAAAATAGACTTGGACAAAGACGCGTTTATCCAGAAGAAAGCAAAGAAATTCGCCGAGCACCCATCTGGCTCACGTAGTTTCTTTCAGGCAGTTAAATCAGTCGAGAGCAATTTTACTCGATCCTCTATTCCAACCTTAGTTCTGAATGACATTCCCGTGAGCGACTCGAAAGAGAAAGCGGATTTTTTGGGTCGTATTTTCGCAGAAAACTCAAACATAGTTGAACCCTCCCATTCTCCTACACTCATTCCCACAGTTATAACGAAAATGAAACCAATTATTTTTCGTTGCAATATTGTACGGAAAATGCTTCTTTCTATCAATATCAACAAATCTGCTGGCCCCGACGGTATTCCACCCCCTATTCTTAAAAACTTTTCTAGACAACTAGCTCCAATTTTAACAAAAATTTTCTATTTATCTTATGAAACCGGAATATTTCCCGACTCTTGAAAGCTGGCCAGCGTTCAACCCATACCAAAGAAAGGCAGTAAGATAGATCCTAACAATTATAGACCAATTGCAATTCTGTCGGTTTTAGCTAAAATATTTGAAAAATATGTTAACTACAATTTGATAGATTATTTGGAAATGTCGCGAATTATTGATGATA
This sequence comes from Diogma glabrata, assembly GCA_963693315.1. Lineage (NCBI taxonomy): Eukaryota > Metazoa > Arthropoda > Insecta > Diptera > Cylindrotomidae > Diogma > Diogma glabrata. The sequence continues at coordinate 307,362,425 of OY856186.1, forward strand.
AGCAGTATGTTTTTCGTAGAAGTCATGCAACAGGTGATTTGTTAGCCTACGTATCCCATCTCTGGAACAAATCGCTGGAAAACCACGATGAAACATTCAGTATTTCACTTGACATCTCTAAAGCATTTGATAAAGTGTGGCATAAAAATCTTATAGCTAAATTAAAATCTTATGGCATAGACAGATGGTCTGTCTCATGGATTCATAGTTTTCTTACAGGTCGCCAATTTCATGTTAATTTAGATGGTATCACATCCAATATTTTCACAACCAATGCTGGTTTTCCCCAAGGTTCGGCACTCTCACCAACCTTGTTTCTTCTATACATTAATGACTTACTTATTTCCACAGTGCATCCAATCCATAGTTTTGCTGATGACAGCACATTACATGCATCACATTCATCTCCTAAATTTCGATCTCATACTGCAGTTACCACTGATAGAGAGTTGCTAATTGATTCTATCAACAAAGATCTGGAGCGTATAATGGAATGGGGTGATCGTAATCTTGTTTCATTTAATCCAACCAAAACCAAATTATGCCGTCTTTCACGAATAGAGCGACATAAAAATTTTCCTATTAAAATAAACCATGAGGAATTGTGTGAGGTTGAATCAGTTAGACTTCTTGGAGTGGATATTCAAAATAACCTGAAATGGAATAAACATGTGTTCAACCTCGCTAAATCTGCAATGCAAAAATTAGGATTCTTGAGTCGATGTAAAAAGTATTTCAATTCCGAGCAAATTTTGCTAATCTTCAAGTCCTTTATTCGTCCATGTATGGAGTACTGCTGTCATGTTTGGGGAGGTGCTTGTCAGTCAACAATAAAATGTCTAGACTCTGTACAGAGAAAAGCAATGCGGTTGATTGGTAATACCGAACTAACGGACCAGCTTGATTCACTCCAGCACAGAAGAAATGTGGCTGAATTGTCAATCTACTATAAATATAACTTTAGCGAATTCTCCTCTAAGGAAATTCAAAATATCCTTCCATCGTGTGCGCAATTTAATCGGCGAACAAGAACTTCAGAGTTATCCCATCCATTTGCTGTCCAAATACCTCGTTGTAGAACTGTGTCCTTCCAAAACGACTATTTTAATAGAGTGGCCAAATTATGGAACACAATGCCTTCCTCTGTATTTCCCGATGAATTTTCCCCTCATGCATTTAAAGAAAATGTCCATCATCATTTAAAAGAATTAGTATAGTTATCCCTATATCCCCATTCCTTCCATTTTCCTCATCTCCTTCCTTTATAGTTGGTATCTTCGGATATTCAAAGAGTCTAAATAATGAATATTTCATATTTAGTGTGCTAAACATGTCTAACTAATTAATAAAAAAAAAAAAAAAAACAATAAGCAATTAATGCTTCGATGAATCGTTATCGATGAATATAATATATCAAACAATTGCTATCAGTTACAATTAATGTAAATATCAGCAATTAGCAATTAACAAATAATACTGCGATGAATCGTTATCGATGAATATAATATATCAAACAATTGTATCAGCAATTAACAAATAATACTTCGATGAATCGTTATCGATGAATATAATATATCAAACAATTGTATCAGCAAGCAGCACTTAACAAATAATACTTCGATGAATCGTTATCGATGAATATAATATATCAAACAATTGCTATCAGTTACAATTAATGTAAATATCAGCAATTAGCAATTAACAAATAATACTTCGATGAGTCGTGGTCGATGAATATAATATATCAAAATAATTGCTATCAATTACAATTAATGCAAATATCAGCAATTAGCAATTAACAAATAATACTTCGATGAATCGTTATCGATGAATATAATATATCAAACAATTGCTATCAGTTACAATTATTGTAAATATCAGCAATTAACAAATACTACTTCGATGAATCGTGGTCGATGAATATAATATATCAAACAATTGCTATCAGTTGCAATTACTGTAAATAGCAGCAATTAGCAGTTATATAACAATAATTCGATGGATTGTCGATGAATATAAAACATGTAGTAAATCGAAGCATTCAGCAAAACAATTCTTATCAATTACAATCAATGTAAGTATCAGCAAATTAGCAAGTAACAAATAATATTTCGACGACTTGTTATCGATGAATAGAATATATCAAACAATTGTGGTCAGTTACAATTAATGTAAATATCAGCAATTAGCAGTCAACAAATAATATGTCGATGGATTGTTGTCGATGTATATAAAACATGTAGTAAATCGAAGCATTCAGCAAAACAATTCGTATCAATCAATTACAATCAATGTAAGTATCAGCAAATTAGCAGGTAACAAATAATATTTCGACGACTTGTTATCGATGAATAGAATATATCAAACAATTGTTGTCAGTTACAATTAATGTAAATATAAGCAATTAGCAGTTAACAAATAATATTTCGATGGATTGTTGTCAATGAATATAATCGACGCAATCAGCATTTATACATAACCATCAAATATGTCGGAAAATCTTCTCACGCGTTATTACAAAATGTATGTATGCTAAATTTTGATGTGTGCGAGACAACGTGATGTAACGGGTACAGTTATATCAGAAAATACTTTACAGGAACAGCACATGTGTTTAAAATGCCACACAATATGCTTCTGACGGCCCACCACTGTAATTTTAACAACACTATATTATTCAAAATATATATAACATACAGACCATATCCTGGTTACGATGCTACAAAGAACTGCCTGAACATCTCACAATCACTGAACAATAAAAATACTCGTATCACGATTACTACAATACAAATTTATTCGACGATAACAACTTTTTACTAAAAACTAAAACAATTCTTAAACATTGTACCGATTAAAATTAAATTACATTAACATAACTTTTTTTATTCACAAAATGGAAAACAAGAACTGAAACATTCGAAGGATCTCGAATGAATACTGAAACCTTCGAAAGATCTCGAATGAATACTGAAGCCTTCGAAAGATCTCGAAAGAATAAATATTAAATTACATTTGCAATCTTACAACTAAAATACATTTTTTGACCTTTTTTTGACCCATGCGCCATTCATTATATTTAAAGACAATTAACAGTTGGCATATAGCCAACGGCATATTGTAATTACATCTTACATGTCAATAAAATTTTGACAATTAAATGAAAACAAATAATGACGGTAAGTTAAATTATTTACTTATAAATTGCTTTGACATTGTCTGAATTAAATTATTTTATTATTTATTTTTATAGTTATGGATAAGGAAAATATGTATACCTGTGAGTTTAGTTACTACTGGACTTCAGGTCAACAATTTTAAAACGATAAGTATATCAGATATAATTTTACATCCTGATTATATTTAGTGTCTATTTACAGTCTGACTCAAAAATAGAGCTTGGAATCAACATTGGATCATGGTTTCTGGTGAACATAGTGGAACCATGGTCCTGGTGTTGACAGTTTTCCTTTTGGATCAACGTCTTTAATCTTGGTGAAAACTGATTGGCCTAAACAGATACATGATCTACCTACTGCTTTTATGTCGTATTTACTCAAAAGATTTTTTATGTTTTCAAACATATGTTTAACTTAAGGCAAGGAAACATATTTGATATTCTCTACCATATCCACAGGGTTCATTTCGGCTACTATATTTTGTTTATACTTCGCTGTTCTGATACCATTTTTTATTATTTTTGTAGGATAATTATTTAGTTTTAACGTCTTTTCCAAGAGTACGAAATTTTCAAGGTGAAACTTTTTATCTGATATTTCTAAAATTTTGTTTGCTAGTAACGAAATGGTGTTCCTCTTATAACTTACGGGCAACCAAGAATTATAGTCTAAATAGCGACCTGACCATGTTGGTTTATGATACCAATTCATACTAATACTACCATCATTGTTATGAACTATTAAGGTATCTAAGAAAGAAATAACTCCGTTGGTTTCAGTCTCTAATGTGAATTGGATACTTTTTTCGAAATTATTAAAAGCTTGTAATAAAACCTCTACTTTGTCTTTAGGTACTGCGGTGATTATATAATCTACATACCGGAAATAAAAAGCTGGGGTAAAATCTAAGGATGATAAAACATTATTTTCTACGTACTCCATAACCAAATTCGCTAATAATGGACTAATAGGCGAACCCATGGGTGAACCAAAAATCTGTTATAAATTTTTCCATCAAAAGTAAAAACACAATTATTAATAGTCCCTGGGCCTTCACCTACATAATTTTGTACTTCTACTTATAATTTTTATCAATTTATAATATTTAAGAACAAATATCTAAAATTATTGACTAATGTTGATATATCGTGGATGATGATATTGAGCGTACGCTATCGTCTTTGAAATTATGACATTTTTCGATAGTTAGCGGTCACTAATTTGTCGCACAATTGTATCAGAGTAAAATAATATTAATTAAAACTATAATAAAAAAAAAATTAGACATGTGGTAATAAATTAACACTACCCCGCCGGAATTCCGACTTCCAGTCGTCGGACTGAAAAAACGCGGCCGAAAATTTGTCGGACAATATGACCCTTCAATTTCACTAGCTTTTGTTAAACAATCCTATGAAAACTAGTTTTGTGGTGTTTGATTTTCAATACCCTGGTATTTTGACCAGTTTGAGGTGTTGTACTCGACAAAAGCAGACAATTTTTTGTCGGACAAATTTACCCTCGTTTTCTAAAACAAATTTCCACCCCCTATAATAAATAACAAAATTATGGTAATAAATATACAAGACCCCGGGAAATCGCCATGTTTCGGAGTTTCCCGAGGGAAAAAGCGGCCGAATCAAGGAAAATGGCAGATAAAAAAGTTGTAGGACTCGTCAAGGACAAGCGTCTTACGAAGTATAAAATATGTGGTAATCACAAAATTATGTAGGTGAAGGCCCAGGGACCATAAGGACTATATCCACAATTTCCAAAAATTGCGTTTTCAACAATTTGCATTTTGCTCTTCTCTTTATTTGTTGCCAATCTTTTGTTAGAAGTTCGACAACTAATTTGGAATCAATGTACGTGAATAGAGACACTACATCTAATGATATTAGAATATGGTCCGAAGGAAGAATCATGTCTTTTATTTTATTTTTAAAGTCCAATGAATTGAATATGTGACTACTACTATTTCCAACACTTGGTTTTATAATTTCACATAAAAAGGATGACAAATTGTAGGTTGGACTCCCAATCGAACTAACTATAGGCCTATAAGGAGTGTTTTCCTTATGAACTTTACATAGACCATATAGTTTAGAAATTACGCTATTATGTCTTCTTAACTTCACAGCTTTCTGATCTGATAACTTTCCTGTGGTTTCTAGAGTTGTAATTAGGCTGTTCACGTTTTTTTGCAATTGCTGAGTGGGATCTTTTTTAAGTTGTTTACGCATACGCATGGAGGGATCAGTTTTTATTAATTTGATAATTTTTTTCTATTTTTCGATCCACGGGTGCGACAACCCCGCGTACTCCAGTCCCTGCTATTGGCATATGAGTTAACGTGAGATATCACATACCACTGACAATAGCAGTGAGATATCACTAGCCAAGGTGATACCTTAGGGGTGCTGGCGGATGAACTGTATTCAGTCAACGGTAGCACTCTCAATCTTAGCTAATGAATATTCCTTGTTGCTGGAACGCTGTAGCTTGCTCGAAGAAACGAGCCTTCATATAACTATACATCTGAGCTTAAATCATTGAAAAATATACTGCGTCCCATAATCAAAGATTATGCCATTAGCTGGACTATTGGCAAACCAATTTTAGTTTTGTTCCTGCAAATTTTTAAAACAAATTTGCTTTTTATCTCTTATTTTATTTTTATTTTCCCTTTCCTATCACGAAATATTGGCCTATGTCATATTTTATATGTGATAGGATTTATGGTTTAGTTATCCATTATTTAACCAAAAAATATAAAAAAAAAAACCAACAAAAAAAAAAGATTTGCGTCCATTAACATCCTTAGAACGCATGTTGTTGTGGGACCTTGGTCTTAAAAGGTTTTTATGTGTTGTTGTGACATATATTGTAATGCCTACTACTCATCACATTTTATTAAAAAAAAAAAATAAGTATTCTCGTCGTTAAGCAAATTCAACATACTGCGTTTATACTCATCTTTAGTTGTGACCACGGTTATATTACCCTTATCAGCTTGTGTTACCAGTAAATCCGGATGAATTTTGAGAAATTTCTTAATCTTGTTATGAAGTTTAATCAATTGTCTATCATCATTCGTTAATTTAATGTGAGAGCCATTACTTTGTCTGAAGTTTGTTAAAATGTTTATGAGACGACTGCGTATTTCCATTGTCTGTTCAGAATCTTCTATGTTCATTAAAACACTTTCTACATCAATGATTATTTTTGAATAAGGAATATTCTTTTCATTTATTGAGATTGCAAACATCACGTCTACATTACAAATTAAAGTTACTAGTGACATCTAGATTTCATTATTATAAACATACATATAACATAACATACTATTCAAATTATAAGTATAGAATATGTAACAGACGCATCACAAACTGAAAAAATACAACAGAACAAGCTCTGCTGCTCTTGTATAGGCTCACTTTATCCTACCTCTTTCTCCCCCCAACCTTCAGTCGTTTTGGGTGGACATTTCAAATACCTGTATGCTGTGAAATTTTAAATTTTGTAAATTTTTGTTTGCTTGAATACGTAACAGTATTTTTTTATTTTTTATTTTATTCAATTTTATCGTTGTTTCCAATAAGTAAATTCATTCAACTTTATTTATTTTATACCGAAATAAGTTTTTTCATTAAAATATTATGAAATATTAACATAAATATGCTAAAAAATTGAAAACAATGCAAAAAAATCGACAAGTTCGAGATTCGAAAAATTTTTTTTCCGGTTTTTCTCAATTTTAAGCTGCTAAATAACAATAAATCATTAAAATCGATATACCATTTTGAGAGTAGAAATCTCGACAAACAAAATAAGCACTAGTGCATCAAAATCCAAAAAAAATCAATAAAGTTGTTCGCCGAAGATAGGGGTGTTTTTTCGGAAAAATGGTAAAATCTCGAAAAATATTTATTTTCCATAATTGAAAAAATTCATGCTTATTATGTGCAAATAATAAAGTACTTTCACAAAGTTTCATTTAAATTAAATAATTTTCAGGCGAGAAAAAAATTAAAAACAATCGGTTTTTCGTCATTTTCTCGCAAACTTTGAGGTTATGTCGAAAATTTTTTGCAATAAAAGTTTTAGATTTTTTTATTATCTACAACTTTTGTATGAAACACTTTTCTCTAGGAGGTCTCGTTTCGCCACAAATAACGAAAAACGGTTTTCATCCCTTACATAGCACCCCATTTCACTACTTCCCTTCATCTCAATTTCGAAAGTTTTTTTTTTCATTGTTTATGACCTCAACTATATATTCCAGCCGGCCGTTGCCTGCTACTAATTTTGTTTTTTTTTCAGCTATAAAAATTCATAACGGCCCTGGCCTATTATTTTTTCGATAGATTTTAAGAACTTCACTAGCAGCGTATTGTACTGTTGAGGCTGGCATACACAACTTAAACTCCAAATAAGAAAGTCATATCTGGAATATTATCGTGATAATCCTGATACTCATCATATAAAGCTAGTGCATGAATCATATCAATATTCGGTATTACAGTAGGTTCTAAGGAACATTCAGCAGCATTTGAACACGAAGGAAGTATGATTTGCTCATTGCGATGACATTTGCTAAGTCGCGAAGTAAATGAATTTAAGAGGCTATAAGTTTTTACACAGTTAGGAAAACAACATTGTATAGTTATGTTTTCTTGAATGTGTTGTTTTAAATGTTTAATCATTTTCTTGAGATTGTTACACTTTTGTTTGTTATTATTATTTGTACTTGGAGAAATATTTTTTGCCATATTAATCTATGAATACGGAGAACATGACTTTTTAAAAATGTTATAACTGCGTATGTTTTTTTACAATGTTCAAACCCGCATATAAATTTCTTCATTAAACCAGAATGGACTTTATAATGTTTGAGATAATTATTTAATTCTAAATTTGCGTAATCGCAAAACTCACATGACATGATTCCTTGATTTCTGTAATAAATTATTCAACTATACAAACATTAAAATGAATGAACTAACATATATCTAAGAATATTAAAATAAACTAATAGAATTAGTTACATGTTTTTCTGCAATATAAGTATATTCTTGTTCTTATCCGTAATTCACAAGAAAACAGTGTTCCGGTTACGATGTAGGTTGATGTAAATTGTAAGCGATGTAACTTATGAGCAATTTTCACTAAACATATTCACATGTATAAAAACACTAATATATATTTTCAATTTATTATATTTTGTCACTTAAACTATTTTCATTTCTGTATAATATTTTATTTAACAGATTTATCAAATTATAACTTAACACTAAACTATTATATAAATTCTAACTTATCGCTAACACTAATTTATAACCTTATTGCTACAAATATAAAATTAAATTTTAATTTTATGCGGAGTTCCGAGTTCTTATTGAAAATTGTTTTTGTTCTTTTTTTTATATTATTAGATTTTTTAGATGGTTTCTTTGGATGAAGGAAACGTTTTAATTGTAATATAATGCAGGGTCATTCCATGGTAACTCATGTTACATGTTGAAGGTTTTTATCAACTCCTTATTTTAAATTTTTAATTAATTTTTTATTTTTTTTTCCCTTACATGCATGTAAGTTAAGAATGACATATTAATGAAAGTTAGGTTCAAATGTGTTCACCTTTTGGTGAACATATTTATTTCCATTTTCTGCTCTCTTATGCAACTTACAAAATTTAAATTATTTGGAGAGGTACTCCTAAGGTTCTATGGTTCTTCCAAAGTTCTCATGGTATTTACAATTCGTCAATTTTTCTTTTCGTTACTCGTTCGTAGTCATTAACCAGGTTCTCATCGTTTTTTTAGTTTTCTTTTATTTAATTGAGTTGGTCATTTAGCCATCTTTAGTTGACCACTTTAGTTTAATGTTAGAGTTGTTATCGCAGATCGCTGACGTTGAGACTTGTTGAACCAAGTTAATATTTCTGTAGTAAGAGTGGAGCCGTTCTGCATTCCTATCCTTTTTCCTTCAATGGCCTTTGATTCCGATTAGATATGCGTATGGGAATAATGGGGGCATGATTTAAACACAACGTTGTTTCCTACTTTTTATTTACGTTTTCTATGAGCAATGTTTTCTAATTTTTAAACAAACCATTTTTATATACTTGAAGATTCTCATAATATTAATTTAAGTTAAGCTGCGCATTTAATTATTTTTCTTCTTTTTATGCAAATGAATCGACAAAGGTAAACCGCAAAAGTATAAATATGGTTTGTATTACATTGTAAAATCTTTCTATTTTATATTCCTTTATTTTTGTAAATTTATAAATTTAAATTATAGTATTAACGTAAAAATTCATATATTATTTTGGCACTTAAATGAAGAGAAAAAATAAAATAATTGAAGAAAAAAAAAAACAAAAACTGAAAAAAAAATTAAAAAAAATATATTTAAAGAACAAAAAAAAAATAATTAAAGAAAAAGAAAACAAAATAAAAAAAAATAAATTAAAAGAACGAAGAAACAAAAAAAAACAATAAAAAAAAATTAAAATAATTAGAAAAAAAAAAAAAAAAGAAAAAAAAATAACAAAAAAAATGAAAATAATAAAAAAAATGAAACATTTGTATAGTTATTTATTTAATTATTATGTTTAATAGTATTAATTATTGTAAGTATTAATTTTTATGTTTAATAAAAAATAATATTTCGGCACATTGCCATTTTCAAGTTAAACATTGAAATATAGATAAAATTAAAAAATTTACAAAAGTCATATTATTGGAAACATTGCTTTAAAAAAACTTTAAAAATAAAATTATTAACATAAGATTTATGTAAAAATATATTATTTAAAAATATTTTATTTTTTAATTAACTTTAATATTTTTAATACAAGAATTAATGATGCTGAATATCGGTAGTTGGTGGTATTGGATTCAACAACAATTGCATTATTTAAGCTGTAGAAACCCATATGAACCCCTAAGAATATTGAAATCATGGGATTACAAATGCTGCATATCAAAATATCTACCATTGACTCAATTGAGGTTTAGTGAAAGTTATTTTAGCTTTAATAACAGTCGACAGGTAATTTATCTGGTAACAATAGATGTGAAACTGTAAAACTTTTAAAGATATCGACAGCAGCCTGAAGTTAATTCATGAAAATTTAAGTTTATAGTTGCTGCTGATCGTTATCCATAATTGATGTCATCTCAACAATGATAATGTAATATAACAGGTATCCAGAAAAATAATAGAATTTAAGCTTATTTAATATGGTTAACAACAACTGGGAAAGGAGAGCGCAAATTATAAACAGAAAGCCGATAACAAAAGAAATTTAATGAAAATTAAGATTATATTTCCAGTAATATGAACAAATCGACTCAATATTGGTGTCCATGAAATAAAATAAGATTCTCTATACTTTCAAAATGGAAAAACATGAAACGTAGGAATGGTATTGGAACCTGTAAATTAATTCAAATATATTGATTTTGGAGCTGAGTGGTATAATTCAATTCAGGCGGAAATGTGATAATGCGAAAGGTATTACAAAGCATCCAAAGTCAGACTGAAAAGGTTTAATTTAGTAGATGGTAGAAATGTTTTTGCATCACAGCACGCCACAACCACAACTACCTTAACTTAAACATAAAACTTTAAAAATTAATAATGTTATTCTTGTTTATATTACTTAATCTGTAAAATTTGTAATAATTAATTAGTAAGAAAGAAAAAACATAGTAAATGTTAAAGAAGAACACAGCGCGTAGCCCAGTAATTCCTATCCGTAAAAAATTTCATCTACTTGTTAATTTATAATGCACTTGTTTGATTGATATGGATGTAACGACTCCTCTCCCTCTCCAGAATGTCCATTATTTTTTCTCACCGTTTTTTTTTCTTTAAATTAATGCGAAAGAAAAAACGTAAAAACACGTTTCAACAAAGTCGATCTGTTTCTGAGGAGTAAGTAACAAGTGGTTCGTTTTCTAGACAGAAATTTGTTTTAGACCCATACCAAGATATTTGTCGTGTCTTCTGTTTTTGATAGTAGGCGGATTAACTTTGAAGTTGAAAACCTATCCAATTGGTTTTAATATTTCTATTGGCTTGACTTTTTAATGTTAACTTTATGTTTTCTTAAATGTGAGTAAATAGGATTTTATCAAGCATGTGTTGAAGTTTAGTTTAGTTTAGTTTAAGTTTAGTTAGTATGATTCTTGAACTTTAGTTCCAATTAAATCATGTATGTGAAATTTTGTAAGGTTGACCCCCCAAGTTTGAGAAGATTGTGTTCCGTACAGCTTTAAAAATTAAAAAAAGGTTCAACGAATCATATTAAACAACACAAAAAAGAAATATATAAAAGAATATAAAAATGTTAAAACGTAATGAAATAATTCGAAAAAAACTTGACTTAAATTTTAGTAGCGTCCTCTTGGGTCCATATGAGGGTTGGTGATATTTTTCTTTGTGATAGTATTAGTATCCAGTATCAATATCCGGTATTAAATCCATCCAAAATTTTCAGTTTTGTTCCTCCGAAACTTTTTTAATTCAAATGTGAACTACTAGGGTACTAAGAGTTTGAGTAAATCCAATTGTATCTTGACCTTGACCAGTGGCAAGATGTTGTAACATAACTTTTGACGATTCTATCGTATTTTACGCTGATCGGTATGCTGTAACACAAAACGACTGTCGATTATCGTATTTACGACAGTCGTTTTGTGTTACAGCATACCGATTAGCGTAAAATACGATAGAATCGTCAAAAGTGATGTTACAACATCTTGCCACTGGATTTCACAATAATAATAACGCAGTAATGATATCACACTGTTACAATTTTTTTGTACAGCACCTTCAATTTCTTGTGCAGCATACACTATTAGAACTGTCTCGTTCTACAATTCATACACCCAATTAATGTTCATTACTTTCATTTATATTTTTATAGAAATTAATATTTTTCGTCAAGTCAAAAAAATATTTTTCAAAAAGGAAAAAATATTTTTTAAAAATGAAAATCTTTTTGTAATGAAAATCAAAATTTATTTTAACCTCGTTAAAATTCAAAAAAAAAATTTTATATTCCTCGAGATGTAGTGGGAGGTCTAGTAGACCGTGAAGGTTCACCAGTTCCTGCACACAAAACACATCCATCCGCTGCTAGCTCGAGTTGGCTTGAATTCTGGTGACCAACCTCTAAACTCAAGAAATTTAGAATATAAAAATAAGGAATGCATGCATCAAAAATTACCCAGCCTCTCCAGAAGGGATATCTGCCTTGCAACAACCTTTCCTTAACTATATTTACGTTTGCAAGTTATATTGTATTAACTATAATTACATAAGAATAAAGAACTTACAAATAAAATATTGGGTTTTCAGATGAACTTCCAGGTCTTCAAGGTACTCTAGGATCCAATCTTTGACGTTTTTACGTTCTTTTATCTTTCTTTTATAACGTTGACAGAATTATTTGGTAACACAGAAACTTAGCTTCATTCGGTGTTAAATGATTTTCTTTTCGCATAGGTAACAATTAAAACAGAATAGTTTTATTTATATTGATTTAAATAATTTTACATCATATACCTTATAACACAACTAAATAGCACCACTAAATCAAAGTACCAACATAACTATTCCTTTCATTGGTATCATTAATTCACCTTTCTTACTTTCACCTAAATTTCTTTTAATTAACACTAACTAAATTTAAATTTTGTATTTTTTTAATTTTATTTGAATCATATTAACCAACCCCCAAAACTCAAAACGTCCCAACCAACTCGCCAATTCAATGTTTTAAAACTCAGTATTCCAACAAACTCATGTTTTAACTACCAAACCCCAAATAATTGACCAAAAACAGGTTAAATTTATTCTCATGGCACGAGCCAAAAGAAAAATTGCCAGCTAAAATTTTATTTTACATTTTAAATTGTTCACTTTGTAGCTCTTTTTTAATTTTTATAAATTAGGAAAAAATCAAAATGAATAAAAAAATATCAAAGAATTTACCGGAAACGGGTCAGATGTACGTAGGAATGTTTTATATAATTGTGTTTGTTTTTTCACAAACAAGTGGGCTGAAATGTCGTCAAAAATATCTTCATACATTTTCGATTAACTCTTTCGTATAACACTATAGGGGTTGTATGAAATAGATAAGCTCCTCGCGCTGCACCCTGGGTTACGCTAATAGTCTATTTCAACTTGGTAGCCAAACATTTCATTTTGAACTCTTGGCTGTGATACAAAAAAAAAAAAAAATAAATATGAACCAAAATCACAATAACAACGGTACTTTTCAGCACCATAAGACAAAAAATATTGGACCTTTAGTCCGTATTTTGCAATTGAACATTGAAGGCATAAGCAGGCCAAAAACTGAAAATTTACAAAGGTTATTAAAAGATTACGACATCGACGTTGTAATTCTGCAAGAAACGCATGCAGCAGATTAAGCGCAACTTACCTCTAGAGGGAACATTGTTGGTTACAAATTAATTAGTGCCATTTACCATCAATCATATGGATCTGCCACGTATGTTAAGTCAGAAATCCTGAACTGCACGCACATACATACACAGACGGACAACGTTATACATCTTATTGTTGTTGATATATCGGACACGAAAATTGTAAACGTACACAAGCCTCCTAATACAGGATGGCCAGCTGCTACTCTACCATTATTTCACCACCCAGCAATATATGCTGGTGACTTCAATAGCCATCACCACTCAGTGGTCCTACTCAAATAATAATACCAATGGCGTGCAACTGACCGACTGGGCGGATGATAACAACATGTTCTTGGTATATGATGCGAAAGACATGAAAACCTTGCCATCTGCAAGATGGCGACGCGATTACAATCCCGACCTCTGTTTTTCCACAAAAAACGAACCACGCAACCCTATTCCAATATCTAGGGCTGTCTTACAAGGTTTTCCACGCGCTCAACATCGTCCAGTAATTCTTGAGGTAGGAATCCAAATCCCACTCGTTAACTCTACTCCTCAACCTAGATGTGTGGGGGTGTGTAACGGCACCTCTGATGATTATCCTGCTGGCTGCGCCAATTGTGGGGGTGTATAACGGCACCTCTGATGATTAGAGCTACCGGCTGCGCCAATTGTGGGACGTTATATCGCCACCTCAGATGTGTTGTAACACCGGTTGCGTTAATTGTGGGGTGTTAGGAACCGGTTATGACGTTGGTGTAGAGATATTGGATCGACAATGTCAATTCAATCTAACAGTCGACTGATTATTCGAATAATTCTGCGTTGTAATGCCGATATTGCTTTGCCCAGAACCTGTTTCACTTTTAGAGTAGGCTTAAAGGTCACTTACCTGGTTCCAAACTTCTGGTTATGTGAGTCTCACGTTCGTTGATTCTCTTGGGTGATTGGTTGAAAAAACACTTATATTATTGTAATTTTAACCATATATTTATAATTTGACTTCAGAGCACAATTTGTTTTTCTTTTAATATAATTTTCATTGATTTGAATTGATTGAATGAACAACACCAATTTTCATTGATTTGCATCGATTAAGTGAGCAATACTAATTTTCATTGACTTGAATCGATTTCTATATATTAGTTTAACAACACTAATTTTCATTGACTTGAATCGATTTCTATATATTAATTTAACAACACTAATTTTCTTTTGATAAACTTTTTTCTAAGCAGGATTAAACACTGCACTTTTGATTTTTACTGTAAAAACAATACGCTTTCCCGGCGGGCGTTATTACTGCGTTTTTTACTTTCGGACTTCAGACTCAATTTGGGGTCCATCGAGTTGTACCCCCGCGTTTCTCGGTGCAGTTTAAGACTGCTTTCCACTATGATTTAATTATTACTACTGATCTTTTTCATTCAATTTTCTATTTTATTTATAGTAAATTTTGAATGAAAACTGACCAATCAAAATTGTAAGTTTTTCAATTTTATAAATGGATTTTTTATGAATAAAATAATAGAAGAAAAATGCAACTCCGCTTTTTCGGTGGAATTTTTAATTAAAATTTAAGTTTTTTGTTGTTATTGGATTCGTAGTTTCCGTTAATCGAATTTTTGTTTAATTGTTGTTGGACATATGTATTTTTGTTTGGATTATTGTAATTGGTTTTTGGTTCATATTATAGAAATTATTGTAAGTAAGACATTTTTTGAACGGAAAGTTTTTTTGATAGTTTTTCCATATATCGTATGTTTGGATTATTTTAATTGGAATTTGTTTTATAGAAAATAGCTAAGAATGGATTTTTGGTGGGAATGGAAAAATTGTTGGATAATTGAATTAATATTTATATTAATTGAAACATGTTTTAACATGTTGGTTTGGTGGAAATTGCTTAGCTTAGGCTTTTTGTATTATATTGTATATTCTAGAATTGTTCATTAATTTCATAAGATGATGAAATTAATTTTTAGGGAATATGTTTATAGAAATGTTTGATTAAACAATATGTTGTTATGTTGGGGAAAGGTTGTGACATCTTATGATGAAATAGGGTTTTGGGTTGGAAATGGGTTTTGTGTGATTTGTGAGATTGTAATATAATTAATTTAGTTATATTTTCGTTTGTTCTATTTGTATTAAACTACATTGTGCAGTTTTGGAGGTTCGTTAGGCTATTTTGTATATTCCTGTTTAGGAATACTACAGATGGAATTTTAACAAAACTGACTGGGCTAAATATAGGTTGGAGTTGGATGCAGTATTGGTTGTTTTCCATTACTGAAATAATCAATAAGGTCAATGGGAGAAATAATTATACTTACCTTAAAATCGCTTTTTGGTTGTTCCATGTTCTCCTGTGGATGAATCTTCGTTGTGGATGAATCTTCTTGTGGATGAATCCTCTTGTGGATGAATCTTCTCCGGCCAACTTCAAGGGATGCTCTTTATATCAGAAGCTGATTACAGCAAGAGATAAAAAAAGGAATGAGTCAAGAATCAACTTAAATAAACAACAGGCGTTTGTTAATAAATCTGTTAATAATATTATTAATAAAAATATTTCTTTCGCAGACGCTGTGAGACAACAAACCTCTGGACCAAGAGGAGATGGTACTACGAACCCAACTCTTGACTACGCTAGTACTGACAAAATACCTCTGTCTTCATTCATAGAAAGAAAATACCTCTGTCTTCATGCATAGTGGATTTATTTGGTGTAAGCACCAAGACACTTTTAGAAAAGGTCAGATCTTTTCTACCTCAGTACAAAAAAATAGACAACATTGACGAAAAACGGTTAGTTTATTTGTCCTTCGTAATGGATTTGTGTGATGGCTAATCACACCTTGAGACCTCCAAATTTAAAGCCGAACAGACCTTTCGAAATAATTTCGTTAAATCTTAACTCGAAAGTTTCACATCATAAAAGAATTGAACTTCAACATTTCCTTGTAACGAATTCTAATAAAATTATATTGGTGAACGAAACTCACCTCAATTCTAGACATAAAGTCACATAATCTAACCACTCATTTGTAAAAAATGATTCTGGTTCCGGCACTGGTATTATTATACCAAACAATATCTCATACAAATTAATTCCCAGTCTTAATATTGGTAAATCTTCAATAACACCAATTGAAATTTCATATAAATCTCCTCAGTTATCCCTAAAGTTGATTCTAATTTCATGCTACTTCCATCCGTCTAGTACGGTTGGAGAAGTACATAGCTTTCTTGATCACTTCTCCACCAACTTCCCTCAATCGGTGCCCTTCATTGCTGGTGGAGATTTTAATGCTAGATCTATCAGGTGGGGTGACACCTGTAGTAACGACATTGGCAGTTTTATTGATCAGTGGTGGACAAACAATCCCCACTTTTTCAATTTATTCTACCCTCCAAATTCAACAAGGTTACAGAGTCACCTTGACTTCTTCATAACCAATAATCTCAATTCACTCTTTGATGTAAACACAACTCTCAGTGTTACACTTCAACTTTTCACTCCGACCATTATTCGGTCCATTTGAAGTTAGCTCACAGCTAGCCAGGTCTCTTTGAGAATAATAATAATCAAGGAGATGAATATTCGTCATTCAAAGACACCGATTGGCTTAAGCTTAAAGGACACCTTAATCTTAAATCGGCTGATATGCTTTTAAAATATTCCAAAAACCTCGCGGAAACTTTGGAAAATTCTCAGTTGGATGTGATCATCCAAGAATTTAACATCATGATAAGTTTCACTTTTCAAGAAAATTCGATAAAAGTAAGACCCAAATCATACAACAATCTTCATTCTATGCCTTTAGTTATAAAAAAGATGTTAAAAATACGTTCAAACTGGAGAAGAAAGCTTAAAAGGTTGCATCTTCAGTTTCTCAATACCTAAATACAGGATACCAAATTTTAAATTCTAAAATTAATCGTATTTCAAATATGATTAAAAATCATATAGAGACGGTGCTTGAAGATCGTTTTAAAACATCGCTAAAGAAAATTATACCACCCAATAATATGTTTCAACAAATTGTAATGAAGAGCTTTCTCATTGGCGAACCAATGAGAATAGCATAGCAGGATGCGTACCTTGAGTAATTTAACGCCGTCACGACTAATGCTCAGCCATCGTGGGTTTGATGGAGTAATACCTGCTGCTTCAACACAAATGCAGAAATGTACGCAATTCACGAAAAGTTACAGAAAAGGAAAAAAAAATACAAGGGGAAAATGGAGACTCTGGCGACCCCGTTTGCGAAAGACCTACGATCAGCGCGTCCAACCCACACAATCATTCCCAGACGCTCACACACTCACGCTTCATTCATGCCAACATTCACCCACACACTCAGACTGCGAAGCAAGACAATTAAACTCTAAGATCCGCAGCAAGTATCGCAAGTGGTAGTAATCACTATTTCGTTGTATGGCTGTCATCTGCTGACCCATATGATACGGCTCGTAAACCACTGGCATCGCTGGTACACCGCGAATCAGATCCTAGAGCACTGGAGAACGTCACACGCTATGTTGAAAGCCTTTATTGATGATTTTCCGTTTTCTTTATTAATACCATTTAAAAAAAAATTTATAAAACCATAAGTAAGTCCCAAACAAAAATATTTCCAACTCAAAAAAAAATATAAGTTTATTTGTAAGTTAGGCAAACAAGTCCAAACCAGTTTATTTCAATACCTGTCGTTTTACAGTTGGTCAATGTATTATATAATCAATAAACCTAAAACATGACAAGAATTTGTTTTTTTTTTGTAATACAGGTTATTTGAGAATGACCTCTGATATACCTAAAAATATAAATTCATCAATTCAGGTAATATAATAAAAGAAAAGGTATTTGTGTTATGTTAATTAGTAATATTGAGATTAGAATCATTTCCAATTCAGACTAAATGTGTCTCGCCACACACACCGCCAACTCGCACACACAAGCAACGACTAACACGCCCCCATTCAATCTCTGATACGCCCTTTCACACACATTCACACTTCTACGTTAAACAAAAAAAATAAATAAAAATCCTTCCGTCCGCAACGTCTTACAGGCTCAGCCCTCCATCTTCGATGACAAATCCAATAGGCGAAGTATCAGGAAAATTGTATATCCAATAAACGATAGCCACAGCAAAGATTTGATACAGATGATACGTTTCAATAAGCACAATTTACGACAGCAATAGTAAAACTTCGATGTAACATAGATGAGAACAACAGCAATAATTTGATACCAATGTTGCGTTGAACTAGGTTTGAAATACTGTAGTAACAGCAAAAATTTTATACAACTGTTGCGTTGAGAAATGTAGCAATAGCAAAAATTTGATATATATGATGTGGTCGAAATACGTAATATTAGCAAAAATTTGATTTCAATGTTGAGATGTAATATCGTCGCTTTAATAATGAAATAACGTATGCCATATATACGTTGTTTTTATATAATGGGTGCGCTGCATTCCCCATAAGGATGTCTATACAGTGTCATTTTAACATTTTCCAATTTTTTTATAACTGGGGGTGAAAATTAATATATTGTTAATTAACGTACATGCAAATTTGAATTCGGTTAAATATTGAAAAAGCGGCATGTACGATATTTCAATTCCTACAGAATAATAACTTGGGTAAAATCAGTGCGTAAACTTTACATACATTACGATCGCCACACGAAATGGTAAATCTAAAATATTGTATAAACATCATTCATTACTACATGATATGCCGGTTCATATAAATAAAAAATTGTAAGAATATTATGCGTTAGTTCAATAATAATTAGTTTTAGGCTTAATCGTACTTCCATGCAAAATGAAATAACGTATATGAAATATGAAATAACGTATAAGGTACTTGATTGACTTTTCACCTCTTTTTAGGTAGAAAAGCCAGCCGGTACCAATGTGAAATTTTAATATGCTGTGGGGCAATTAGTCAAGATTAATTGCTAGAAATTTTTTTTCCAATATCTTTATTCATTCAATAGTGCTGCCGAGTTTACGAAAATCAGAAAATCGAAAAATCTTTAAACCCAATTATCTCGAAACTACACTTTTGCGAGTACGTTGTTTCATTATTAAAGCGACGATATGTAAAATAGATGATAGCACCAGCAAAAGTTTGTTATAAATGTCAAGTAGAAGAACTCCCCGTAATGGCGGTGATAATAGTTTTCTTTTAGATCTCTATCTTACCACAATGCCAGATATTACGAGTGTCGATGTCGCGAAAGGTAGTATTGGAAATTCTGATCATTATTTAATCTCATCAGTTATCAAAACTGATTTACTTAAAACTGCAGCTCCCAAACCCCGTAAAATATTTCACTACTCAAAAATGGATAAGAGTGGTCTTCAAAATTTTTTCCATGGTTTCCCTTTCGACCGTCATTGTTTTTACACTGACAATGTAAATGTTTCTGCTCAAAACTTTACAGAAACCATCCAATTTGCTATCAATAAATTTGTCCCTTTCTCCATAGTAAAACCCAAACAAAAATACTTGTATTCGAAAGCTGCCAAAACGGCACTTAGAAACAAACGTAGATCATTTAATATTTGGATTCATAACAAAACTCCCACTAATCGATCCCAATACCTAAAGGCCAACAAAATATCTAACCAGATTATCTCAAACGAAAAGTCTGAAATTGACAAAGCAAAAGCCTCAAAACTTACGTCTATGTCTGTTTCTGACAAGAGTTTTTACAGTGCCATTAATTCTTTAAATTCTGGTACAAAATTTTCTATTCCCCCTATTATTGATGGTGATTTAATCGTCAATGATCCCGCAAGAAAAGCTAACTTGTTCGCTGAACGCTTTGCTCTGAACTCTACTGTTTTGGAAACTCCTAAAGAAATACCCCAAATCCAGTCTTCAGGAGTTAATATGAATGAACTTCACTTCAAACCCAAAATAGTCGCTAAACTTTTAAAGGGGTTAAACATCAACAAAGCCTCAGGAATGGACAATATTCCACCCATTATTTTAAAAACCTTTTCCAAAGAACTTGCACCAACTTTGACTAAGATATTCTACCAATCCTACAAATCTGGTATATTTCCCTCGTGCTGGAAGTTGGCAAATGTCCAGCCCGTCCCCAAAAAGGGACCAAAATCCGATATATCAAATTATAGGCCAATAGCTTTACTATCGGTCCTATCCAAAGTCTACGAGCATTATATTAATTAAATAATTATTAAATTTGTTGATTTAATAAAAATGTTTTATTTTTCTAACAACTTTTATAAAATATAAAAATCAGACCGGTTTCAGATATATATATCTATCATCAGTGAAATTTTTTATTTATTAATACACATATTTCAAAATTTCTGGAAGAAAATCATTTAATATCCGACAGCCAATACGGTTTTCGAAACAAAAGATCAACTACCGATCTATTAAACTATGTAGCGCATTGTTGGAACAGCATACTTGATAAAGGTGGTGAAACATACGTTATCGCTTTAGACATCTCCAAGGCATTCGATCGAGTCTGGCATGCCAACTTAATCAACAAGCTCGTTGCGTACGGTTTTCATCCCAATGTTGTGAAGCTGATTCAAAACTTTCTATCCAACCGATACATTTCGGTAACCTTAGACGGATTTTCTTCTGAGTCTAAACTAACTTCTGCTTGCAATATTCAATTGCTGTATCAAATCTCAATATTTGCCGAACTGATTTTCAATTCGGATTTAAAAAACAACATTCTACCACGGATGCTTTGACTAAACTCCATCATGATATTACCACTGAACTTAACCTTATAAATTGTACTTCTGTCTTAAGTCTGGATCTCTGGATAAGTCCTCGTTCTTTTTTAGATTAATAAAAAAATTGTAGGCACTTTTGGGATTGTTTGATCGGTGCACATTTTTTGTAGGACTTTATACTTTGCTTCCGAAATAGGGAGCTCTGAATGCCTTTGTATGCCTTGGAAGGGTAGATCGGTAGGCTGGAAGACCGACCTCTTCTCTTTTCCATTATAACTTTAAACTCTTCTTCATAGTTCCCTTTGTACATTATTTCTGGGCGATTTTTATCATGCTGCAGCCAGCAAACATTTCTAAACCGGATTTTTTTACTAAGGAAGTTGATACACTTTTAAAATCAATAAAATCGTCAAAAAGCATGGTTTTCACCTCAAAAGGAAAAGGTACATTTCTAGCTGATCTTATTATTTGCTCCCATCCAGCTGGAATATACAATGGGACATGTTTGGATTTCGTCTCAATTTTAGAGTGGATCGAGTCGCACTCCATGTCTGTATGGCCAGTTTCAAAATACTTGTGGTCTATTGTTTCCAAACAGGGATGTCTTTTTATAAGCTTCTGGCACATTGCGGGGGGGGGGGATAAAAATTTTTGTTTTCCACCATAACTGTTGGACATCATGCGAACTTGCTTAGCATGACGTTTAGACATCACAAAGTCGAAAATGCAGGACGCAATCTCATTGGCCCCTCTGTTTCCATTTTACTCTGTCCACAAATAACAGACAGCCTCCTGATTATCTAAGTTGTAAATTGTTCGATTATAAATCGCGTGTTTTCTTAAGTAAAAAGTTTAGTCTGCAGGCCCTTTGGGGGTGTTCAGCACAGCTTGCAAATCGAAATTAAATGAGAGAATGCTATCATCTTCTCTACTCTTTTGCTTATCTTCATCCCTGGACAGTCTGGCCAACGTTTTTCTTTTTAAATACTTATTGTGTGTTTCCTGGTCTTCATTTTTTCCTCTTGTGTCATACTATTGTAAGCGATGCATATCTTGCATTGATCTTTTTTAGGTTTGAAAAAACACAGGTTGAATTCTTTGAATACTTCATGAAACTTTTGTAAAGAAACTGAAATCTTGGCATTTTCTTTGCATTTATCTTGATGCATTCTATGCATGATAGAGACATTCAAAGTCTGATCTAATTATCTTTTAGATGAAGCTTTTCTCGTGTAATGAGACTCAACTGCAGGAAAAGATAAAATGTACTGTCGCAGAAAGTAGTCATCTTCCTTGCTTAACTTATTGTGTGATTCATGTTTTCCTCTTTTGTCTTTCTGCACTGCTGTACTCCACCATCTCCAGTTTCATTGAACTTCTGATAAGGGCATCAGTTACATTCAGAGTAGCCATAAAAAATTCCCTGCATACAGTTTTCTTTAACTCATCATCTGTTGTTAACGTATAACAAAGGGTATAATGTCTTCTTGAGTCAGTTATCTTACGAGTAATTTTTTTTTGTCACCTCTTTCAATGTGGTCTTTTATAAACTGTCGCTGGTCATTTATCGATGGCAGATTTCTAAATCGTAAATTAATTACCTGTCTTGTTCATTTCATTTACAAGTTGGCAGCATTTGGTACAAAAATTGGTGCAGTTTTTCAATAGATTTAGCAAATTTGTCATAAACCTCTAATTTCATATTTTAATTATTAAACCTCTAATTATATATTTCAAACATTATGTAAATATTGCTTTTTATAAAACATGCTTCAAATTATATTATCAAGAAATGCAAATCTAAATTGCTATGTGACATATTTATTTTATATTTAATCTTTTTATTAATACCTGCCACAGTAGCCAAAGAAATTTATTTCAACCGCGTGAGTTATAATAGGTTCGAGGTTCTCACAATAAAAATAAAAACACTTGAATTTTTATCTTGTATGAACACTTTAGTTTAATTAATTATAAAACAATATAATTACAACATTTAATTTAACAACGATGTTCTATCGTTAAAATCCAAATATATTCTGATTCTAATCCCATTTTCAATTACTTAAATTAGTTATACCAAATATTAAAAATAATGCTTTTTGCATTTATTGCAAATTTATCGTAAGAATTAAATCGTCACTAAGAATTTATTTAAGTTTCTAATTTCTGTTACAATTTTCTAGTGTGAAAATAAGTTGAAATTTTATTATGAAAAATATGGTTAAGGAATTTATGTAAATGCTACAATTTTTATCATGGGAATAAAATTGAAATTTGATTAACTTGATAAATAGGAAAATTTATAGTTTGTTTTATTTTATTTAAATGCTACAACTTTTATCATGAAAATAAAATTGAAATTTGATTAACTTGATTAATAGAAAAAATTATAGTTTGTTTTATTTAATGAAAAATATGCATAAGGCATTTAAAATATGTTAAGACATCCGGGATGTCGTAACTCGTGCACAGATTACACGGACTCATATTTTTATTTAACAAAACAAATTTAGTCAACACAAATATTTTTATTCAAAAATAAAATTTTGAAAAACGGCACACTTTTAGTCATAGAAAATTATATACGACCACCTCGAAATCTATAGCAATATAATAGAACTCAAACTATCCAAACAGATGTACTAAATATCTATATTACTAAATATTTTGTAACAGATCCTGACACTGATCTATCTGCGGTGCAGTCATTTACCCGCTAACTTAAGTGGTATCTTGGGCGTAGGTTTACCGCGCAATATCAGGATTTATTATTTAACTGCACTATAAAACGAAACAAAAAAAATAACTGTCTAACATACCTGGTTCACACACTATATTGACTCTACAGCATTACTACACCAATCTGCCTCCCACTCGTTTCTTCTTGCACATAACACTGTGGAACAAATTCAGGTTAGCAAAAGTTAGGTCGATTCTGAGAGTGAGGGGTGAAAATAGAGGCTAAACTAGAAGACCCGTATCGCGGCGTTTGTTTATGTTAGTTTGAATTTTTTTTTAATCGACCTTGGAACTTTGCAGTCAAATGCCGATTTTCAGCATATTGTTTATATGGTTTTTTGGCTATAACTCGTCGACTAATTGATATTTTTTCAATCTGTAAAAGCCAAAGTATTGCTAGAGACCTGTGCAACAATTAAAATTTTTTAATAAATTGATTTAGAAATTTTTCGTGATTTAAAAAAATATAATTTTGAAATGTTAGTTATGAAAAGTTTTTAGTAAAAAAATTAAATAAATTAAATTAATCATTTGGCCAGTTGCCGTTTAGCAGGCGGCTGTGGACCAACATCACTGCTCTCTCTAATATCTTGGTCATCGTCGTCATCATCATCAGACAGGTCGATAATTTCGTCCAACAGATATTCTGGAATTTTATCTTTGTCTTCCCCTTTTTCCTCTTTTTCCTCGTCTTCCTCTTCTTCAAAGGTGTTTTTATACCACCAACAAATTTCAGCGAGTATTGCATCTGGAGATTTCTTTCCTCTGTACCTGAAACGAAAATAGTTTTCAATCGTTAACATGTTTAAATTGTGCACTCTGACAAAGATATTAGAAAAATCTAGGAATTCAAAATATGCACACTCTATAGTTACCTTATTTCAAATGGAAGCGCAATTTGGTGATAACGTTCGCCTTGCTCATCAGATTCAGTTGGCAATTGTTGAGCGAGTTGATCAAGATGCTGATGCAAGAGATGAATTTTGTACGACATATTAACCTTAATTTCATCGAAAGCTGCCAACATGTTTGCAACAGATTGCCTGTAGACAACTACCCAAAGTTCTTTACCCAAAAGTCTTTTAATGACTGCTTTCAATGCGAGCTCATTAGTTTCCGTATGTCTGGACCATTAACAACCCCTTCCTCAATTTTGGCGTTACTTAGTCTTTTGAAAATGTCTTTTAAGTGGTTGACTACTGCTGGTCTTTTTGCGATACATTTCAAAAAAATTTAAACAATGCCAAGTTTAATGTGGAGCAACGGCAACAAAATTTTCATTTCAGGAACAAGACTTTCGTGTAGCCTATTGTCTTTAGGCCATTTCCGTCCAATGCGACTATTCTAGTTATGCTGTTTGTACTGGTTTCTTCCTTTAACACCTTTTCCATATCGTGAATCCCAATCGCACAAAAACACGGATATTTTATTTTGGACGGCCAGATGCTGTTAAGCCTGTAATCAATGAAACTATTATGAGGTCGCAGCAAATGCGCCACTGGTGTTCGTTATATTTGACTACTTCCAGAATGTGTTTCAAATTATCGAAATTTTCACTTGTGTCAGTGCCTTACGCAATCGGAACAGAAAGCATTCTATTTGTCTTGTGCAAAAGCACAACTTTTAAGCTGATTAGTGAACTATCGATGAATAAACGCCAATCATCTTTTTTATAGGTTAACCCTATCGTCTCCATTAACTTTTCAATATCGTTGCAATAAGCGAAATTTTTTGCATCATTCACATTGAATAACTTTTCTAACTCATTTGGCGTTTTTGATATGCTGTTCCTTTGGTACCTTTCGCCAGCAAATTATTTCCTTTCAAAAACGAAGCCAGTAGTTCTGATTTTTTCTGAGTCAAACACAAATTTGCAACAATTCCATCCAATTGGTTTTGTGTGACTAGGATTGGGTCCTTTGATGTTTCATAGGATGTACCTTTACCAGGGTCGTATTTTGAGAAGAAATCCATGGATGTACCAGCGGCAGTTGTAGTACTGATATCTGTTTGAAGATCAATACTTCGGTATGTTGGTACTGGAACGAATTCCGAGTGCGCTAATGGTAATTGGGCACTTGGCACTGCTACATAAGTTTTATTCTTTGCTTTCCTTCTATTCAAACTTTTATGGTAGTTGATACATCCATAGCAATTTTCTTCTTGATGCGGGCTGTTGTCTAACCACATCATTGGTATACCAAAAGGCATAGCCTTCTTCTTTTCACTTTTCCATTGCATAAGAGTTGAATAGCAATTAAAGCAAACTTTTTTAGAGGCATAGTTTACGTCAGTGATAAACTCTTGCGAGAAATATTGTTTATAGGCTTCCAAAAAAAAAAATCACTCACATTGCCACATTTTTCATCGCTTGCTATGAAACGTCCACAAACATTACAAAAATGGTCCATTTTACATTTTGGTTCCGACATTTTTAATACAATATATATTATACAATGTTTTTTTTGTTATTTTTATGAAACCGATGCACTTAACTTAAATTACTCACAAAATGAAATAATTTTCCTAAAAATTAATAGCGAATTTTATCACGACCGAGCGAAAATTAAAAGACATCAGCTTCGGCTGAGTTTCGAGTCTTAACTGAATCTTTATTTTTAAAATTAGTTCGCTTGTACGAAATAAAAAAAAATCGCTACCTGTGCGGTGGTTGAAAACAAAAAAGTTGTTTTACTAATTCCTAATTCTTGGAACATCCCTTTTTAATTACTTCTGCCTAAATCGCTATTTATTTAATGGTTTTGGGATTTTAAACGCAAATTATCGACTAAGACCATTTTCTTTTCAAATGAAATTTATTGAAGAAACTGAGAAGCATATTATAGATCAAACAGAAAGCAAAAAAGACTTAATTTTGTGGAAAATATTTTCAAAAAGCATGAAAAAAAAATTATTTTTCCAACATTTTGCTTCATAAGCACCACAAAAATTTTCTAAATCAATTTTTTAAAAAATTTTAATTGTTGTACAGGTCTCTAGCAATAATTTGGCTTTTACAGATTGAAAAAATATCAATTAGTCGACGAGTTATAGCCAAAAAACCATATAAACAATATGCTGAAAATCGGCATTTGACTGCCAAGTTCGAAGGTCGATTAAAAAAAAATTCGAACTAACATAAACAAACGCCGCGCCGCGATATAGGTCTTCTAATTTAGCCTCTATTTTCACCCCTCACTCTCAGAATCGACCTAACTTTTGCTAACCTGAATTTGTTCCACAGTGTAATCGTAATTAAATATTCATGAGACCAGAAAATATAACAATTAATTTCAGTTTTTTGAAAAACTAAATGAATTCTTTAAAACAATCA
Source organism: Diogma glabrata (assembly GCA_963693315.1). Taxonomy (NCBI): domain Eukaryota; kingdom Metazoa; phylum Arthropoda; class Insecta; order Diptera; family Cylindrotomidae; genus Diogma; species Diogma glabrata. The sequence goes on from OY856186.1 coordinate 307,389,891, forward strand.
CTTCATTTGTTTCACTATTTATTTAATTTAAGAAAATAAAATGTAAATTTAAGAAAGTTTTTGGCCACAAAATTCTATTATTCTGTAGTAACTATTATATTGATATATTTTTTCCTTTAAATTTAATTAAAAAAAAAAAAATTATCAAATTTACTTAACTACGTATATATCTAGATGCGCAGCAATCCTTATCCACATGTACAATTGAAAACGATAACTGTAAATTCCTTTAATTTGCCCTTCAACTTTCTATTTCTTTGCTTTAATTCTGCCTTCAACATCCTTTAATTTTCCCTTCAATTTTCTAAACTATTGCTTTAATTCTGCCTTCAAATTCCTTTAATTTTCCAATCAACTTTCTAGTCCGTTGCTTTAACTCTGCCTTAACTTCCTTTAATAGTACTGGTACAATATTATATTTATACTTTTCTAATACAATTTGTTTATGTGAACACAGAAAAACTATTCTTAAGGCTGTTTTACACGGGCCAGATTTTGGTCCAGAAAAGTATTCATTTTTGTATCCAGTCAAAAATGGACATTTTTATTAACATTTTTCTATCCAGATTTTTTCTCTGTTTTACACACAACCAGTTTAAACTGACTTCGCGCATGCGCCTATTTGACAATTTTGACAACATAACCTTTGTGTTTATGTAGGTTACAAGGATTGTTTTGTTTTGTTTGATTCTACGAGCTTTCTGTATCTTTATTTTACAATTAATAAATTAAAGTATAAATAATAAGTTTTAAATATATAAAAAGATAAAATAAATAATGAATAGAGGTGTTTATGCTACTTGTGCGCGGCTACTATTAGCATATGTAGCTGAGAAGTTAAAACGGCAGAACCGTAGAAAAAGAAGATGTTGGACTAAACCATGGCTATTGAGAAGAGATGAAGGTTGGTTTTGATAGTATTGTAAAAATAGAATAGCTAATTACCTACATTAAGTCAATATTACAAAAACAAAATCATTTAATTTAGGACGAGGAGTGTTTAATATGGTAAGCGATGAGTTGAAAGAAGAAGAACCAATACTCTATAAAAATTATTTACGAATGACGGATGAGAACTTTGAAGAACTGTTGGAGATGATAAGGACGGATTTAACAAAAGAAGACACAAATATGAGAGAAGCAATTTCGGCCCAAAAAAGGTTTGTACCTTAATTTAAAAGAACAGGACCTTTCCTTTTTGTAGTATTATTTTAATTTGTGTTTACTTACTTATCGGCTCACAATTCAATTTTGTCATTTCAGGTTAGCGTTAACACTAAGGTTTTTGGCAACTGGTGAGACCTATAGATCTTTAATGCTCTCAGTAAGGATCCATGAATCCACCATCTCCCGGATTGTTCCAGAAGTTTGCCAAGCCATATATAAATGACTTAAGCCACATTACTTGAAGGTAAATAAATGCCTACTTCAAATCACTTGATTTATTCAATTTTGCTTGAGCCACATAGTAATGGAGCATGGAGGGATCAGTTTTTATTGTTTTGAAATTTTTTTTTATTTTTGATCTACGGGTGTGACAACCCCGCGTACTCCAGTCCCTGCTATTGACATACGAGTTAACGTGAGATATCACATACCACTGGCAATAGCAGTGAGATATCACTAGCCAAGGTGACATCTTAAGGGTGGTGGCGGATGAACTGTATTCAGTCAACGGTAGCACCCTCATTCTTAGCTGTAAAATAATCCTTGATGATGAGACGCTATTGCTTACTTAAGGAAATGAGACTTCATATAACTATGTGTGGGCTTTAATCTTTAAGAAAGACGGTGCGTCACAGGATCAAGGAATATGCAACCGGCTGGATTATTGGCAACTACATTTTTGTTTTGTTTCAGCAAATTTTTGTAAAAATTTGCTATTTACTTTTTAATTTACTTTTATTTGCTCTATTCTATCATAAAATATTGGCCTATGTCATATTTTGTCAGTGATAGGATTTTTTGTTTAGTTATTCAATCTTTAACAAAAAATATAAAAAAACAAAAAAAAGAAAAATTTACGTCCATCAACACCTTTGAACGTATGTTGTTGTGGGACCTTGGTCTTAAAAGGTTTTTATGTGTTATTGTGATACATATTGTAATTCCTACTACACAACACATTTTATTAAAAAAAAAAAAAAAAAAAATTAATTGTAAATGTTTTTTTTAGGTACCGTCGTCTGTTTCAGAATGTAAGGATATTTCCGAAAAATTTAACAGGCTTTGGGGATACCCAATGTGCCTAGGCGCAATCGATGGAAAACACGTTGAATTTCGTGCCCCCATAAGTAGTGACTCGTATTACTTTAACTACAAGCAAAGTAATTCCATTGTTCTGCTGGCTGTAGCGGACGCGGAGTATAATTTTATTTACGCTGACATAGGAGCTAATGGAAGGGTTAGTGACGGAGGAGTATACAGAGAATGTTCGTTAAAACAAGCCTTGGAAAATAATACATTAAATATTCCCAATGATGAATGTTTACCCAACAGATCATTAAAAATTCCGTACCATTTTGTTGCGGACGATGCATTTCCATTGTCCAAATGGATAATGAAACCATATCCCTTTAGAAACATGGTTCGAGAACAATTGAACTTTAATAAGCACCTTTCAAGGGCAAGAAGGGTAGTGGAAAATGCCTTCGGTATTCTCTCCAATCGATTTGCTATTCTGCTAAGTAAGATAAATCTTAGCCCAGAAAAAGTTGAATACATTGTCCAGGCTACAGTGGCCTTACACAATTTTTTGGCTGCTAAAAATAGAAGTGCGTACATTGGCAGTGAAGAAGAATTAACTACCCTACGAAATGTTCGAAATTCCTTTGCTAACCGAACCGCAACAAGTATTTTGAAAGTACGCGAGGAGTTGACTCAATATTTCGTAGAAAATGATGGATAACGGTTATCAAATTTTGTTAAATTAAATTCATTGATATTATTACTATTATATACATGTGCACCTAATTATAATAAAGAATTTTACATTGATTTTTGCATCAAATAACTTCATTATTTTTGCCCCTTTCCCTCCTCCTCCTCCACGTAGAACATAGTTCAACCTAAAGCTGTAGCAATTCAATTTGGCAGAACTATTTGTGAATAAATATATTTTTTGAATTAAAATTCAAAATTAATTTTTAATTACTTATTAGGTACCTATTATTGTTTTAACCATCAAAATCCACCAATGCGGAGCCTACATACCTATATACTTAACTTTTTTTTTATATTATAGGTAAGTAATTTACTTTTGAATAAAAATATGTTCAACGAATTTTTAAATAATAATTATTTAAAAGTTCGTTAACTTTTAAACCATGTCTGCATGGTGATCCAGACATTATTTGTATAATTACCGGTACCTACGTAGGACCTAGGTACTGAGTTTCGACTCAAATGTTATATGTGGACGCATCTTTTTCTGTGACTCACAGGGTTAAGTAATTAATTTTTAGAAATTAAATATTATATTATTTATTCAGCAAAACTACAAAAATGGCATGCAAATATAAAATTAAATGTCATTTTGTTGCCCATAATATTCATAAAATAGACAGTCTATTTTATGCTGCAGTTGTACCCTGCTACGCTTAGGAAAGTCTCTTAACCTATTGGCCACATGCTTTCCGTAAACTTCTTCTGGGTCCAGATTATTTGAGGATCCAGCACTTGACGAATCACCACGGTCCGTTGACAACAGCCTATTAGCTGTTTCCAGCACATCATCAAGCCTATCATGGTCCCTGTCCCGCTTTGAACTTTTTGAGGCACGTACAAGGGGGACTTTGATGGAGTTTGCCGCATTAATTGGTTTTGACCACCACCAGGCACTGCAAACGGGGTATCACTAGGCACTGCATTATGAGGGGTATCGTTGAGGATGTCAGAGATCTCATCTGCCAATCTTTCTGCCTCTTCGAACTCATCAGTGGCCGGGCTGTTGTCCACACTGACCACTCCAGGGCTTGCAGCCTGAAACATGAAACAGGGGGATTAGTTTTTTTATTCAGGGACAGTTAGGATCTTAAAGAACCTAGTAGTGTAGTTAAAAAAGTAATTAAAGGAAAGAAGTTTAATTTTATTTTTAATAGGGAAAGTGACAGCCCTAAGCTGTAAGTAATAAATTAAGTTAAAAAGTATCACTCACCTCGTTTTTAATATACTGCGGTTCGTCATAATCCACGGTTGAAGTGGTTTGGCGAACTTCGTAATAGTCGACTAGGAAATGCATAGTTTCATAATAAAAGAGAGACGGAGTGTACATCTGTAACAATTTTTAATATATAAAGTTCATTTTTAATTTAAAACATATGTAGGTAGTGAAAGCTTACCGTATCTGCCCCAGCTCCACTTTTTATTGAGGCCTCCACCTTCCTAAACTCCTTTAAATGGGTAGTTTTCATTACTCCCCATTTTTTGCTGCACTCTTCAGATGTAGTGCCTGGCCTGAAATATATTATCATTGTAAAATCAACCTTTCAATGTAAGTGCCCTATTCTGTAGGTACCTAACCTATCCAGATAAAGTATTTATAAAAATAATATTATGTTTACCTTATCTCGCTCATTCTATCTGCAATATCCTTCAAGGCCTGGTATCTTTTAAATTTATTTTTATAAAATACATGTTTCGTTTGATACAGGAACTCATAGCCCTGTATCAATTCTATTAATTGTAACACATGTGTCTGGGTCCAACCATTTTTTGCCTTGTCACCAGCCATTTTTTTTTAAACAAATTTTTTATTTATTTATAAATATTAAAATTATTATTATTATTAAAAAATAAAGAGAAATACAACACCACAGAACCAAATATCTAACCAATAAACCAAACGAAAAATATTTTGACAGAACATAGTTACAGAAATCGTCACTAGAGCTGACAGCTGCGCAGACACGAATGATAATACACTCACTGCGCATAAACTGTTGTAAAAATGAAGAAAAAATAGAGCATGCTCTATTTTTTGTTTAGAAACTGGATGTATGTCCATTTTTCATTAGGATACAGCTGCGCAGACGGCAACTGCGCATAAAATGAATATGAAACTGAAAATAAATTAGAGCTAGCTTCATTTTTTGCTTAAAATGTCCATTTTTGACTGGATACAAAAATGAATACTTTTCTGGACCAAAAACTGGTCCGTGTAAAACAGCCTTTAAATATTTTGGATTTTTGAGATCAATTAAACTCAAGTAAGTAAAGAAGTAATTGGAATATTTTCAATTCAAAGGTATGGTTTGAAGTTTCTCAGAAAAAAACTACAATTCACATTTTACGTGTTTCGGATGGGACTCGAACCTACCCTCGTCAGTGCCCGGCTCGAATCCTTGGGCAGACACGCTATCGATTACGCCGTTGAGGCGATGACAATTTCAAAGTTGAAACTTCATCACTTAATTATTTTTTACTTAAGTTGAATTTTTCCACTGTCATTAGACTCCATATTATGGAAATGATTTTTACATTATATGGGAATTTTTGCATTAAATTTCTAGACAATACTTTGTGTGAATTCATAGAATGGGGAACATTTCTATTGTGGTTTTCTTTAATGGCTTAAGTGGTTTTTTTTAATCCGTTATAACGGCCGTTTGGATACTAATATTTTTTAAATCTTCATAAATTTAGAATCTGTGGAAACATTTTAATCCGTTTCTTATAAATATAAACCTCTGCAGTTAGAGGTTTTTGACTTGTTGGCTTCAACAAAAAAGTTTGCTACAATCCCCAACTACAATTTCCAAAAACCTTATAACAGTCAATGTCAACCTTATAACAGTCAAAAAAATAAAAGATTTGAATAGAAGAAATACATTTTTTTTTCTTAGAAATAAACTATTTTGATATTTTGCAGTAATTGCACGACATATGATATAGAGTAGGTTTGTGTCATAAATTCTTACACACATGTTCTGTGGTAGATTTGATATTTGTTTGTTGCAAAATTGGATAGATATAATTTTGCTTGTAGGTAGCTAATTTTCTTTTTAAAATTTGTTCGATATCTGTTTTAAATTAGTTTGTTTTGTTTAAACTAATCTGATACATCAGATTCTACTGGCGCACAAAACTGTCTGATCTCTAAATCTACCCATTTCTAGCGGATATACGTGCCGCATGGACTTTTTATAATGTTTTTTTTTACATATGTCAATATTGTAATGAAGCGCTTTCTCACTGGCGAACCAATGAGAAGGACATAGCAGGAAGCGTACCTAGCGAGATTAATTTTCTTGCCCCAAGCTAGCTTCAGCCCATGGAAACGAAAAAGAAACCCTGCTACTTCAGCACAAATACAGAAATGTACGCTAATTACGAAAATTTGCAGAAATGAAAAAAAATACAAGTGGAAAAATGGAGACTCTGGCGACCCCGTTTGCGAAAGACCTACGATCAGCGCGTCCAACCCCCACAATCATTCCCATACGCCCACACACTCAAGCTTCATACATGCTAACATTCACCCACGCACTCACATATTCTCACATTTTTACACCGTCACTCCCAGACTCCCACTTTCTCACTTCTTACACACGCTCACACTCAGCATGCAATCACACATACATATAGACACACGTAAAATAATTTAAGGTTACTCAAAGGGAAAATTAGGATTTCGAAAATTCTGCATTTCTGCAAAAGAAATATGTTGATTTTACCTTTGAAACGAGAGCAGCATTGTTCAACAAAGCATGAATTACCGTGACCACTTCTACAGCTACCACCAATATATTAGTATTACGAACTGGTATAGAAGAGGAGGTAGTCGATCAATATGTCGATTTAAAAAAAGAAATCGAAGAAATGAATGCTGGAAGAGCTGTTTATGGTAGTACGGCAGCAAGAAGGGTATCCATTGGAATTATACTACAATAAGTTAAATCAATTATTAACACCCGGAATCTTCTAATTAAATCAATCAACTATTTAAAATCACCGTCGAGGAAGAAGCCAACCGAAGCCAAGATAAAATGTTGGTAGATAGACGGAAAGACATTGTTCATTGGTGGATCATATGAGTAAAGATGTCTATGCTGCTCGAAAAGCCGGTGAAAACGATGAATAATTAAGCCGATACAAACAACCAGATCTTAAACATTCGATGTCTACTGAGTTGAGTTTCGGGTCATAGTGATTAAATATCCCATTACGGTTATTGACCAAACTGTTCACAGGTTCCGCAACTGTTGGTATGATCCTTACAAACGGATGAGGTGGTGGAGGTAATCCGAAACGATAAATATATTCTTCCGTACCTGAATAACTAGGTTGATAACAAAGAAAAACATCTTGTAATAACAACCCAACGATTCCTTCCATCATGGCTGTAGGTTGGTCAGGACTTGCACTTGGCAGAACTGACTTAATAACGCTAAAACCAAAAAAAAAACTAATTGCGAGAGTAATTCAGATTTATCGTGTTACTTCCAAGGATTATTCAACTCAAATATTTTATAATATTTTCCAACGACACGAACAAGTATTTAATTTATATAAATATTTCCAAAGTATATTAAGAAAGCTTGCAGTCCAACAATTTTCATTATGGAGGAAATTATTTTTAATTGATAAAATATTTAAAATTATAAGTTTGGTTGTAAGCAAAATATTACACAAAAATACTACTACTTTATATGTAGTTAGATCATACAAAAATTGGATTGATAATTGTCAGTTTATTTTAATATTTAATTTATATAAATATTTCCAAAGTATTTTAAGAAAGCTTGCAGTCAACCATTTTTCATTAGGGAGAAAATTATTTTTAATTGATAAAATATTTAAAATTATATGTTTGGGTTATAATCAAAATTACGACACAAAAATACCACTACTTTATATTTAGTTAGATCATACAAAAATTGGACTGACAATTGTCAATTTATTTTGCGCGCGAAAAGTCAAGTTATGACGTTGACCTTTTTTTTATACCGTTTGTAATGCCGCTTTGACCTTCGCCCACATGGTAATGTAAATGAAGTATAATCCCAACATTGACTCAACCTACATACAGACACCTGCCCATACGCTCGAACACTCATACAGATTCATACTTATAAATATATATTAAAATTTATGAAACTCACCTCATGATCAGATCCCCATTTCCAATCCTTCAATTCCCGTTCAGCACATCATCACTGTATCGGCATGTGATATTTAATCTCGGGTCATCTAACCCCATGGTGAAAAATTGCAAAATAAAACAAACCACAGCAAATAGATATGCAACTTCGTTGTTTAATTTATAATTTGAATATTACGCATATACAACTAATCGGACAGCACATTACATGATAATCATCTGTACAATAAGCCTTAGGGCATTACTAGCATGTTTGGTAAACTTTCAATTTATATCAATTTCGATCACAATATTCAATCCCGATATAGGTTGATCAAGTAATAATAATTATAATTCCTTATTTCTTATTGCTTTAAGCTGCACCTTCATATAAAAATTTCGTGGCTTATTCCACTATCAAGTATTAACTTAATTCTTAACTAAACACAAAAAAAATGATTCGATTCTCAAAATGGCTTTCTTTTATAACAAAAAAAAATAAACATGCCGTAGGTGCTTACACTTATAATCTATTGAACAGTTAAATTGTCCTAAGGACGGCACAAACACAAATCAGAAATTCTTTTCATTTTACTAATTTTTCTTTTAAATTTAATGTTAACTATCTACACTATTAATAAAATAATATTGTAATGAAAAACAAACGCGTACTCAAGGTCAATGATTTTGACTCAAATTTTCAGGCATTAACAAAAAGCTTACTAACATTCTTGGTATTTTATTCACCATATAACAACGGAAGATTAGACCTCTTTAAGGTCAGTTTTGCGGTACAACCACATATGCATGGTTTTAAACCTTCCGTGGATTTCACTGATTGGTATTAACACAATAAACTGGATTAACTGACTGTACAGTACTACATTCAATTAATATCAATAATGAATCAGCAACCACTAATCAAACTTTAAGCTGACACCCACAGTAAGGTTTCTCATTTCCCGTAGAAATTCAAATCCCGGGATTGCGGGACAAAAAGTGTTAAATTCCCGGGATCCCGGGAAATCCCGGGAAACGCTAAAAGCTAGATTTTTCTAATTAGGTGGTAAAAAAATGTGTAAAATTAAAATAGCACAAAAAATGTGCTATTTATTTTTAAATTTCCATTATTTTTAATTAGAAAAACTTCAAAAATTAAATATAAAATAATACATAAAAACAAAACAAAAATAAATTCATAATACTAATTTTTAAATAATTTTTCAAAAAACTAGGTTGTCAATGGCGCCATCACTCAATTTTGTCCGAATTTTCGTGACGAAACGTCCTGCCGCAGAAAAAGCTGTTTCCGATTCAATTGATGTCGGTGTGATAGTCATTAGTGAATTGTATAATCTAAATTATTTGTGCTCTGCTTAGTTGCTTCTAAAATTACCAATTCCTTTGTGATGTTTTTAACGTCATATGACACATGTTTTGTGATACAATCAAAGCAAAATCACAATAACAACGGTACTTCACAGCACCATAAGACAAAAAATATTGGACCCTCAGTCCGTATTTTGCAATTGAACATTGAAAGCATTAGCAAGTCAAAAACTGAACGTTTAATACTCTTTGTATTAAAGTTATTATTTCGATATCAACGTTGTAATTTTGGCAGGAAACGCATGCAACAGATGAAGATCAACTTACTTCTAGAGGGAAAATTGTTGGTTATAAACTAATTAGTGTTATTTAGCATTAAACGTATGGATCGGGCACGTATATTAAGTCAGAAATCATGAACTGCACCCATTTACTTACACCAGACGGACAACGATATACATCTTATTGTTGTTGATATATCGTTACGAAGGTTGTTAACGTAAACATGCCCCTAAATACAGCGTGGCCAGCTGATACTCTACCATTATTTCACCACCCAGCAATTTAGGTTGGTGACTTTAATAGACATCACAATCAGTGGTCCTACTCAAATAACAATCCCAATGGCATACAACTAACTGACGGGACCAATCGACAACATATTCACGGTATATGATACGAAAGACATGAAAACCTTTAGATCTGCTAGATGACCAAGTTATTACAATCCCGACCTCTGTTTTTCCCCAAAAAAACGAACAACGTAACCCTATTGCAATATCTAGGGCTGTCCTACCAGGTTTGCCACGCTCTCAACATCGTTCAGTAATTTTTGAGGTAGGTATCCAAATCCTACACGTAAACTCTACTCCTCAAGCTAGATGCAAATTTAACAAAACTGGCTGGGCTAAATATGGGTCGGAGTTGGATGCAGCGATTCACTAGATCCAACCCATTCCTAAAAATGACGATAGGTTCGTAGGAACCATCATTTTAACTGCAAAGAAATGCATTCCAAGAGACTTCCTATGAAGAATACATTCCTGGTTGGAGTGATATATTTATTATTTGAGGAGCACCTTAGTAGTGGTGAGTCAGTCGTGGTTGATGACTTAATATACTCACTGGACACCGCGAGGAAACAAAAGTGGATTAACGCTGTTGAAAACATTGATTTTTCCCATTCTAGTTGGGCAGCTTTGAATCTTCTTCGGAAGCTGGATGGCTAAAACTCAGTTACTCGTGCTAACAATGAAATAAATCCAGACGACATTGCAATCACATTGTAAACATGTCTCGTTCTATTAATCGCCTTCATAAGAGAACCATTAAACATAAATTGAGAGAAATGAAGCGTAAGTTTTAGGAAGATTTCTTAGAAAAATCTACCTATTTTAAGTTTTATTTCTTTTAATTTGTTGTGTCAAAAAAAAACATACAAAAAATCATGACACCATATGTGTCAAAAAATATTTTCCTAATTTTGAACGAAATTAATTACTACAGAGGGGAAAAGAATTAAAAACTACTCGATTTTCCAGTGAGAAAATTTTTAATATCTTTGAAAAAAGTAAAAAGATATGTCAATAAAAATTAGCGGGATACCCGGGATCCCGGGATGAAATCCCGGGAAAACGGGATGAAAATTTACCCCTGGATCCCGGGGAAAACGGGATCCCGGGATCCCGTTTGAGAAACCCTAACCCACAGGTTATCAAAATAGAAAAAAAATCGCCGAAATTCCTGCCAATTCATCAGGCGTTGATCTCCATTGTTTGATCCGTCATTCAAACAAAAAAAACGAACAGCTGTTCTCCAAAATTGTGATAAAAAGAATGACAGTCAAAAACCAAGAGACGTCAAACACACGAATCAAAATGTACTAGAATAATCGCTCAATAATGTACAGTGGCTCATTATATAGCCAAAATTTTTGTCTCGAAACAACTCGAATACAGTGTTACAGATGTAATACAATTAATTTCCATCAAGTTTTCAATTGTTGGGAATTTTTCATAGTTACGCAAAACTGTTTGTCATTTGATATCATTACACAAAACCAATTTTGTGACACACAAACATTTCCGATACATCAACAACATTTATCATGGAATTCAAAACGAATCCAAAGCAAGTTCGATCGATGTTATGATGTTTAGGTAGTATGAAAATACAATCTACTATATCAGCACCGTGAAGTTCAGTTCACTAACGGAAAAATGGTTGGAAACAAAATATTATATTCATACAAAGATAATTCGGATATTTTAACAAAGCAGGATAGTAATTCTTTGTATGTTGACGATTGGAAAAATACGCACAGCTGTTATGAGGTTTGAAAACTTCATTGGTTAATTACGGTTGGTGTTTAGAAAATTCAAACTCAAGTAGTACACTGAAAATACTCGAATGGAAACGTAGCGCGTCAATTTTAGGGTGTTATAAGATTAAATTTTAATGTTTATATGGATGATATTTAAAGAAAATTATTAATTAATTCAAATTAACCAATATTATATTATATTAATGAATAAATAAAATCAGTGTAATTGGCTCAATTCTTTTTCACATATGTCTGTCCAGCTATTGAAAATTTAGTTAGATTTTAAGAAAAAATAAGGAAACTATGGATTAAGGGCACTATACGAAATATGACTAATGATGATGAATGGATGAGAAACTATTATGAGCGGTACAGATGAATACAAGAAATGAAAACTAATAAATCTGAGACTATAATACACTGGGTTTACGCATTCTTCCAGGCTATCCATTACAATATTGTCTAAGAAGTTCTCGAATTTATTTATTTTTTCAGTGGCAGCACTTGTATTCAGCACTTCAATTTTCAGCAAATGTAATGGCGTGACGTCAAGATGGTGTTTACCATTTTCGACAGTTTTTGTGAATTTACATGTCGTCTCGCCATTTTTTGAGACGCTCAAATTTTTAGAAAACATTTTTTCAATGTTACATCCAATTAATGGATGCACATTTACACCACTTATGCACTTAATTGTTATAAATGTCTATAATTATCAAATTTTTCTCCACATTGTGGAGTTTAACAAACACAAAATAGTACATACACTAGGTATATCAGTAAGAACTGATTTACCTGTGCGTAGTTTTAGGTAACTATAAACTTTTATTTTATTTTTATATTCAAATATAATTTTCACGATCATTCACTCTTTAGTTGAAAATTTAATTTTAATATTAGAGTAAAGAATTTTTTTTGCAAGAGCAAATAAAGGGATATTGTTCGCACAACATTCAAATTCCAACTCTACGAGCGACGAAAACCGGTGATTTGATTTGATTTTTCAATTTTCTTTTATTTTTCAGTTTTCATCAATTTTTTACAAAAATTTTATATATAAGAAAAGGATTATCTTAAATTACATTATTTTAGTAATATTATTATTTTTAAATTAATGGCCCCAGGATGAAGGCACTCTAATTAATTCAATTTTATTTTGTTATTTTTATTTATTTATAGGTTTTTAATCAGGATTTTGATGTATATATTTTTATACTATTTAATGTATGTATTTTTATACTATTTTTTATATGATATTTATCTTAATTTTATACATTTTAAGTAAATATTTATTGATAGTATTGCTTAAAAAGAAAATTTTTTTTTACTATCATATAATCAGTTTATTTAGAGAAAATAAATAATTATATAGATAAAAAAAAAGTTTTTTATTTAAATCAGTGTTACATTTGTTATTATTCAAGCTTTTAATAGATCAATCAAAGAAATCAATATCATCATCACCGGAACACCATCTCAATCGCAGAATATAGTTTAGTTAAAAATTGAAAATGTAAATTGCTAATTAGCAATCACAACAACAAGATAGTTTAATTCATATAAATGTAATTCTTTAAGAGATATTACACATTCAAAGCAAGGATTGTAGATGTGTGTTCCAACTCAGATTGTTAGAGGCCCTGATATGGAGCCACGTACTGTTTTGCCAAGGACTTTTATACAAAAAACAGAAAAAATTAAGCTGAAAACGGATCGTCCCAGAGACAAATCTGGATTTTGGAAATCTCTTGTGGTAAAATCACCTAACTTAACATTTAAATTTCATTCACGTAATATAGAAATTATAACATTAAAACTAACTTACAGCTATTATATTTTCCTTGCTTTCTTCTCAGATGCTTGATCCCCAATTTATAGTTTCCTCTGTATTCCTTCTTACCAATTCAATATTGAAGTACGTATACTCAACCAATTCCTCTGATATCAACTTTTTCCTTCCAATGCAATCTATCAATTCTCGTCCAACAAATATTACATCAAGAAGGAATATAGCTTCCCCAATGTTATGTCGCTCGATGTCTTTTATATGTGACCTCATATAGGATTTGATCAAAGGTCGATAAACAATGAAATCCACAGAAATAAATTGTTATATTATTGTTATATTATAAACTGCAATTTAAAGCTTTATTGATTTCATACACTCTTCCGATACATAACAAAAAAATTCTTTGTAGAATTTTATTAGCAGTTATAAAATTTATCAATATTTCTTTATTCTTTTATTTATAATTAATTTTTCTTTTTTATATTTAATTAACATAACTTTAGGCATCGCCTGACACTTTTCTTTTTTGGAAAAATCAAAAATGGAATTAATGATTTTCCTTGTAAAATCAAACATGAATTGAATTATCAACAAAAACCAAGATTGTTCTCAAATTTAAACATGGAAACATGGATGTCAGAAAAAATGTGTTTTTTCTTTTGACATCTTCTAATCAATCGTGTAACACCAAGATTCAGCAAAAATTAGTAACGACATCTGTTCGTTAGAAATGAAAATAAAATTGGTACGTTCGTTTATTTTTACAGTATATTCGAAATTTAACTGGCCGTTAAATATTAGAAAATTTTAAAATTATTATTAATGTAAAAATGAACTGATACTATTGAAATAAATTTTTATTGAATTAGAAAAAGAAGATGAATTGGTTTTATTATTGTTTAGGCGAATATAGCGGACGTTACACCATGAATTCAAGGTAAAAACCAAGATATTTACCCTTGAAATCACAAAAACGTCTTCACCCCCTCTACACCAGAAACCACCGAACTACGTCCCACAACTAATCTGTATCTGGGATCGAGTTATCAATGGCGACCAACGCCAGGGTCGATGATCAATTTCAATACTCATGAAGTTCCTAGGAACTATCAGTGAGTACTGAAATCAATCATCCATCCATCTAACGTTAGCACCAATGAACCCTCGATACAACCAGTAAAATATGACACTGAAGGTGTGAACTCCAGAGACGACAACCAGGCAAAGGAACAACCCTACCGAACGTAAGACATCATTCCCTGATGTCTTTCGCGTGATGGACTCCAAGACTCTTACCGCTCATATCTATGCACTCGTAGAGTACATTTCCAATCTTAGTCTTAATCATCGCAGGTAAGAACTTTGGAGCCAATTTTGCCGAGAATTTTTTTGTAGCGTCACTCAAATGATGTTGCCGTACAAACACAGTTGTGGTTGAAAAGTCCGTAGTTTAGATCGCAGGTTATACTGATGTTGCGATTTCTTGAAAGCTGCTTTTAAATTTTCCTGAACCCGGTTCCTGAGCAGAGTCAAATGATCAGAACGTTCTAATTCCTCACCAGCATCTTCACCAAGCTGGTGTAGTGATCTCAACAAATGGTAAGTATTTCCATCCGAGATTGGATGTTGACCAAATAATAGATAGTACGGTGAGTACTTGGTAGCAGAATGTACTGCCGCCCGCAGTGCATATGCGATTTCACCAATTTGTGAGTCCCACTTAGCATGTTGACCTTTTATGAGGATGTTGCTTTGAGGACTATAGACACCGGTCCTAATGTGTTTAATGCCGAAATCTGACAAAAAATTTTGAAAGTTCCTACTAGTGAACTGTTTACCATTGTCACTGTGTAGAAACTCTGGTACCCCATATGTAAGAAACACTTCGTTCCTCAGAAAAGCATTCACCTTCGGTGAAGTTGCGTTTCTAAGTGGTTTCAGTAGTACAAACTTCGTAGCATGATCCAGAACTATCAATAACACATAATCTATATAGACTCTCTGCCATGGACGTGCTGTTTCGAATTGATATTGCATCGGAGGACGCAATATCTGATTCGTGGCTTTTGTTTGTTTACATGTGTCGCAGGACACAACATAGTTGTGTACCTGTGACGCCATGCCCGGCCAATAATAAAGACTTCGAAGTAATTCTAAAGTCTTTTTAACACCCCCATGAGCAGCAGTACTATCATCATGATGTTTCTGAATCATGTTGGAAGTCATCGGTTTTGGTACCCAGAGTTTCCACACAGGAACATCGTTGGGTATTGCATCAGGTCTTGGCTCAATACGTATGTATAGCTTATCATCCACGACTTTAACTGATGGAAAGTCCTTGGGTGATGATTGAACTTTAGCTATCATATCCGTATGTTCGTTGTGCCGATAACCTTCATTGTCGATTTTAATGTCGTTAATGTGATGTACTAATGCTTCCGTCAATTCTTCGTGTGTATCGTCATAAAGACGAGATAGAGCATCAGGGACTATATTTTGGGTACCTTTTTGGTGGACAATGGTAAAATCCATATGTTGGAGTTTTAGGCTCCACCTAGCCAGACGACCACTCAAGTCTTTCTGTGACATAAGCCACTTCAGACTTGAGTGATCAGTCACAATTGTAAATCGGTGACCTTCAACATAGCCCCTGAATTTCTTCACACTCAGAATTGCCGCAAGACATTCAAGCTCAGAAACCGAATAATTTCTCTGAGCTTTATTTAATTTCTTCGACATGAAGGCTATCGGACACTCTTGTCCGTCAGTATCAACCTGATACAACACACTACCTATCCCTGTCAGGCTCGCATCGCATCTAATAAAGAACTCTTTATTATAATCAGGGTTAATTAATACCGGTGCTGTAGTCAGCAATCTTTTTAAATTTTCAAAAGCTGCTTGCGCTTCCAATGTACATTTCAATTTTCCCGAGCTCTTCTTCAACAGATCTGTTATCGGTGATACCACGCTTGCGTAGTTTGGTATAAAACGTTGGTACCAACCGGCCATTCCCAATAAACGTCGTATTTGTTTTACTGTTGAAGGAGCTGGATACTCTGCTACAGCTCTTACCTTGTCAGGGTCTGTTCGAAGACCATCTTCACCAACCAAAAATCCTAAGTATTTCACCTCTCTCAGAACAAATTTACTTTTCTTGAGGTTTATTGTTAACCCAGCCGCTCTTAACAATGAAGAGACTTTGGACAGCAATTCCATATGTTCCTGGAACGTGGAAGAGACTACCAATAGATCATCTAAATAAACAAAGACATTTTCGTGATATTGATGTGGTATCACTTTGTGCATTAGCCGACACATTGTCTGGGGAGCATTGCACAATCCAAAGGGCATAACCCGGAATTGATACAATGGACGACCAGGCACTGTGAAGGCTGTCTTGTCTCTAGATGCTTCTGCCAGAGGAATCTGCCAGAAAGCATCTTTGAGATCAATACTTGAAATGTACTTTGTGCTATTTAGACGACCTAGTAAGCCATCAATCAAGGGAAGTGGGTAAGCGCCCTTTTTAGTTAGTGAATTGACACGACGGCTATCAATACATAATCTGTTTTTACCAGATTCTTTTTGTACCAAAACCACTGGCGAGCACCAAGAACTGTTACTCTCTTCGATCACGCCCATTTGAAGCATTCGGTCGAGTTCGGCATAAACCTTTAGTTGAACAGCCGGCGATGTGGGATAATGCCTCTGTTTAACAGGTGCACTATCACCAACATCGATGACATGTTCAACCAAAGAAGTTTTTCCGAGTCCAGACACTTCAAATGACGGGAAAGAATCCTTGATCATATCCAGTTCATGTTGCTGATCAGTGGTGAGGTTGTGTGTATTTAAAGTTATTGGCTCTGTACGAGTCAGTTCACTAACAAAAGAAGGAACAATACCGATTTTCTCCCAGAAATCTATGCCCAGGTAGAGTTCTCGTAATCCAGGGACTATATGGAACCGCATTGGTTTAGTGGAGCCATTCACAGTTATTGGAACTTCTATGTAACCCAAAATTTTATTTGCAGTACTATCCGCCGTACGAATACACGAAGTGTACTTACGGTAAGTTGTACCTGCTGATTCCAATAATTCCACGGAATTTCTTCCAAGTATTGTGATTGACGCTCCACTATCCAATAATCCTGAAATGTGTTTGTCCAAAATCTTAATTGTTAATCGCGGCCGAGGATCCTTTGTTTCTGAAAGGATAGATGAAATACATGCTTTGCGAAATAATTTCCTCATCCTCCAATATCTAATGTTACGTTCCAAACGTCTAAAATACGTGTGATGTAATGATGGGAAATTAAATGCGTTTGATGATTTTATTCGGGTTTCGTTGGTTGTGGTCGATCGTCCTGCGTTCCTACATCTCTCGTCGCTTTCTTCGGGCTCATTGGATGTTGAACCGAGGGTACCATCCCCGAAGCATGTACTCTCGGACGATAGTTTAACGACGGGTGACAATATGAACAATTTGCATAAATTACATCCGGCTTGTTACATTTCCAACAATACAATTTAATTCTATTCTTAGAGCACTCAGGAGCTCGATGACCGTTTACTCCACATCTGAAACACACTATTGGTTGTCTGGACATTGATGGACCAGGTTGACTGTTATCCGATGTTATGCCAGGTCGCTGCAATATCCGTCTCGGTGTTGAATCCACCGCTTCAATATATCCATGTTGTTCTGGTTCAACTTCCACCTCATAATCATCCATCTGCTGTAACTCGCTAATTCTTAAATTTGATGTTCTGGTCGGAACTGGTGTGGACCACAAAGTTCAAACTTCTGACATAAAGTCCGAAGTTCATCAATAGAATGTATTGTTGCTGCAAGTGTAGCATTTTTGAGCTCCACACTCAGTCCCTCCCGAGCAATCTCTAGCATTTCACGATCAGCAAATGGACGTGCTAAGCGACGGTTTAACGAACCAATCTCCACCAGGTACTCATACACGCTCTCCTTTGACTTTTGTTTGCGGTTCAGAAGAACTCGCAAAATCGCCTTATCATCAGTGAGCGTACCGAAGGTTTGTTGGAGTCCCTCCCTTAACACTGGATAGGTCACCACCTCATATTCATGAGTTAAATTCAGATAGTATCTGTCGGCAGCCCCCTTGAGATACCGTGGAACGATAGACCTAAGGTCTTCCCAATTCACACGGTCCCTCCTGGCAGCCGCCTCAACTCGGTGAACAAACTCATGAACATCAGGAGAGTGAGCATCTCCTGTGAAGGTTGGAACCCAATTTGAGTCATAACGACTCAAATTGTTCCCACGAACCCCTCGGTACTCCACTGGTGCTAACGCTGGAGCCGCGTCACGCCATACCTGAGGAGGTTGGTTGTATGGTGGTGGTGCTGTTAATGGAGCAGGTGGATGTACTGGTAATGGTTGTACCTGTGGTACTGGTGGATAATTTAATGATTGTTGTTGTACCAATGATGGATTGTTGTGTAAGTGTTCAGATTGGAGTGATGGACCCAATTGTGGTATTGCAAAGTCCTCTGCCCTCAAACCCGATTGCTGGAAATAAGCCGGTGACAATTGATCTGACCGTCTCTGTTGTTGCTGGTTTGCACGATTCAGACTATGTATTGTTTCCGATATTGGCCGTACTGGGATCGGTGTGGATCTCTCATCTGGTTGAAAGACAGGTGAAGCAAATGGAGCAGATGATACTCCTGGTTTATTCTGCATAACTGGACGTGTTGACAACGATCCTATTATATTCCAAGCGCGTGACAATTGTGAGATAGCGTAGGTGCGGGCTTCTTGCAAGTCATTGCGAGGACCCAACCTATTCATCCTACCCGTGTAATGTAACACTCGATTCGCCAAACCATCTAAGAAGGTCTGATTAATCGGTGACCGAAGTCGTCGTACTTGATTTAAAATAAGTTGTGCTGCCTGCACCACCATTTGAGATTCCTCTATCAAATCTCTCGCATGAGACACTGTTATTGGAACTGACCCATGATCTGCATGGTTTCGCAGTTCCTCTGCCCAATCGGCCCCCCGAAGTTCACACCCCGAACCAAGCATTCGACCTGCAGTTCGGTGGGTTCCAGACCGTAGAATGGATGGTCAACGTCTAACTGGTTTGACATTTCGATGGTAAAACCCGTAAAATTATTAACTCACAAACGACAACAATATTAAAACCAATTCCCCAAAAAAATGTAGTTAGTACGATGGAAAAATGAAAAACGCAAAAACGAAAAAAAAACAACGAACGCCCAATTCAAAAACACAAAAATTTTTGTAAAAACCAAATTTCGTAAAAGAACAAAAAGATTACTGTCGTACCTAATCTTTGCTTCACCTTTCACAAAAATTCCTAAAATATTGTATATAAAAATATAATTTATTTATTTATTTAATTTCAGATATACTGAAATATATATATATATCTATCACTATTTATTGACGACACACCCCTATGGAAAAAATATTTCTTTATTTTAAAATTTGAAAAAAATATTTAAAGATGTTTATTTATTGGGTGGTCCTCTTAACTCAAAATATTTATTTAATTTTTTTAGAAAAAATAATAGATATTTATTTATATCTTGATGTTTTGCTTAATTAAGAAAATTTATTTATTTAGCTACCTAAAATTATTTAATTCTAAAAAAATTATTTTATTTAATAAAAATTATTTATTTAATTTTTTGAAAAATTTATTTTATTTATTTTATTTTTATTTAATAAGATAAGAGATTCCCAAAATCAAGATTCGTCTGGAGACAATTTAAAAAGTAAGTATGGTTACAATATCCATTTTGTTCAAATCTGAATTCCCGCGCTCGCGAGCCCACTCCAACAATGCATGTGAGAACTGACTAGAAAAGCCCCTAACGACCAGATTCTACAGAACCTAATAAAAACAATCACAACTGTCACGATTAGACCTTAAGTCCATTTCTACTGACCCAGTTGTGCTTGTTTAACCTAAAAATAAATTACAACTAAACCTAATGCAAAAGTTGAAGAACGCTCCCGAGTACCAGACTTCAAATCCTAAACTCTATGAAAAATTGTTTTATTGGAAAGTTAAATGGAAAAAAATGGTAAGATTTTTGAATTTGTATGAGGTTAAGCCTCTGATCCTGAAAGCAAAGTATAATTGGTTCTTCTCTTCATTACACCGAAGAAGCCTCTGAGCAAAGAATGGTACTACTGGTTTGCACCTAAGTACAAACACAGCAACACCACTCCTCGTCCCTGAGAACTCCCTCGCCGAATGAAGAGAAGAAACCAATGTTCATCGATCGCATAACCCCGATGGCCATAGGCGACCTAAGAACGTCATCATCGTTAAGGGGAGAAGCCCCATGGATGGCTTGTTAGGCCTACCGCTAAGAAAGAGATTTATTTTAATTAAACCTAATACAACAAAAACAAAAAAAAATATTTACAAACATATGTACCTTATATTACAAAAAATATGTACAATAAAAATATTTACAATTTGTATAATAAAATATGTACAATATATACTATATGTACATGGTAGTAGAAAACCCAATCCCTAAAAAAACTACTACCCCCAAAACGGTTTTTTTCAAATTAAAAATAAATATTATTTTTAAAATTCACAAATGACATGTACAATATGTACAACAAATATGTACATAAAAAAATATGTACAAGAGAATGTACATTGGTAGTATAAAAAAAATTCCAAAAAAAACTACTTCCCCTAAACGTTTTTTTTCCAAATTAAAAATAATTAGACTTAACTAATTATACAGGGGGGACAGGGGCCTCCTGTGGACCAGACCACTCCTCTTCCTGTCGCGTGATCGGTGAGATGGAAACCTCCTCAACCAGCTCCTTTGTTTGAGTACTCTTGGTCGAGGAAGCTCCCAGATCCACGACCAAGCGACTCTCCTCCTTCTTTCTCCTCTCCTTCCTCTTCCAGTGAGAGCTCCTATTTTTCTTTATCCTCTTTCTCTCACGCCAGCCCACATTCACTTCCTCATTCACCACATCCATCTCATCCGCTTCCTCATTCACCACATTCAACTCCTCATTCACTATTTCACCTATCAGCACATCCAGGAACTCATCATACTGCTCTTCATAAATATCCTCCATTAATTCTAAATAAATTTTATGTTTCACCTCATCCATAATCACATTCACTATTCCTTTCACCACATTCATCGCCTCACTCATCTTCTCCTTCCATGCCACATACGCTTCCTCTTCCACTTCATTCACCCACGGCTCAACCCCCCCTGGTCGACTCCTACTTATCCGCCTCCCCTGAAACCTCCTGATTGTATACATATTTTGAAAATTCGATACTATTCCAATTTAAAAACCAATAGGTTATCAAAAAAAATATATTACCTATA
The DNA here is from genome assembly GCA_963693315.1 of Diogma glabrata. Taxonomy (NCBI): domain Eukaryota; kingdom Metazoa; phylum Arthropoda; class Insecta; order Diptera; family Cylindrotomidae; genus Diogma; species Diogma glabrata. Next base: position 307,411,800 of record OY856186.1, read on the forward strand.
TTTAATATATTTATATGTACAAGATAAACCAAACCGATTTATCCAAAATTTAAATATTTACATATAAATACCTACATACACATATATATACATATATATATATATATATATATATATATATATATATATATATATATATATATATATATATATATATATATATATATATATATATATATATATATATATATATATATATATATATATATATATATATATATATATATATATATATATATATATATATATATATATATATATATATATATATATATATATATATATATATATATATATATATATATATATATATATATATATATATATATATATATATATATATATATATATATATATATATATATATATATATATATATATATATATATATATATATGTATATATATATATATATATATATATATATATATATATATATCAGTGATGGGTAATGACGTGTCGCAAAGAGTTTGTTACGTGACGTGTCACACAAAAGCGTCGCAAATGTCGCAAATGCGTCGCAAACTTTGAAATTTCTTAGTTCAAATAAATTTTTTTTCTGTCTTGAGTAATAAGATAAAGTGCAGTAGAAAAATAATTTTAGAAAAAAATTTAAATACTCAAAATGACCAGTCGTCCTCTACATTTATTGTAAAAAGATTTAAAATTTATTTATATTAAATAAGAACATAGAAATGTAGCTTTATGAGATTTTTGCAGAAGTGTGATTAAAAATACCACTATATAAATATAAATATAAATAGCTCACAGGTGATTTATTGAGTTTTTAGCTCATCTATTACAACTCTATATAAGTATAAGTAACCAATATTTTGTATATTTAAATGGGTATACATATGCACAAAAATAATTCAAATCATTGATGACAATTGTAAAAACACTAAAGCAAACTCAATGGAATTATAAAAAACCGAAGTACAAAATATTGAGTTGGAAATTGTTGATGAATTCACTGGTGGCATCAGTATGCCACTTTCTATTTGTGTTGTTTTTGGAACATACAGATTTCTTTTATTTTAGACTAGCTTCGGAGTCACTTGTAGTGTACAATATGATTGGAATCATAAGGACTGCAATCTTCCAATCTACCAATATATGAACAATCACCCTGAATTTAAAAAACAACAGAAAACAGATGAAGGTTTTATGGACCAAATTTCATCTGAAGGAACTAAGAAATAAATAAATAGCTGTGAATTTTTTTTTAATGCAACAATCCCTTTAGTGTTGTGGAATCTGGCCACTCTAAATTCATTAAAAAAACTTCGTTTATCATATGTTCCACTCACGTGAAAAACTCTATCTACCTCGATATTAGAGACCGCATATGATGACTGTATTCATAAGCGTAACAAAATAAGCAAAAGTTCTGTTCAACTAATTGATGGATCGAAAAATACCTCAATTAATACTAAAAACGATCGATATGATCGGTATTTGGAACACTTGTTGTAGTTCTCATACGGAAAAATCTACTTGCTGATATAAAATATGCTAACATGCAAAAAATATATGAAATTATTTGGTAGTTAAAATATATTTGAATAAAGCTGTTTAATTTTAAATTTAAATTCTAATAAAGTGAATTACAAGTTGTGGTTTTACATGACAAAATAACAACGTCGCAAACGTAACAAATGACGTCGCAAAAGCAGAGTAACAAATACGTTTGCGACGCGTCGAAAACGTAATTTGCGACGTTATGTTTGCGACCGACCCATCTCTGATATATATATATATATATATATATATATATATATATATATATATATATATATATATATATATATATATATATATATATTTATATATATATATATATATATATATATATATATATATATATATATATATATATATATATATATATATATATATATATATATATATATATATATATATATATATATAAATAAATATATATATATATATATATATATATATATATATATATATATATATATATATATATATATATATATATATATATATATATATATATATATATATATATATATATATATATATATATATATATATATATATATATATATATATATTAGGGTGGCACTTATTTGTATGGGTGATTTTTTTTTTTGTATTTTGGCATGGCGCCGGCCGGAATTTTGTTCCTTTGGGTAATTTAAGGATACTGACAAAGTTTCACCACTCTATTACAATTTTAACACGTGGCGACTTTGATTCTTAAGCACGCTTACATACAAGTTTTTTTGTAATTTTCACATAGTCGAGTCTGTATTAAAAACAAAACCTTATAATAGTTTCTAAAGTATCATTTAATGTTTAAAAACAGGAATCTATTTTATAATGATAACAAAATTATAAAGGCCTTTTCAAATCCTGCAATGTAGCAGATTTCGGATATTTCTTACGGTAGTCTTGAACGGTCTGAAAATCCATGAAATAAAATTAATTCTCATTCTATATATGCTTAAATTATCTTAAATTATTGCTTATTGTTTACCTTTAACAAAAATTGTTTTTGATCTTCATCTTTAGTTATTTTATCGTTGAACTCTTCCATTAATTTTAAGCATCGTTCTGCTGGATCGTTGACTACCTTTAAACAACTTACAATTTTTTGCGCTTCTTTGTATTCACTTAAGTTACTCCATGTGCATGGATGTGATTTTTAAAATGTTGTGGAAATATTAAACCTTTTTAAAAAACATCTAGTGACGCAGCGTTGTGCTTTGTCTTTAAATATGGAGTGGTAAAAACAAATGTTCGATTTAATTTTTAATTCTCTAGACTTTGATCTAGAAGTACTCCGACGGTGATCACGAGATTTAGAGCGCGACCCATGACCAGCATTTACTATCGAGTGAATTTCACTCAGCAATTGCGTTTTAAAATTATTAAGAATTTCATTAATTTTTCGATTTTTTTATGTTGAGAAGTACTTTGATGAAACCGGTTTGAGTTAGTTGATTGTGCAGAAGTAGAAGTAGTTCATTGCAAAAATTTGTCTCTGTGACAACATTTCCATAAGATTGTCGGCACGTTCTGCCAACAACGTTAGTTGCAAATCGTTTTCGAAAGACGATAAAACAAGTTGGATGCTTTCAGGAAAACGTGCCATCCAAAGTTGTTTGATAATGCCATCGTTCATATCAGCACCGATAATTCGGAATTCAGCTAGCAACTGTGTAGGTTTTTCATCACCTAATACTAATTTATGCAAAATATTATTAATTTTTGCCTTATCGCTGTCGCCCAAAATTTTAATTACCTTCGTCTTAAAGGTAGTATAAGGAGTATCACCTATCTCTTTAAAGATCAACGGTGCCAATTTGTTGTGCAATCGTGAATCAATTGCACTTAATGCATGTGAATATTTGGTTATTTCCGACCTAACATTCGAGCTAAAAAATTTTAGTTCCAACATCCTGAACTAAACAATTGCGTTTTGGTCAAACAAATTTTGCGGAGCTTTAAATTTAACAAAATTAATATTGCTCATTGTAGCTACATCTGGTTCAGTTGTTGGAGGTTGTGAGCAAGGTGGTGGCATCTGCCGCTGTGCCATGAACTGTTGATGGGCAAACTGCTGCAAGCAGTTTCCTTGGATAATATCAGCTAACTGCTGATGAGTCATTAACATGGGTGCTTCATTAACACCCAATGCATTCACAGGTGAGGCAGGACGCGAGGGAGAATTGTTTGGGGAAGCCATATTTTTAAAATTAAAACAAAAATAAAATAAACCAACCGCAATAATCACAAAACAAAACAAACGATTTTAATAAAACAAAAATTTCAGAACAAATAAGAGATAATCCAGATACTGCTAGAGGCGATGAGAATTGCTGGGATGAATTTTGGTATTCAATAAATTTATCCAATGAAGCTCCCAAATTTTAAATTATATTTATTTATTTATATTTAAATTATACACTGTTTGCCATTGGCACTTGGCGTAAGTTTTCAAATAAGATAATGTCAATCTCTTGTTACTTTACGCAAATAACTTATTTAATAAGTTTAATAGATAAATTAAAGAAAAACATTTTTTATAATTTTACTGTTACTCTATATATATTTCAGCTTGTTAGGCCATCTTCTGGAGTAATCTGGATTACTCCAGAAGATGGCCTAACAAGCTGATATATATATAGAGTAACAGTTAAATTATAAAAAACTTTTGCTTTCTTTAATTTTTCTATTAAACTTATTAAATAAGTTATTTGCGTAAAGTAACAAGAGATTGACATTATGTTATATGAATAGTGTCTTTCGATTTAACATTGCGTCACACCTATTGACAGACACTTTTAAATTATATACGGACGGACAGGTTGCACGAGACTCAACTTGTTCTAGCACGTATACTACAAAGGGCCATTGGCCATGTCACAGTGACGGACCCTTTACTTATTTTGTTCGAGTTTTCCAATTTTTAAGTTGATAAGAAATATTTTTTATGAAATTTCTCAACTTTGAGCTAAAGTCGCCACGTGATAAAATTGTTCAATTGAGCCCAAACTTCAGATTCTAGTTACACATGTATAAAGGAACAAAATTTTGCCCGGCGCCCTTCAAAAATGCAAAATAAGAAAATAAGTGCCACCCTAATATATATATAAATATATATATATATATATATATATATATATATATATATATATATATATATATATATATATATATATATATATATATATATATATATATATATATATATATATATATATATATATATATATATATATATATATATATATATATATATATATATATATATATATATATATATATATATATATATATATATCCAAAAAAAAAGAAATATATATAAAAAACACCAAACTGGTTTTACTATGTACCAGCAAAAATATTTTTAAAAAAAAAACCCAAAACTGGTTTACCAAAAATTTGCGCCCAAAATTCTATAAATGAACCAGAATGACCAAACCTTAAATTTTGGCCCAAAAATTTTAGAAAAACTAACAGGTTTTGTTTTTGTTTCGCGCCACTTTTTGTTAGAGGCCCTGATATGGAGCCACGTACTGTTTTGCCAAGGACTTTTATACAAAAAACAGAAAAAATTAAGCTGAAAACGGATCGTCCCAGAGACAAATCTGGATTTTGGAAATCTCTTGTGGTAAAATCACCTAACTTAACATTTAAATTTCATTCACGTAATATAGAAATTATAACATTAAAACTAACTTACAGCTATTATATTTTCCTTGCTTTCTTCTCAGATGCTTGATTCCCAATTTATAGTTTCCTCTGTATTCCTTCTTACCAATTCAATATTCAAGTACGTATACTCAACCAATTCCTCTGATATCAACTTTTTCCTTCCAATGCAATCGTCAAATTCTCGTCCAACAAATATTACATCAAGAAGGAATATAGCTTCCCCAATGTTATGTCGCTCGATGTCTTTTATATGTGACCTCATATAGGATTTGATCAAAGGTCGATAAACAATGAAATCCACAGAAATAAATTGTTATATTATTGTTATATTATAAACTGCAATTCAAAGCTTTATTGATTTCATACACTCTTCCGATACATAACAAAAAAATTCTTTGTAGAATTTTATTAGCAGTTATAAAATTTATCAATATTTCTTTATTCTTTTATTTATAATTAATTTTTCTTTTTTATATTTAATTAACATAACTTTAGGCATCGCCTGACACTTTTCTTTTTTGGAAAAATCAAAAATGGAATTAATGATTTTCCTTGTAAAATCAAACATGAATTGAATTATCAACAAAAACCAAGATTGTTCTCAAATTTAAACATGGAAACATGGATGTCAGAAAAAATGTGTTTTTTCTTTTGACATCTTCTAATCAATCGTGTAACACCAAGATTCAGCAAAAATTAGTAACGACATCTGTTCGTTAGAAATGAAAATAAAATTGGTACGTTCGTTTATTTTTACAGTATATTCGAAATTTAACTGACCGTTAAATATTAGAAAATTTTAAAATTATTATTAATGTAAAAATGAACTGATACTATTGAAATAAATTTTTATTGAATTAGAAAAAGAAGATGAATTGGTTTTATTATTGTTTAGGCGAATATAACGGACGTTACAAGATGACCGACCTTGAAATGATGTGTGCATAAAAAGGAGTTTATTTAATATATAAAAGCAATATATGCTATTCATCCAATACAATTGGAATCTCATTTAGAAGAATAATATCAAACAAAAACAATATTTGAAAAATAATAGGTTGTGACGAAGGAGAACCCAAACACAACCTTTTCGTGCTTATATCTATACTTTTACTTTCTTTCGTCACAAGGTGCCCGATTCCAGATTCCACAAATTTATTTTTGTCACATGACATTAAACCCATCTTTTAAACCCAAGTTTCAGTTTGCTAATAACACAAAATTCCATTAAATTAAATTACAACCATTCCCATGTTTCAGTTTTGCAATCTGGCAAATAGTTATTTGTTTAACTAGGCAGCAAAGTAGTAGATTGACTGCCGCGGCTGATAGTTCATAGCCGAGCAAGCGAGGCTAGGAATTCAACCAAGGCAGTCAATCTACCTTGCTGCCGAGTTGAACATATAATTTTTTCTCCGATTAATTACAATGATATGTAATTTAATAATTATTACTTTAAAAATAAAGCAAAATTTTAAAAATGAAAAAAAAATCGATTAAAAAAATTTTTTTTTTAATCGCAATATCTGTTTATTTCTATGAAGTCTAATTATTTTGCTGCCTAGGCAGCAAAGTACTTGCTTTGCTGCCTAGGCAGGAAAAGTGCCACTTTGCTGACTGAAATAAGTCTGCAAAATTTATATTTGCTGTCTATCGGAGAAAAACATCTTTATTAAATTAAATAAAATTAAATTTAAACGGTTTTCTGAAAAGATAATTCTTCAATTTCTTTATTGTTAACATTAAAACTAAAACTCCGTTGTGATGTTTTTCTGTTAACTTTTATTTTTTTTTGAAACTTGATAAATTTTCTATTTAATTGTGTAACTATTCCCACAGTTTTAGTGGAATTCTCGAATCACTATTTTTTTTGTTATCATCATTACTAGGACTTTTTTGTTTTGTTTTCGGTTATTTAGTGATTTCTTTTGTGGATAAAAATATAAAACTAAATCAAAGATTATTTTAGTGATTTCTTTTGTGAATAAAATCTATGATTGCTTTTGATAAAAAAATATAAAATTAAATCAAAGATTATTTAGTGATTTCTTTTGTTTATAAAAATACATGTTTTCTTTGGATAAAAATATAAACTAAATCAAAGATAGCCTAATAATTTAGTAAATTTAGAGCATTTGTGATCAAAAGAAAAAAACAAAACTAAAAGAAGATATTTAGGTTATGTAACAAATATCTAAAATTATAACGTATAAAATTATTAATAAAATAAAATTTGAATATTACATGCCTATTACTGGCGCAACAACAAGTGTTGTCTTTTTCTTTATCGAAACACCAGTAATTTCTGGAATTGGAACCTCCTCGCAGGAATAGGTGAGTCGTTAAATTTTTTATTTTAATTTTAAGTTAGTACAACGTTTCGCTCAATAAGTATTGCTACTTTCTGTAACATTTAACGGTAAAATGTCTTTATAAGTTATAATAGTGTAAAGAGAGAATGATTTCTCAGTCAGTGGTTAGGTGGGAATTTTCAGCCCTGCCGTATACAATTTCTGCTCCTCTAGGGCCCTCTGGTTGCCGGACACACCCACGCCAATCTTTTCCCTGAAACTCCAACCTCGCGGTGAGTAGGTCCGGATTTTCCAACCAGAGGGACAAAAATAAGATTCGTTAGTCTCAGGACATCCAGTTTCCTCGTTCGAGGAAGCAGGATGGCTTCACGATTTCGTTTCAAGGTAAGTTGATGATTTATATATAATAAGATCATCAAAAATCTAGTTCAAGTTAAATTATGCTCATAAAATTTTTCTTTTTATCATTTTTTAGATCAAAGTCTTTAAGGACGAACCTGGATATTATATACTTAATATGATTAATAATAACAACAAACTAAATACAATGAGTGACAACAATCACCCTCATCTACATTTGTCACCGACTATGAGGACAACCACCAGAATTTTCCGTTGCTATTATAAACATATTTTTATGTTTGCCAACAATTTTATCAGGTACATGGATTTGGAATCTGAGATCTTGATGCTTAGGCAAAAGTCAAAAGCAAACAATTTATTATTATACACAATTCTTTTATCAGTCGTATTCCGATTATAATGATAAATAATTGGAATATTATTTTTGTCCATGATGTATCCATTCATGTCAAGGTATATAAAGGCTTCCGGTGGGATATAGTCTGTTAGCATAGTTTTTTTTAAAATATTCGTCATTAGGAAAGTATATATTTGCAATATAAGAATTTTCATGAACATACTGACAACGGTTGAAATAGTTCCTAATTAAATTCACCATCACTTGATCAATACGATAAGTATTGGCTTTGTTGTATAATATTTTATTGTTATACCTTTTATAAATAATATTATTAGTATTATTCGTATTAATCATAGTATTTGTTGTAGTAGTTGTAGTACTATTCATGTTTGAATTTACATCAGTAACTATTCGAGTTATATTGTTACGATAGTTTACATTGAATAATTTCAGCGCTGATCTGAATATTTTTCTTTCAAATATACGTAATTTTTCCATTAGTGTAGCATTCGTATTGTACCAAATGGGGCATCCATATAGTAGTATAGGCTTAATTAATGTGTTATAACATAGAATTTTTACTTTAGAATTTAGATTCTTCGAAAAATATAATCTTTTGAGTTTTGCCAACAATGATTTTACTTGGCTCAGTTTGATTTTTATGTTTTCATTAAAGTATATAAAATAGTATATAAAATATATTGAACTATATGTATCCCTAGGTACTTGATAATTTGCCTATTATTCATTCTTATATTATTGATTTTAATTGTAAAATTTTTCCAATTTTTTTTCAATTCTCTACGAGCTTTACATCAGTGATGGTCTAAAAAGGATCGACTCACATTTATCAATATTTACATTTAATTGCCATATGTTTGTGAATTTTATTAAATCATTTAGCATAGCTTGTAAATTATTTTGTATTTCATATGTGTAAATATCATTTGTGTATAATATAATATCCGCAAAAGCTATTATTTTTGTTTTTATTAAAATTATTTGATTTTGATAGATCACTCGTATATAGATTAAAGAGGATCGGTAACAATACTGTTCCTTGTTGCAATCCATTTTAACTGTGGAACGTTTGATTTGATGAAATTATTTTTATTCCATTTCCTATTCTTTTATTACAAAGATTATTTTCTATGTATCAATTATGATATTATCATCATCACAACTACTCATATTATATATGTCATTGTTTTAAATGATCTTTCTTTAATTACATTATAAATTAGATGAATTAATGGTTTTGGCATTTTATACATTAACATTTTATATAAAGTACCATCTTGCCATGTGGTATCGAAAGCATTTTTTAAACCAATTGTACATGCACCAATATATTTGTCATTGTTTCGAGCCCAACAGAGATCCGAGACGAGAACGTTTATCGCATGCCCTGTTGAGTGTTTGTTTTTCAATCCGAATTGTTGCTCAGTTATTATATTCTTTTCATTTAAATGATTTATGAGACTGTCTTTAATTATTTTTTCATATATTTTAGAAATATTTGGTAGTAATGAAATTGGCCTATAGCTCTGGGGATCATCTGCTGCTTTTCCCTGCTTATATATTGGTAATGTGATGGCATGTTTCCATATCTTGGCAAAATGAGAATTATTAAGCAAATTATTGAGATTACAGATTTTTCAATTATTACAGATTTGAAAATGTCCAACAACGATGATTGTGTTGTAAAGTAATTTCGGATGAAATCATTTTTATTATCAATATTATCAAATGTATAGTTGAATTGATACGTTGTGATGTCATTTAATACATGATCTCTCATTGGATCAAATAAAGTTTATTATCATCTTGTATTTCAACATTATCATTATTAGAATGATTTTCATTAATACTATTATCATCATTATCATGCTCATCCCCAATAATATTGTTTTCACTTACAATTATATCAGCATCAACAGCAGCAGCAATATCAACACCATGACTATCACCATTAACATTAACATATTGATTTATATCAATGTTAGTAGTAATAATATTCATATCAATATCATAAGATTTTAGATTATTTGAAAAATTTAAAATTCTATTATCATTCGAATCAATACTGTGCATTGTATTTTTAAACTTATCTATAATATCTTTAAACAGATCAAAGTTTTGTTTCCAAGTGTCATTATTATTGTTATTTAAGTTTTGATTTTGTTTTTCAACAATTTCCAAATTTTTATTCACAATGATATTGTAAACATTTTCAATTGTTTTGCCAATAATATTTAATTTTTCAATATTATCTTTGATTGTGATCTTGTTCGTAATGTTATCACGTTCAATACACTGTTCATTGTATAAATTTGTCGGTATATTATTGTTATTCGAATTAATTATTAAATTTGCGGGTAAATTTAAATTTTTATCTTTATTACCGTTGTTTCGGAATAAACGATTGATTTGTGGATACATATCATTCTTATTTATTTGAATCGCTTTGATTTTATTTGTCCAATATTGATTCATCGAAACATAAAATTTTTCTTTAATTATGATTTTCAAATTGTTTATTATTGATTTCTTATGTTGTATTTTATTCATATATTGAATATTGTATGCATTTTTACGATATAAATTGAATAATTGAGCAACATGCTTGCGTTTAGTCTTTAACAATTTCTCTATAAACGGATTTGTATATATTTCATAATTGTTTTTATGATTTTTTAATGTTGTTTTGTAATTTGATTTATTTGGTATGTCTTTTTCATACAGGTCATTATTAGTTCGTTTATTTGTAAAAGATGTTATTGCTTGGACTTTTATAAGAATATAAGACTTCACTTCTATAATTATCTAATATTAATAAAAAAGAAATTAATAAACGGATACAATTGATCCCCACACGAATCTAGATTTAGGAATCTCTTAAAGGTTTTTCTAACTTATACTGGCATTCTGACTGGAATGCCCAAAGGAATTTCAATATGATAATCAACAACACAAAAAAATTATAGTGTAAAAAAAATTATATAATGCAAGCTTACTTCAGTGAGTTGAAACGTTGACTTAACAGCATCGTCTAGATTAATTTCATCAGTTTTTTCTTTTACTTCTTGGTTCAATTTGCCTTGGATTTGTAAACCGAGAGTTTTCCCTTGTTCCACTGGCTTTATTACTTTACGTATACACAGATTCTTTTGACTTATAATCTTGTAACAGCTACGATACATCCTTTCATTCAGTCTGTTATATTCTCCAATAACTCCCTTAGCGTATTGGAAATAAAAAACCAATTTCCAATCTGAGGATTGGACAACAATAGTGCGGTTACACAATAAGCCGATCAGTAGAAACAATATTATTATTTTAGTTTTAATTTTTCCTAGATTATTTAATTGCGTATGCACCTTTGTATCAATTTTCAACCCAAGTTGATTGGTTCTTAATAGTACGAAGCTATCTCCATTTTGTTTTAATCAAATTATACAGGCTCGTAATTATTTATTCAATAGTAATTGACACATGAAAAAAAAAACGCTGCATCGAAACTTGAATATATGTTTTTTTCCTTGTATTTTATTTATTTCTGAACACACAGAATTATAACAATATTCACTTATAGAAAAACTAAACAATTTTAATCTCTTTGTTGGTTGCTTTCATATGAAAAAAAGTAAAACGAATGTTTTGTTTTAAAAAGTAAAACATGGAATAGATTTGAGCAAATTGAATCAATCCAAAAAATGTGTTTTTTTTGACACATCATCTCAAGACAAAGATGTACCAACGTTAAAGAAACAAGAACAGATCTTCGTTAAAAAAATGAGTTCTTTCTTTCGTTTGTTCGTTATTATTTTCGAAATTAGATTTACGCGTTATAATTTTAAATTTTAAATTTTTATTATTTTGATTGGAAAAAAGTGAAATAAGATGATTAAAATATATTTTAAATAACCGGAAAAAAGATAGAAATTGGTTTTAGTATTAAATATGAGAATTCACCGAAGTTACACCATGAATTCAAGGTAAGAATCAAGATACTTAACCTTAAAATCACAAAAACGTCGTCATCCCATCTATGTCAGGAAACCACTGAACAACTTCCAACAACTAATCTGTATCTGGGATCGAGTTATCAATGGTAACCAACGTCAGGGTCGATGATCAATTCCAATACTCATGAAGGTCCTAGGAACTATCAGTGAGTACTGAAATCGGCCATCCATCCATCTAACGTCAGCACCATTGAACCCTCGATACAACCAGTAAAATATGACACGGGAGATGTGAACCCCAGGGACGACAACCAGCCGGAGGAACGACCCTACCGAACAAAAGACATCATTCCCTGATGTGTTTCGCGTGATGGACTCCAAGATTCTTACCGCTCATATCTATGCACTCATAAAGTACATTTCCAATCTTAGTCTTAATCATTGCAGGTAAGAACTTTGGAGCCAATTTTGCCGAGAACTTTTTAGTAGCGTCACTCAAATGATGTTGCCGTACAAACACACGTTGTTGTGGTACAAAGGTTCGTAGCTTAGAACGTAGATTGTAATAACGTTGAGATTTCTGGAAAGCTGCATTCAGGTTCTGTTGAACTCGAGTTCTGAGCATGGTCAAATGATCAGAGCGTTCTATTTCTTCACTAGCACCTCGCCAAGCCTGTGTAACGATCTCATCAAATGGTAAGTACTTCCATCCGATATTGGATGTTGACCAAATAACAAATAGTACGGTGAGTACTTGGTAGCTGAATGTACTGCGGCCCGCAGTGCATAAGTGATTTCACCAATTTGTGAATTCCACTTGGTATGTTGACCTTTAATGAACGCTCGAATTGCTGCTAAAACTGACCTATTGACACGCTCTGAAGCATTGCTCTGCGAACTATAGACACCGGTCCTAGTATGCTTGATGCCGAAATCTGACAAAAGATTTTGAAAGTTCCAACTAGTGAACTGTTCGCCATTGTCACTGTGTAGAAACTCTGGTCTCCCTTATGTTAGAAACACTTCATTCTTCAGAAAAGCATTCACCTTCGGTGAAGTTGCGTTTCTAAGTGGTTTCAATATTACAAACTTCGTAGCATGATCCAGAACAATTAACAATACCGTATTCCCAAGTGTAGAACGAGGGTACGGTCCCAAAAAATCTATATAGACTCTCTGCCATGGATGTGCTGTTTCGAATTGATATTGCATCGGAGGACGCAATATCTTATTCGTGGTTTTTGTTTGTTTACATGTGTCGCAGGATACAACATAGTTGTGTACCTGTGACGCCATGCCCAGCCAATAATAAAGACGTCGAAGTAATTCTAATGTCTTTTTAACACCTCCATGAGCAGCAGTACTATCATCATGATGTTTCTGAATCATGTTTGAAGTCATCGGTTTTGGTATCCAGAGTTTCCACACAGGAACATCGTTGGGTATTGCATCAGGTCTTGACTCAATACGTATGTATAGCTTATCATCCACGACTTTGACTGATGGAAAGTCCTTGGGTGATGATTGAACTTTAGCTATCATATCCGTATACTCTTTGTGCCGATAACCTTCATTGTCGAGTTTGATGTCGCCAGCTGAACTTGACCATAATATTGATGTTTTTTATTTAATGAAAATGCCGACTTATCGCTGTTTAATGTTAAATATTTAAGCTTAGATAAAAGTTCAGATGAAATTCTAAATTGGCCTTCAATTGGTGATTTTATTTCCTCCAATTTCCACTCATCTCCATTGTAGGAAATACCATCTGGACTAGATGTCAAGTAAGGCAGAGAGGGTGAAATTATCAACTCACATGAGAAAAGAAGATAACTTTTTGAATAAGAAATTTTTGCTAATTTTTGGCATACTGGCCATATTGTGTCGCTCTATTACCCTTGAAGTTATTTGAAAAAATTGATTTTATTTTTTTTTGCCAATTGGGATTTTCGTTTTTAAAATATGTAAACATATTGTACGAAATACTGCCAGTTATTCTGAGTTTTCTTTCCAGTAACCACTGCGAACTGATTTGAGAAACTGTGTTTTTGCTAATTACGATAACCTCATCTTTTTATTTTTTTATTTTATGATTATAGAACTAACTCTTCACAATTTTGGTTCATATTTTTTGGAATCAACGTTTCAAATTTTTTTAACTCGTTATGAGACAAAATCATTTTATAAAGTTCATCAAACTCTTCAGATATAGCAGTCTCAGCAATATTCATTGTTAGTTCCCGAACCAAAATTGAAGAACGGGTGGTATTTTTAATTTTTGTCAGTTCAGAATTAGGAGCAGCTAAAAATAAACCGGCACCAATGAAATTAGGTAGTACAAACTGTATTTGAAAAAAAATTAACATTAATCTATCATTATATCTAAATACATACTAAATATAAAAACTAAATTACAACTTATAAATACTAAATATAAATACATATTATTATTTCATATTAAAGAAAATCAACATTTATCTATCATTATATCTAAATACTAAATATAAGTACTAAATTACAACTTCTAAATACTACATACTCCTCGCATGAAACGGTCAGTTTTTATTTATTTTTATTTTTTTATGGTCTATGGGTGTGACAACCCCGCGTACTCCAGTACCTGCTATTGGCATACGAGCCAACATGGGGTATCACATGCCACTGGAAATAGCCATCTTAAGGGTGCTGTTGGATGAACTGTATTCAGTCAACGGTTTACTTTATAAATTATAACTATTGCTTGATCGAAGAAACGATTCTTTATATAACTCAATATATCTGGGCTGGGGTATATATTTTATCATTGAGGAAGACAGTTTTTTACATGATCAAGGAATATGCCACTAGCTGAATTATTAGCAACCCTATTAGTTTTGTTGCTGCAAATTTAAAAACCAAATTTGCTTTTTATCTCTTATTTTATTTTTATTTTCTTTAACATATGAAATATTGACCTTTTTCGTATTTCGTATGTGTTAGAATTCATTGTTTAGTTATCCATTCTTTAATAAAAAATATAAAAACAAAAGAAAAAGATTTGCATCCGTCAATACCTTAAAACACATGTTATTGGACCTTGGTTTTAAAAGCTTTTTATGAGCAATTAAACTCAAGTAAGAAAATAATTTAATATTTTCAATTCAAAGGTATGGTTAGAAATTTCGAGGAGAAAAACTCCATTTCTCGTTCACGTGTTTCGGATGGATTCGAACTTTCCTCGTCAGTGCTATGTTCGCATTCATTGGCAGACAAGTCATATATATTATATACACGTCATAAGAATCCTTGTTATGAAAATGTTTATACTTATGGATGAGAATATTTCTAAATTCATATGGATGAGAATATTTCTCATACAGTCAACATCCCAAGTCACAAGTGTATATAGGCATTTTTGATTGTTGCCCATCAATGTGAAATCTATAGATGAAACTTGATCAACTATTTTATGACAATAATATACATATTACACAACAATATATAGGAATTTTACATTTTAGAGGATGTTTGTGAGTAATAATCTCAAGTAAGGAAATAGTTTGAATTTTTCCAATTTGAAGATATGGTTTGAAATTAATCAGAAAAAATTCCATTTCACCTTTACGTGTTTCGGATGGATTCGAACATTCCGTATCAGTGCCATGAACGAATCCATTATCAATTACGCATTAATAAGTCCATGTATTCGGTCATTTGAACCTTTTTTCTTTAATTATCTACAAAATGCTGCTATCAGAAATTAAAAAAAAAAATTATAACGGCTATTATTCTTTGGTTTAAAACGTCGTATTCCAGTTATATGGAAAACAAACTCCGTATAAAACATAACAACCAATATTATAAGTTGAATGGTTATCAGTACCAATAACATCCTTTGCTAAATGTCCATCATCTGATTTGGCCTGTGTGTGTACTTTAGCACGTTGTATTGAATAACGAGGATTTGAAGGAGAGTGATGACCCAGATGAAAATGTATGCATTTTCCAACACAGTCAGAACAAGAAAGGCTTCTGAACTTCACCACATCACCAGTGAAGACAAACTTTCGAATTTTAGGGTTCCTTTGAATTCCTGAATTTTGGGTTTCTTTGAATTCTAGGCAGCAAATCCACAGCCGATAGTAATGCAAACAATTCAAAAAGACAAACAGACCTAGTAAAAAATCATTTGCTCATACATCATCATTCCCTCACTACAAATATAAATGAGGGAATGACGAAATAAAGCAAAACCAAAAAAATCTCGTGATATAACCTTAATTTCAGAAATATTTTTTGAATAAGGTAACGATCTCAAAAGCCTACTTTACTGTCTAATCAATAATTGTTATAGTATTTACCTTTTGTTTTTATAGGATGTGAGGTAATGACGGTCACAAATGTAATCTTAAAAAACTCAGATTTAATTTTTTTTTGCAACAGAAACGCATAAACATAATTAACAAATTCACCATATTGGTAGATCGATAGTGTCGCCTACTATCAAAAACAAATAGTAGCGTTCATGCTTGATTAACAACGCGTTCATAAATTGACTGTCAGTAAATGTATGAGGAAATGATTTATTTTTGTCAGACACATGTAAATATATTTTTTTTAATCTGTATTAGGAATATTTTTGTAAATCTATTGTGTTTTTAATCGATTGGTTAAACCAGCACCACTTTTTTTTTATTTGCTTGTATGCTGTAACTATGAACGCAATTCAATCTAGAACTTGGGACATAGTGAGGGAATGATTTT